>OU342741.1:489693201-490113227 GCA_910589775.1 Avena eriantha | reverse complement strand
AATAACAAGGCAAGCAGACAATGAGCATCTCATCGATCTTTTTATTTACTATGTGCATAGATTTTTATTGAGGATTGCTTCATAGAATGCTCATTATGGTTATGCTGCAAGTTTCCACCATGATTAGGCATGGCTTAGGCTAGCGGCCCAGGCGTTTCTCTAACTACATACAAACTCCATGATCTTACAAGTTCCACTTTATTTCACACCGCTGGGATCCATAAGCAAAAGAACATGATATCAACGAGGTACTAAAGTACCAGTGCAATGTTGAAAGCATTCCCCAAGATACATGGTTCTGCTAACTTCAACTTATAAAGTGCAAGCATATACACAACAAAGAAGGGCGCAATGGTTCAGGTTTATTAAATGCAAGAAAGTAAAGTGTGCCATCAAGTTCGTGAGAGCTTTACTAAACACTTCCCATAACAAGCAAACATTTATTCGGAAGAAAACAAGGCATATTGAATATGCACGGAAGTAGCAATGTGCTAATAGGTAGGTATGGTGGACACTTGGCAATATTTGGTTTGGGGAGTTGGAAACATGAGTAACATACTCAGTGAAAGTGAAGACGAGCAATAGTAAGGGAGCGACAACGAGAGAGCAATAGCTATCATAATCATGCTGCAACAAAACAAGGACTAATCATGGCATGAAAGTGATTCCAGATCCTTAAGGCAAATAATTCATCGAGGCTTAACTGATTATTACAGTCATGTGCATGCGTGAGCATGTGCCAAGTCAATTCAAATGAAACATTCAGAGAGGATACCACGGTGTCATACCAATGATCAATAGAGTAATGCAAGCAAACATTCATAAGACATGCTACAAACTATTAGCAAGCTGGAACTAATCATACCAAAGCAAGAACTATTAAGCATCCAAAGATAACATACACCCTACACGAACAGACTGAGTATGCCCACAGTGATGAGTATATGTACAAAAATGAAAAAAATAGAGTTTGTTACCAGCCTCTTACCACGCCTCAAGTTGTCATTAATCCTCATTATTGCTCTTTCACTTGTGTGCTTGAATAATAATATGAAACCAATATCCACTGAGGACTGATGAACCCTATAGATAACTCACAAAACCAAAGAAGAACGACAAATATTTTTGGTGTTTTCGATTTTTTTAAAACAAGAGCCAAAGGGGAAAAACAAGCAAAGCAAAATCTTTTTGGGTTTTTCGAATAGTTCAAACAAAGCAAAAGGGAAAAACAAACCAAGGCAAAAAGAAGAAGAAGTAACAAGGAGAAACAACAGAAATATTTTGGTCTTTTTGTGTTTAGAAAGCAAAAGCAAAGAAAGAACAAAACTAAAAAGAGAACGAAACATGAATATACAAAGTACCGACGCAACATGATAGGATATGAGTACGGTGCCGGCGTACCTCCCCCCAAGCTTAGGCTTTTGGCCTCAGTGGGTATCAATCCAAAGCCAGCTAGGATGAAGTGTCACCGTGGTACGACGAGGAGGTACCCTCGTCCTGGTGCGAGCTCGAGTACGTCCCTCCGTAGTTGTGCAGAGTAATCGTAGGAGGGAACATCCTCCTGATGCTACTCGTGGAACCCCAGCAAGCGAAGCTGCTCACCCACCTCCTCCTTGGAGCGCGACCACGGTCTCCTGTGACACTGAAACAAGAGAAGGCTGTGCAAAGGGATCTCCCTTTCATCCCCGTCAGTGAAAAGCATCCTATATACTAGACTGTCCAAATCAGAAGTAGCAGTGACAAAGTGATGAGCTTTCATAGCAACAAGGTTCAAGCCTTTTGTGGTGCCAATACCGTATCATTAGGGTCCACTAAAAGGCCTAATGCATTGACCATACGTGAGGGCAATGATGCCCCCATAGATAGGCCCCCCCTAGCAGCTAGGCGGCGAGCAATAAGCGAGCCAAGGTTGTACCGAGTATCATTGTTAAGCGCAACAGCAAGGAGGCTAATGATAGTTGGAGATATTACTTGTGTTCTCCCTACCCAGTATGCTAGTAGCAAGATAATATGCAAAGTATCTAAGAGGCAGGGAGTTGGGTATTTCCTTATCTTCTGTGTTGCGCAACGCGGTCATCATCATTGGTCACCCCTCGGTATAGCTCCAGTAAATCAGCGGGCCGCCCTTGAATTTTCTTCGCGGTCCCTATCATGCTTACACCTACAATACTGCAAAATCTCTCCAAAGGCATGGTGAAGGGCAGATTATAAATTTTGAAGAGACAGTTGACTGATAGGATGTGCTAGTAAACGTGAAGCTCTCAACAAAGGTTTGGTGAGCATAGCGTATTGCTCACTCTCATCTTGCATATATGAGGTCAAACCAACCCTCTCAATCAGTAGCAAGAAATCATCAATAATCCCTGCAGCTTGTAAGAAAGTAAAACAAGGAAAAGTAGATGGGTGAGCATCCCCATCATCCCTTTCATTACCAATACGAGTTGCAATGAGATCTTCGTTGTATGATGGCCTAAACTGAGAGGCTGATCTTGAGGGCCTCGACCTCCTAGGTGCATCACTCTCAAATATCTCTCCAAAGGTATGGTTGTTCATGCTTGGTATTCTGAAATTTAAACACCTATTAAACAAGTGATTGCAAGTGAATATAATGAAGGATTCTACTCATAGGGACTTGTAAGAGGCCTAAACATGCAATAAAACTATATCTCTAAGCATCAAACAAGCTTACAAGCTCTCATAACGTGTCACCTACAGCAGCAAAATACTCAGATATAATCTACCAAACACAATCTACTTGGACAAGGAGAGGAGTCACATACCAGGGAACAAATGCTCCAAATTTCAGCAAGAAAGATGGGCTGAGCAAGGAGATAAAAAAATCGAGAGCAAGCACAGCAAGAACGCGATTTTGAGCAATGAACTGGAGCTTACTCGGGAGAGAGAAGAAAGTGGCAGGTGAGAGAGTTAGTGGGGGGCCAAGGGTGGCCCACACCAGGGCATGGCGCCACCCAGGGCAGGCCGCGCCACCAGGTGGTGTGATAGCCTGGTGGGGCCTCCTGGTACCTCCTAGACACTCCTCTGCCCCTTTTTTCACGTAAAAATTTAATATGAATTTTCTAGAATTTTTCGAGACACTTTATTTTTGGGCATTTTTTAGGTATAGAAGAATGATTTCTGACAGACAGAATTTTTTTTGGCAAAAGATGCAAGGACAAAACAAAGCTAGGAATACAGAAGTTCTAAGACACTCTAACATGCAAGCAACTAACAACAAGAAAACTAAATGAAAAAAACTAAAATGGATGGCAATAGAAGTAAACGGAGATAATCATAGTGAAAACATTGTTTTGTTCAATGAAATCCTTTTGTAACAAGGTTGATCAGGTCTTGTTACTAAAACAATTCCAAATGAGACAAACTTTGTATCCCACTAATGATTATCTTACCTCAACCTTGATAGCAATGGTCCCAATCATAATAGTTTCAAATTTTTCTCTTGGTATGAGACAATATATTTTCTACAACTTGAATGCCCTCAACATGTTCAATTGAATTCAAACCATAAGTCCTTTCAATCTTCTTGGGGAAATAGACAATATGTTCCTTGTCATTAACATTGAAAGTCACTTTTCCCTTGATTACAATTAATAACAGCTCCTGTAGTATTAAGAAAAGGTCTCCCAAGAATAATAGACATATTATCATCTTCAGGCATTTCAAGCACAACAGAATCAGTTAATATCAGAAATTATGAGCCACTTGAACAGGTACATCACTCACATATACCAACAGGAATAGTGGTAGATTTATCAGCCATTTGCAAAGATATATCAGTTGGTATTAATTTTTCTAGTTGAAGCCTTTTATAGAGAGAGAAAGGCATAACACTAACTCTAGCTCCCAAATCACACAAAGCAGTTCTAACATAACTGTTCTTAATAGAACAAGGGATAGTTGGAATCCTTGGGTCTCCAAGTTTCTTAGGAACTGTAAGATCTAACCATAATAAGGTAAGATCCCTGTGATTGCAGTGCTAGTCCCTAGATCGAAATGCTAGCACCCATAGTTTAACATGAAGTACACAGAAACAAAGGTCATTATTACATCGCATATCCAGGAATATAATGGTTCTTACAACTCACTTAGCCCAAGGCTAAGATACTCAGGTTCACATTACATAGCATAATAATAGAGTCTTTTGTCTTCATGCGCCACAGGCAAACATGTCGAGTGTAGACCCATAACCCTACTCATCATCAGAGTATCCTGCAACATCATAAGTTACAGCCACAAGGGTCAATACATTTGGAATTGTATTGGCAAGTGATACCATAGATACTTAGTATAATCCAACAATTACATGAATATATGGCTAAGTGTGGTTTTGGCTGACTTTGCTAAAAGCTAGTTTTTAACTTATAGTTTTTGAAGAGTAAGCTTTCTTATTCAAACACTATGGTACTACTGATAGACATCACTAAACCTCTACCCATGTTCACCCACAAGTTTTAACTTAGAGAAATTTGGATGAGGAGATTATTGAACTGCTTCACTGTCTTGAGGCTCAAAACTTGTCCATAATCGGGGACACGACTAAGTACTTAGTTTTACCCTCTCGAGAGGTGGTGCACTTTCCCCACAAGACTCGACATGCAATCGAGACAAGACTTTTCAGAAGCAATCCCTCAGGCCACCACGGACGCGTTCCATCCTGTCATCACTACCACCCTCTGTCCGTCTGGCTGAGTTCTCGCAACTTAGTCGGTCAAGGCAGAGCCCATATGCCATGTGGCTGCACTGGAAGCTCCGTGACAAGAACGTCTCCAATCTCTTTGTTCCTGGGTGGCCATCCACAAGTGTGATACACCAGCTGACATAGACATGGCCCCTGAGTAACCTCTCAACATAATCCAAGCAAGTCCCATTCCACCCAGGTGTTCATAACATTAGTTGTTTTCTTAGTCAAACAAAATAATATCTTTCCATACTATCTTGATATGTATTTTCCACCCATGAATTCTAATAGCATGGCTAAGCACTCTAGCATACGAAGTCTTTCAACTAGGAAGTACTACCATGATATAATCTATAGGGTAGCATAGCATAGTATAATGACACATAAATAATCCTATCATGCTAAGATCTACCAAAATAACACTAATGCAATAGTGAAAATAATAGGACATGAGATGAAATATCACTTGCCTTGGTAGCTAGGAGAATAGGTACAATCCTCACAACAACAAACTTCACAATCCACACAATCTACACAAAGAACAATACAACAACAACAATTCAATCAATAAAACATTACAAAAATATGAATGCATGCAAAATGCAATGATATGATCACCACTCTATAACTTACAGAGTCTACAGTACAAAGGTTAAAATACCCTATCTAAAGGCATAAGAAATACCCCCAACAATTTATGGAATAATTTTTATGAGCAAAATACTCCTAAAAAGGTTCTGCCTAAATTCAAGTTTTTCAGAAGCAAAAGTGTGAAACAAGGCCTCTATAATAAAGGTCTTATTTTTCTAAATCCATAGACACCAAATTTGCATTTTTCTGAATTGTGGATCAAAAGTATTGATTTTCTAAGTTTAATACATAATCTGTCTATTTTTCTATTTAAACAAATAGCCCAGGCGACGTGGCGCAACCTTATTGGTCCGTACCGGTTCGGTCGGATCGACTGCTGCAGACCGTTAGATCTTAAGTGATAAACGGACGGATCTGATTGGCCCATACCGCTTCGGTCGCGATCTAATCCTAACCGCTGACGATAAATATAACGGCTCCTAGGGCCTGGCCGGAAACGGGCGGCGCTGACTAGCTTGCGCGCGGCGGCGGAGCGTCGGCCGACAGCGTTCTGGTGGTTCTACAGGGGCAGGGAGTCCGTGGACACGTACCAGAGGTCGTGGCGGTCTCGATGGAGGTCACGGTGGCGTGGGGGGGGTGCTCTGGTTCAGTCACGATCCCTCGCCGGAGTTGCGTCAACGGCAGAGCTCGCGGCTCTGTGTCGGAGATGACGGCCTGGGGCTCGGACAAGCAAGCAACGGGATTAGTGAGACGCGCCCAGGTCAGCACGACCTAGCAGAGACCAAAAGGAGGCGGCGGAAACCCTAACCTCACCGGAAAAATCGATGGACAGCGGCGGCAGAGGAAGTTCGCCGGAGTAAACCGTGTCGTTGATTGGAGCAAAAGAAGGCACGTGGCCAGGGTTAAACCATGCGCCAGGACCCGGCAATCAAGACAAGGCAGAGAGAAGGCGCGGCATGGCCGGAGCTCACCGGAATCGTCGCCAGAGTAGCTTCGGACGGCGGTGGTTTGAGCTGGTAATTGGGGAGCCTGGGGGCTCTCTAGGGGCTGTGGTTGGGGGAAACTGACGAGGAGGGGGAGGGGGTTAAGTAGAGGTGGCTGTGATGGCGATTTAATCGCGGTAACACTCAAATTCGGCCGGACTTGGAAACGACAGAGGAGGGGAGGAGGTGGTGGCCGTTCGCGTGGAAGAAGGTGAGGTGGCGTCGACATGGCGTGGGGCCAGGTGGTAAGTGGGTGGGGGTGAGAAGGGGGGTGTGAGAAAAGACAGAGAGAGGGAGAGAGAGAGGCCTGGGTGGGCTGGTTGGGCCAGTTGGGCCGAAAAGGCCAGAAAACTGCTGCTGTTTAAAATTCTTTTCCCTCCTTTTCTTTTTCTTTTAGAATTTATTTTCTTCTAGGTTTTGGATTTAGCAAAAGTGCTCCAAAATGTCTCTAAATTTCACCAAATTTTTGGAGGACAAACTTAATGCAAGGTAGTACATTCCATGATGAAATGAATGCAATGATGATGATTTTCAGATGAAATTTTTTGGATGTTACAAATCTAACCCCCTTAAGATGAATCTCGCCCTCGAGATTCGGGTTGGCTAGCAAATAGGTGAGGGTGATCTCTCCGAAGGTCATCCTCTCGCTCCCATGTTGCTTCTAATTCAGTGTGATGGTTCCACTGCACTTTGTAGAATTTGATTGTCTTGGTACGGGTAATTCTTTCTGCTGTCTCCAGAATCTTAATAGGTTTTTCTTCATAAGTGAGATCATTCTCTAGCTGAACTTCTTCTAATGGTATAGTGTCTTTTAGCGAAGTTTCTTCCATCTCTGGGTGACACTTTTTCAGCTGACTGACATGAAATACATTATGAACTGCTGACAGAGATTCTGGTAATTCTATCTCGTATGCCACTTCTCCTTTACGGCTCAAAATCTTGAAGGGTCCCACATAGCGTGGTGCTAATTTTCCTTTGATTCCAAATCTCTTCACACCACGAAGTGGTGATACTCTGAGATAAGCTCTATCACCAACCTCATAGGTGACTTCTCTACGTTTTGGATCTGCATAGCTCTTTTGCCGATATTGGGCTACCTTTAGCCTATCCCTTACCATCTTGACTTTCTCTTCAGCCTCCTTGATTAGGTCTGGCCCGAACAAATTTCTTTCTCCTACTCCATTCCATAGCAACGGCGTAGTACACTTTCTTCCATAAAGGAATTCAAACGGAGCCATTTCTATGCTTGATTGATAGTTGTTATTGTAAGAAAACTCCACATATGGTAGACTTTCATCCCAACTAGATCCATAATCTAACGCATAAGCTCTTAGCATATCTTCCAATATTTGATTGGTCCTTTCTGTCTGCCCATCAGTTTGTGGATGAAATGCAATGCTGAAGTCTAGTCGAGTTCCCAATGATTCGTGAAGTTGTTGCCAAAAGTGCGAAGTGAATTGAGTTCCTCTATCAGACACGATACTTTTAGGCGCCCCATGCAAACATACAATTCTATTCATGTATATCTTGGCTAGCTTTGCACTTGTATAAGTGGTCTTCACTGTTATGAAATGAGCCACTTTTGTCAAGCGGTCAACGATAACTCATATGGAATCGTATCCAGATTTAGTCCTTGGTAGCCCGGTGATAAAATCCATAACAATTCTATCCCATTTCCAATCAGGTATTGGCAGTGGTTGTAATAATCCCGCCGGTTTCTGATGTTCTGCTTTTACACGACTACACACGTCGCACAAGGCAATGTGCTCTGCTATATCCTTCTTTAAATTATTCCACCAAAATCTTTCCTTAACATCCATATATATCTTGGTGTTGCCAGGATGAATTGAATATGGTGAGTTGTGCGCTTCTTCTAAGATCAACTTCTTAATCTCAAGACCCCGCGGAACACAAATACGTTTTTTGTACCATAAGATTCCTTGTTTGTCTACATGAAATCCTTTTGCCTTGCCTTCACTAACCTTACTTTTGATTTCTTCTATTTATTTGTCCATCTTTTGGGCTTCTTGAATTCTGTTCATCAGTGTGGGTTGCACTTCCAAGGATGCAAGGTACCCTTCAAGCACTATCTCTAATCTCAACTCCCTAAAGTGGGCACACAACTCTTCCGACAATTCTCCTTTGTTGAGGCCATTTACATAAACCTTGCGACTTAATGCATCGG
This sequence comes from Avena eriantha, assembly GCA_910589775.1. Lineage (NCBI taxonomy): Eukaryota > Viridiplantae > Streptophyta > Magnoliopsida > Poales > Poaceae > Avena > Avena eriantha. Next base: position 490,104,772 of record OU342741.1, on the reverse strand, counting down.
CTACGACATTTGCCTTTCCAAGGTGGTATTGCAAACTTAAATCGTAATCTTTGATAAGTTCTAGCCATCTTCTTTGTCTCATGTTGAGTTCTTTCTGTGTAAAAATGTATTTCAGACTCTTGTGATCAGTGAACATTTCACAACGTTTTCCCATAAGATAATGCCTCCATGTTTTTAAGGCATGTACAACTGATGCCAACTCTAGGTCATGAGTAGGATAGTTTACTTCATGATTTTTGAGTTTCCTTGATGCATAAGCTACAACTCTACCTTCCTGCATCAGTACACCTCCTAATCCTTGGTGAGATGCATCACAATATACTTGAAAGTCTTTCTCAAGATCTGGCAAACATAACACTGGTGCTGACACTAGTCTCTTCTTCAACTCCTGAAAGCTGGTTTCACAAGCTTTTGTCCAATTAAACTTCTTCTCTGTCTTTAGCAGATCAGTCATAGGCTTTGCTATCTTAGAGAAATTTTCAATGAACCTCCGATAGTACCCTGCTAGGCCTAGGAAACTACGGATTTCTTTAACCGATTTAGGAGGTTCCCATTCTGTCACAGCTGCCACTTTTGCTGGATCAATAGCTATCCCATTACCAGATACTATGTGCCCAAGAAAACCCACTTCATTCAGCCAAAATTCACATTTGCTGAACTTGGCATGAAGTTTGTGTTCCCTGAGTTTCTCCAGAATGAGGCGTAGGTGTTCCTCATGTTCTTTGTTGCTCTTGGAATATACCAAGATGTCGTCGATGAATACCACTACGAACTTGTCAAGGAATTCCATGAATACCTTATTCATCATGTTCATGAAATAGGCCGGTGCATTAGTCAATCCAAACGGCATCACTGTATATTCATACAACCCATATCTAGTGGTAAATGTGGTCTTGGGTATATCATGTTCTCTAATCTTTAGTTGGAAGTATCCTGATCGGAGATCAATTTTTGAGAACACACATGCTCCCTCTAGCTGATCGAAGAGATCATTTATTCTAGGCAGGGGATATTTGTTCTTTATGGTCACTTCATTAAGCGAACGATAATATATGCATAGCCTTTGGCTTCGATCCTTCTTCTCAACAAACAAAACTGGTGCTCCCCAAGACGAAGAATTTGGTTGGATAAATCCCTTTTCCAACTGTTCTCCCAGCTGTTTCTTGAGTTCTTTTAACTCGTCCACTGACATTTTGTAGGGTCTCTTTGCTATAGGTCCAGTTCCTGGCAGTAGATCTATCAGAAACTCCACATCCCTATCTGGCGGCATGCCAGGTAATTCTTCAGGGAACACATCTGGGTACTCCTTCACTATTGGTACACTGTCTAGGCTAACCCCTTAAGAGAATTTACCTTGCTCCCCTTGGGTTCAAAGTTAGACTTGAACCTGATCCTTTTATTTTTTGGGGTGGTGAGCATAACAGTTCGTTTGGCACAATCTATCACTCCTTCATAACGGGTCAACCAGTCCATCCCTAATATTACATCTAATCCTTGGGACTCTAGGATTATTAAATTAACTGGAAACTTGTTCTTCCCAATTTCTAGGATTATCTGTCGGCACCCAGAATTTACTATCATTTCTCCACCTGAGGAGCTTACCTTAATGGGACATCCAATGGTTTTATTGGAGAGTTCGTTTTTGATTACAAATGCTCTTGAAATGAATGAATGCGATGCGCCGGTATCGAAAAGGGTAAGTGCAGGAAAGGAATTAATCTTGAACTTACCGACCACGGCATCAGATCCTTCTTGAATTTCCTCCACATTGATGTGATTCACATGACCCTTTTGAAATGGGTTCGGCTTAGCCCCATCAGCCTTCTTCTCTAGGCATTCATTAGCATAGTGCCCTATCTTCTTGCACTTGAAACATTCCACCTGACTGATGTCTTTCTTTGCTGGCTGACTGTGACGATTCTGACCATTTTGGTTCCCATGGCCATGACCATTGTGGTTGTTCCTGAATCCACTTTTGTTATGTCCACGATGATTGTTTCCATCATGGTGGTGGTTGTTGTTACGATGGTTATTATGATTCCCATTCTTGTGGAATCCTGAACTCCCACTTCCTTCACCATGAGAGCGCTTGTGAGGTGATCATGATCGAAACTTATCAAAATGGTGCTTTCTCTTTCTACCTTCCACTTGCTTCATCTTGTTTCCTAGGATGGTAGCTTTATCACACAAAGATTGATAGGTTGGAACATAAGCAACAGATAGTTGCATAGATATTTCATCATTCAACCCATCCAGGAATTTCTCCTTTCTCTTTGAGTTAGTGTCAACATCATCTGGTGCATAACGTGATAGATTGTTGAACTCTTCGATGTACTCAGAAATACTACGGTGGCGCTGCTTGAGGTTGTGAAACTCCTTTTTCTTCAACCCCATTATTCTAGAAGAGATGTGAGTGGTGCGAAATCCATCCTCAAACATTGCCCAAGTTACTTCCTCAATAGGGTGAGTAACTTGGAAATTGTCCCACCAAGTAGCTGCATGACCTTCCAATAAGTGTGCCACGAATCTGACCTTTTCTGCATCTGTGCATCCAACTGTGACTAGGTCCTTATTCACAGAGCGTAGCCAATCATTTGCTACCATGGGGTCAGTAGTACTAGAGAACTTAGCAGGTCTCAGCCTTAGAAATCTAGTCAGCATATCCATAGGTGGTGGATTGTTCTGGTTGTTGTTATTGTTATTATTATTGTTCTGATTCTAGTTCGCCATGAATTGAGTCATCATTTGAATCAATTGAGTCTGTGCAGCTATCATTTGCTGCATTCCATTGCCATTGTCATTGTTATCTTTGTTGTTGCGTCGGGGAGGCATCTGGGGTTTAATAAGGGTAAGTAATGATAGATAACCCAAATAACATAACAACCAATCAAACAAGTACATGCAAGTTCAATCACAACAATAATAGAGTTTGCAAAAATAAACATACTAGCATAGTCACCCACAAGTCGGTATGATCTATGCAACTCGATAATAAATAAACGATAGATAGATGGATAAGTATCACTACTCCTCCATGTCAACTTCCTCCTCCACTAGTGCAAGTCCTGCTGCGGCGAATCCTGCCTTGTATTCCTCCAAACTTGTAGTCAAAGCATCGATCTTTGTCTGTAATTCTCTCTTCTGTGTGCGTAGCCTCTCTATCACCTTGTGATCCACTTCCATCTCAATGTCCTCAAGCTCTAACTCGGTCTCCAAGTCTCTGATCTTCTTGTTCTTCTTCTGAACTCTCTTATCTTGGCTCTTGAATTTCTTCTCCTGGTCTTCAAACTTCTTCTCCATTTCCTTGATTCGATTTTCCTGTTCCTGGAAGGCCTTGTCCTTCTCCTTAAGTTGGACTCATAGTTCATCGTTGCTAAGCATCACGTTAGTCCTATCAGTATCAAGGTGTCTGATAAGTCTCTCTAAGTCCTAGAGGTGGTGACGCACGGGCTTGATAGACTCCCTAGTGGCCTCGTCCAACACAATAGGCTCTCCATCCTCGTCGCGTCTCCCAAAGAAGAGGAAGTAGTAGCTCCTGATCTCAGAAGAGTGACGTCCACATAGGCGTCCCAACAACTCCTGCATAGCGACGTCGAGGCCCCTCTCCATGTCATCATGGAGTATCTTGAAGGCAACCTCCCCAGTTTGGGGCTCTGTCTCACGTCCTGGATAGGTAACTCTGAATCCCCATAAGTCCTTCCTCTGAAACTTCCTTAGCTGAAGTCCCTGAATGGTAGGGATTGGAAGAGCGAGCACACCAACAAGCTCCAACATACGAGTCCTAAAGCGAGTTCCCCTGAAGTCCTCGACGGTGCTGTAGACAAAATTCGGCATCTTTGCATAACATGGAGAAAATTAGTAACAACACAAGTCTAGAGAAGAAAACACAAGTCACAAAATAAAAATCAACCAACAAAACATTCCAAGTAGCAATACATTATTCAAATCAAGCAGTCAAGGTTCGAGACATAACTTATTTTTGCCATACCACATAGGTTGGTATGATCAAAATACTAACATGATAAAACGCCAAGGGTGGAGGTCCAACTAGTATCTCACTCCTTCTTAACCAAGGTAGCAATCTAGGCATCCTTGGCAGCAATCTGCTTGTCTTGGTCGCATAGCTCCAAAGCCAAGCCTATGATATCTTTACTTAGGCGTTTTACAGTGGCCTTTGAGTCTTGGACAAGACGTTTCTCCTCCTTGAGATCCTCCTGAGTATTGAGCATTCTATACTTGAGTCTTTCCCCAAGTTCCTCAATGGCTTTCCACGCGGCATTCCTTGCAGAGTCAAAGAATGACGTGTGCATTTCAGAGTTGGTGAACATGCAGAATCCCGTACTCTTGGGATCATCTTCCTTGTTCTTGTACAAATGGAGTTGCACCCACCAATACTCTTGTCCTTTGTCTAACACAGGAAATCCCTTGTACATGGCTTCACCATTCATTCCCAAGCCGATCATGAGGTTCTTGAGTGCCTTGGGAAATTCTGTCTCACACTCAAGGGTCATAGTCATCAGTGGTCCCTTCTTGACAGATTCATTGATGGTGGACATCTACAAAAATAGATGAGAAAGGATGATTAGGGAAAGTTTTATGAGATGAAAGACAAGTGTAAAGTTTGAATATAAAGTTATTTTTCCTAAGGGTTTAATCCATCCTTGCAAGATAACCTATGCAAGATGCCTTAGGCATGATTGGTTATGCAACTTTGATTATACCAATCCCAAGTTTTACTTGCAAGCTTTATTCTTTTATTCTTACCAAAGTTCTTTACTTTTAGTTAGCACTTTGTGAGTATGGGAAAAATATGATAGATACCATAAATATTATAAAACTAGGCCTAACTAGTTATACTTAGATGTCATTCCAGGGCATGAGATTAGAGTTGGATAGTTACACTTGATTAGCACCCCTCATTAGTGAATACCCTCAACTTTAGTGGCTAGTGCTAAGCATAAAAGTTGATCAGTTTAGATGGGAATACTTGGTGAAAATGATTATGAAAACCTTGGAATGATGGTTCATTCTATTGAAATGTTTTGACATGTGTTGAGAAATACAAAAGGATTTGATGATGAAAATGTTGAGGCATGAGCCTTAGCCCTTTATAAAAACTGACGGTTGGGTTCGGATGCGATACCATTCCAATTTTACCGTACAACCACACTATCTGAATTGGGTAGGGCTTAACTAGAAGTTTATATGACTTAGTATGGGTTCCCTCGCGGAAAGAGGTTGAGCTGAGGCTACCTCGTGAGTGTGAATGTCCACCTATGCAGTGCCCAGGATGGCAGATGGCCATGGCTGGGAGGCCAAGCTCATAGGGGAGGTGCCTATACTAGAGTGTGTAATTGGAAGGTTATGATTTATTATCCGCATACTAACTATGATGATCCAGGGTTATCCCTGACGGATGTATCGAATTTTGTGGTGAAAGTGTACCACCTCTGCAGAGTGTCAAACTATTCGAATAGCCACGTTCGCGGTCATGGATAGTTGGAGTGGCCATACTGTTCCATCGTCAGATGTTTTGAAAATGACTTGTGAATTGAACTATGGCCTTGACTTTACCACAACAGGGGTGTGAACATGAAAACTAGGTTCCCACTTAAGTGATTTAGAACATTAACTTAGTTTTCTTTACTTCTAAACTCAGTTGGAGATAAACCTGGCTTTTTGCAAATAAACCTAGAGCTTAAGATTCCTACTAGAACTACCTTACTTGTTAGTGATAGTTTGCGAGTACTTAAAAAGTACTCATGGCTTTGTCCCTGACTATTCCCCAGGCTAGAATATGAGGAAGACTACCAGGATGATGGACAGCAGGAGGTCTACGATGATGACCCACAAGTATAGGGGGTGTATCGCAGTATTTTCGAGGGAAGTGAAACCCAATTTATTGATTCGACACAAGGGGAGCCAAAGAATATTTATAAGCCTTAACAACTGAGTTGTCAATTTAGCTACACCTGGAAACAATCTTGCTCACAGCAGATTATCAGTAGCAACAGTTTTGTAGTAGGAATAGTGAAATAACAGCAGTAGTAAAGTAAAGACAGTAGTAACAATAGCAGTAAACATTAGGATTCGAGTGCGGTAGGCATAGGGATGGATGGACGGGCGTTGCATGGACAAGACAATTCACATAGCAATCAGAACATAGGGCAATTGCAGATAAATAAGATAAAGCATCCAAGTAATAGATAATCCTAGGCATGTGTTCCATATATAGTCATACGTGCTCGCAATGAGAACTTGCACAACATCTTTTGTCCTGCCAGCCCGTTTGCAGCGGGGCCTCAAGGGAACTACTGACAATTAAGGTGCTCCTTTTAATAGAGCACCGCAGCAAAGCATTAACACTCCGTGAACACATGTGATCCTCACATCAAAGCCATTCCCTCCGGTTATCCCGATTTCTGTCACTTCGGGGCCATTGGTTCCGGATAACAACGGGTGTATACAACTTGCTGATAAGACCATAAACAATACTATCATAATGAATCAATAACATGTTCAGATCTGAAATCATGGCACTCGGGCCCTAGTGACAAGCATTAAACATAACAAGTCGTAACAAAGTCATAAAGCACTAATAAAAGATACCAGGCACCATGGCCTAACAATCTGATGCCATTACATGAACGATCTCATCCAATCCCTACCATCCCCATAGCCTACAGCGGGGGATTACTCACTCATGGATGGGGAAACATGGATGATCGATGGAGAAGCCATGGTGATGATGATGGCGATGATCTCCTCCAATTCCCCGTCCCGGCAGGGTGCCAGAACGGAGTTTCTGGTGCTGTTTCGTGGAATCTGGTGGTGGCGGCTGATGTACTTGACGATCGACGTAGAGCTCGTTGGGAACCCCAAGAGGAAGGTATGATGGGCACAACAACAAGTTTTCACTCAGTTATGAAACCAAGGTTTAATCGAACTAGTAGGAGCAAGGAAACACCCCAAAGGTGTTACTAGCTGAGCTTTGGCAGGGCGCACTACCGGTGCTAGTAGCAATGTGGAGACTTGCACAACACAACCACAAAACTTTGTCCCCAACTTCCGATGAGGTTGTCAATCTCATCGTGTTTTGCGGAAAACAAAGGATTAAACGTATCAAATGGAAAGAAGTAAAAGTTTGCAGAAAGTAAACACAAAGCAGTAAAAGATTGTATGTAAAGACAAAGGACCGGGATCCATAGTTCACTAGAGGTGGCTCTCCTTAATATAGATAACATGCTGGGTGAACAAATTACAGCGGGGCAATTGACAAACACTGAGAAAGCAATACATGCATATACTAATCATCTTGACTCCTCAGAGACTTTATTGGGCATTACAACATAATACATAGACCGCCATCCAACCGCATCTATGACTAATAATCCACCTTCAGGTTATCATCCGAACCCCCTCCAGTATTAAGTTGCAAGCAACAGATTATTGCTTTACGAACTACGTGTAAAGTAAACAATACGATTGTTCTATGAACAAAGGATTGTTGTTTTCTACCGTAGCAACAACACATCTAGTACCTTAGAGATTTCTGTCACTTCCCCAGATTACCAGAGGCATGAACCCACTATCAAGCATAAATACTAACTCTTGGAGTTGCTAGCATCTACTTGGCCAAGATAGCTACTAACAACGGAAAGCATGCAAGATCTCAAATAACAAAGACATGATAGAATCAATAATCAATCTAAAATAGCATCTCAATATCCATCGGATCCCCACAAACACAACATGTAGAATTACAAATAGATGATCTTGATCATGAACGGAGCTCACAAGATCTAAACATGAAAGCACAAAGGAGGAGAACCAGCCATCTAGCTACTACATGGATCCGTAGTCCAAGGATGAACTACTCATGCATCACACCGGAGGCTTGCATGGTGATGAAGAAGGCCTCCAGGGTGAATTCCCCTCTCCGGCAGGGTGCCGGGAAGAGCTTCTGATCCCTCCCGATCTAGGGATGGAGATGACGACAGCTACAGACTCTTTCGTGGATTTTTGATCGGGTACTTAGGTTTTTCGTCCCGAGGGCAATATATAGGCAGAAGGAGAGGCCGAGGGGGTGCCGGGAGCCACCACACCACCCCCTGGCGCGGGCCTAGCCTGGCCGCGCGGCCAGGTGGTGTGGCCGGCCCCTGGCCCTTCTCCGTCTCGTATTCTGGCACTTAATCACTTCCGGAAAAATAGACACTTTGGCTTTTGTCCCGTCCAATTCCGAGAATATTCATTTTCTGACTTTCCTGGAACCAAAAACAGCAGAAAATAGGCAGCTGGCACTATGGCTCTTGTTAATGGGTTAGTCCAAGAAATCATATGAAAAGTACTCCAAAGTTGGAACAAAACACAAGAAAGTGGATAAAACCAAGCATGGAGCATCAAAAATTATAGATACATTTACAATGTATCTACGTCCCCAAGCTTAACTCCTACTCGTCCTCGAGTAGGTAAGTGATAAAAAGAAAGAATAATTTTTGAGGTGACATACACCATCAAAGACTTGATCAAAGTATTTGCAAAACATTCAAAGCTGGGATCATAGTAGTTCAATCATAACATGAAAGACAAAGTTCTAGCAATAAGCAAAGAAACTACGATGCAACATGAAAAGGCACAAACAAAAAATTCATGAATAACAATGCTTTGCAAGACGTTTGTTTGTTTCACATAAAGAAAACATAGCATAATAGTATTCAGCTTGTCCCTCAATAGAGTAGCAAATATAAATGCATAGGACACCTTCAAAGTTCATAAGAGTGACTAGATACAATAGTTTAAAACAAGCAATGACAAGTTATGCATCAATCAACTAGTCTTGGGACAATGCACATAGAACTAAGAATGGCCACTATGCTGTCAAAGTAGGTGCATAAAGATAGAAGGTGGAGACTCAATATAATGGTGGAAGAAAAGCCTTTTGTAAAAGGAAGTAGGGATTCAAGTCTCATAAAGAGCTTCCAAAAATTATGGTACTTATAGCTTTCAGCTCTCATTGCCCCTACCATAAGCATCTTGAAGTGATTAAGGTTAAAGTGAACAAACTATGGTGTACATGCTTGACGAAGTATAAGTCAGAAATCTCATGTCCCTTGTATACGAGGGCCGCTCCTCATGCTACTCAAGTTTAGTCACCGGTATGTTCTTGTCATCGTAAGTACATGTGTATCATAGAGAACCGCCAACGGGGTACCCCTTGCCCGATGATACGGAAGAATCCCCATATCAAAATGACAAGGCAAGCAGACAACGTGCATCTCATCATTCTTCTTATTTACCTAGGAATATGGTGCTTTTTTCTCTCTTTCCTCTTTTCATAGTATCTTTTTTTTTCTTTTCTCTTTTTTTTCTCAATATAGGACTCTTTTTTTTATAAGAAGAATGCTTCATAGACAGCTCATTATGGTAACGCTGTAGGTTTCCACCATGTTAGCATGGATTAGACCAGCGGCCCAGGCATTTCTCTAACACATATACATAACTCCATGGACTTACAAGCTCCCCTTTCATTTCACACCGACGACATCCATATACAAAAGAGCATGATATCAACTAGGTACAAGTACCAAGTGCAATGTTGAAAGCGTTCCCCATGAAAGCATGGTTCTGCTAATTCCCAACAAATAAGTGCAAGCATATACAACATAAAAGACACAATGGTTCAAGTTTATTAAGGGCAAGTAAAGTAAATTGTGCCATCAAGTTCGTGAGAGCTTTAATCACTAGTTTTCTCATAACAAGTGGAAGGTAAACAAAAGCATGAATGTACTTGGAATAGCATAAGCTAGTAGGTAGGTATGATGGACTCTTTGGACTAACTTGGTTTAGGGAGTTGGATGCATGAGTGGAACTCATACTTTGTTGTGGAGGCTAGCAAAAGACTGGGAGTGACAAACTAAGAGAGCAATAATGGCCATAATCATGCAGAGCGACAAAACATCATTGATCAAAGTATAAAGTGATACTACAAGTTGAAAACTAAAGGATCATAAAGGCTATGGTGACTTTGGATAGTCATAACATGGTGTGAGCATGTGCCAAGTCAACCCAAATAAAGCATCAAAGGAGAATACCACTATACTATGCTTTAATATGCTAAAACAACACATGATTAATCCAAGGCATATTAAGCAATCTCAATTGTTTATAACAAGTCATGCTACAGCAAAGAATTCTAAGCATAAAGCCAAAACAATATCAAGCATGGCATGACAAAGCATAGGCCACAGTAAAAGACAAGCTCTTTTTACCACATAAGTATGAACTTTCCTACTCTTTTCCAAACCAAACCAAACTATTTGCAAACCAAAGTATGAAAGAGGGGGTCCAACCAATTTATTCAGCAAATCAAACCAAAGCAAACAAAAAACCAAAATGAAAACGAAAAAGAAGACGCTCCAAGAAAAACACAACTGTGCATGAAACAATAAAAATGAAGCGTTTGGAAGAAACCTGGGATTTTTATTGATGAAGAAGGGGATGCCTTGGGCATCCCCAATCTTTGACGCTTGTAATTCTTGGATATTTCTTGGGGTGACACGCATGGCATCCCCAAGCTTGAGCTTTAGTCCATCCTTCATCTCATTACTCATTCCTTCCATACACCTAAATTTTTTTCTTCATACAAAACTTCACACAATCTCATTAGCAACATTAGTGCACTTAAGATAAATAAGTCTCATGGTTCAGTTCTAACACCAAATAAACTTCCATTAGAACACTAGGTACTGTAGCACTTCCCTCAAAAAGCTCAATTCCCCAAAAGAACTCAAGAAGGAACCAACAAGAAGCAAATCCAGAAAATGGCAGAAATCTGTCAAAACAGACCAGCAGGTAAAGACGATTTTTTTCGAAGATCTTCTGTTGCTCAAATCAAAAAATGTTTAACTAACTAAAGTTAGATAACAACCTGGGGCAGAAGCACAACCAATTACAGCTCAATCCTACTTACAGAGATCTCTCACGAATTTTTACGGTGAAGCACAAAAATCTGTTTCGGGACAGCAACTTTCCCAATCATTACTTCACTCTCATTAGATGTTACTCTTGGCACAAAAATAAAATAAAAATGATAAGTAGAGGTTATTACAGAGGTAATAACTTCCAAGACTCATCTAAAACTTTTGGGTTATCTCCCAATAAGTACTTTTCTTTAACGCCTTTAAGTTAGGCATAAGAAGCAAAGAAAGAATCAAGTGTTCTCAAATGAACAAGCATTAAGACCAAATTTTGTTTTCATAGGAGAAGCAAAAGAAATATTTTCTCTCTTTTTAGGGAAGTGTTCTATACCTTCCTTGAGTGGGAGTTGATATGTAATGGTGCCTTCTTTCATATCAATGATGGCACCGACAGTTCTAAGAAAAGGTCTTCCCAAAGTAATAGGACAAGAAGCATTGTATTCAACATCCAAAACATAGAAATAAACGGGGACATAGGAATCGTTCACCATAATAAGAACATCATTAAGACTCCCCATGAGTTTCCTTTTAGCATTAGCATCAAGTGGGACATTCAAATAACAATCTTCAAGAGGAGGCAAATCAAGCATATCATAAATCCTTCTAGGCATAATAGAAACACTACTATCAAGATCACATAAAGATTTGAAATCAAAGTCATTCACTTTCATATTAATGATGGGTTCCCAACCATCTTCTTGCTTTATAGGAATATAAGCTTTATGTTTCACCTTTTCTTCTTTAATCTTTATGAGAGCATCAGTAATATATTTTGTAAAAGCCATGTTCATAGCACTAGCATTAGGACTTTTAGCAAGCTTTTGTAGGAACTTAATAACTTCAGAGATATTGCAAACATCAAGATCAAAATCAAATTTATCATCTAAAGTAGTATAACTATTACTAGCCTCAACACTAGTGGTGGTGATAGTAGAAACACTAATGTTTCTAGCAATTTCATCTTCTCTTTCCCACTTAGCATGTAATTCAGCTAATAGTCTAACATTTTCATCAATTCTTACTTGTATGGAATTAGTAGCTGCAAAGGGATTCTCATTAGTTTCAGGTTTAGCAGCCATTTTATTAATCAATGAATATTGAGCTTCAGACAAAGATGATATATTTCTTTCAGCATTAGAGAGTTTAAATTGTAAACTAGGAATTTCCCTATTTAGACTCTCAAGTTGATGGCTAATGTTCTTCAAAATGATAGATTGTTCCTCCATAGTTTTAGTAAATAGTTTATTTTGCTCATATTGCATTTGCATGAATTGTTTAGTGGCTCTTTCAACTTCTAAAAGTCTTCCTTCGCTAGGTAATTCAAGTTTACCATTATAGCCATAAGTATTACTAGGAGGTTAGGACCTATAATTGTTGTTACCAAAATTGTTCCTATAAGCATTATTACCATAAGCATTGTTGCCAAAGTTGTTATTTCTTATGAAGTTCACATCAACTTGCTCTTCTTGAGCAACCAAAGAGGCTAAAGGAACATTATTTGGATCAATATGGGCTTGCCCATTAACAAGCATAGACATAATAATATCAATCTTATCACTCAAGGAGGAGGTTTCCTCAACATAATTTACCTTCTTACCTTGTGGAGCTCTCTTAGTATGCCATTCAGAATAATTAACCATCATATTGTCCAGAAGTTTTGTTGCATCACCCAAAGTGATGGTCATAAAGGTTCCTCCAGCAGCCGAATCCAATAGGTTCCTTGAAGAATAGTTCAATCCTGCATAAAAAGTTTGGATGATCATCCAAGCAGTCAGTCCATGAGTGGGACAATTCTTTACCAAAAATTTCATTCTTTCCCAAGCTTGAGCAACATGCTCATTATCAAATTGTTTAAACTTCATTATTTCACTTCTCATGGATATAATCTTAGCAGGTGGATAGTATTTTCCAATAAAAGCATCTTTGTAGTTAGTCCAAGAATCAATATTATTCCTAGTTAAGGAATTCAACCATTCTTTAGCTTTTCCTCTCAAAGAGAAAGGAAACAATTTCAGCTTAATAATATCACCATCTATATCCCTATGCTTTTGCATCTCACAAAGTTCAACAAAGTTATTTAGATGGGAAGCAGCATCTTCATTACCAATACCAGAAAATTTCTCTCTCATAACAAGATTGAGCAAAGCAGGTTTTATCTCAAAGAAAGTATTTTCAGCCACAGGTGGAGCAATAGGTGTGCTCATAAAATCATTGTTGTTGGTGCTAGTGAAGTCACACAAAACAACAAAACTTGTAAAACTAATTTTTTTTGGGGTTTTCAAGAGTAGTCATTTTTTTGGGTTTTCAAATAAGAAAGCAAACTTGTAAAACTAATTTTTTTGGATTTTTGAATAACAAAACAAGCAAACAAAGCAAAAAGAAAACTAAGCAAAACAAAAACAACAAAGTAAAGAGATTGGTTATGAGGGATTCCCCTTGTGAAGATGTCCTTGACTCCCCGGCAACGGCGCCAGAAAAGTCTTTGATGTACTCGACGATCGACGTAGAGCTCGTTGGGAACCCCAAGAGGAAGGTATGATGAGCACAGCAGCAAGTTTTCCCTCAGTTATGAAACCAAGGTTTAATCGAACCAGTAGGAGCAAGGAAACACCCCAAAGGTGTTACTAACTGAGCTTTGGCAGGGCGCACTACCGGTGCTAGTAGCAACATGGAGACCTGCACAACACAACCACAGAACTTTGTCCCCAACTTGCGATGAGGTTGTCAATCTCACCGTGTTTTGCGGAAAACAAAGGATTAAACGTATCGAATGGAAAGAAGTAAACGTTTGTAGAAAGTAAACACAAAGCAGTAAAAGATTGTGGATTGTATGTAAAGACAAAGGACCGGGATCCATAGTTCACTAGAGGTGGCTCTCCTTAAGATAGATAACATGCTGGGTGAACAAATTACAGCGGGGCAATTGACAAACACCGAGATAGCAATACATGCATATACTAATCATCTTGACTCCTCTGAGACTTGATTGGGCATTACAACATAATACATAGACCGCCATCCAACTGCATCTATGACTAATAATCCACCTTCAGGTTATCATCCGAACCCCCTCCAGTATTAAGTTGCAAGCAACAGATTATTGCTTTAAGAACTGCGTGTAAAGTAAACAATACAATTATTCTATGAACAAAGGATTGTTGTTTTCTCCCTAGTAGCAACAACACATCTAGTACCTTAGAGATTTCTGTCACTTCCCCAGATTACTAGAGGCATGAACCCACTATCGAGCATAAATACTAACTCTTGGAGTTGCTAGCATCTACTTGGCCAAGATAGCTACTAACAACGGAAAGCATGCAAGATCTCAAATAACAAAGACATGATAGAATCAATAATCAATCTGAAATAGCATCTCAATATCCATCGGATCCCTGCAAACACAACATGTAGAATTACAAATAGATGATCTTGATCATGAACGGAGCTCACAAGATCTAAACATGAAAGCACAAAGGAGGAGAGCCAGCCATCTAGCTACTACATGGATCCGTAGTCCAAGGATGAACTACTCATGCATCACACCGGAGGCTGGCATGGTGATGAAGAAGGCCTCCAGGGTGAATTCCCCTCTCCGGCAGGGTGCCGGGAAGAGCTTTAGATCCCTCCCGATCTAGGGATGGAGATGACGGCGGCTACAAACTCTTTCATGGATTTTTGATCGAGTACTTAGGGTTTTCGTCCCAAGAGAAATATATAGGAAGAAGGAGAGGCCGAGGGGGTGTCGGGAGCGGCCACACCACCCCCTGGCACGGGCCAGGCCTGGCCGCGCGGCAGGTGGTGTGGTGGCCCCCTGGCCCCTCTCCGTCTCGTATTCTGGCACTTGATGTCTTCCGGAAAAATAGGCACTTTGGCTTTTGTCCCGTCCAATTCCGAGAATATTCATTTTCTGACTTTCTTGGAACCAAAAACAACAGAAAACAGGCAGCTGGCACTGCGGCTCTTGTTAATAGGTTAGTCCAAGAAATCATATGAAAAGTACTCCAAAGTTGGAACAAAACACAAGAAAGTGGATAAAACCAAGCATGGAACATCAAAAATTATAGATACATTTACAATGTATCAGCGGCGGAGCAGAACTCCTTCTGGAAAAACGTCGAACCCCCCCTGAACTTTTAGGTCAGAAGGCAACTTATAGGCGAAGAGGGAGACCGAGGGGGAGTCTGGGGCAGCCAGACCAGCCCCAGGTGGTGTGGCCTGGGCCTAGCCCCCCGTCTCGTATTCTTGCTCCGGGAGTCTTCTGGTGAAATAGGATTTTTGGCATATTTTTCGGGATTTTTCCTGATAGTTGATTTTCTGCACAAAAAGTAGACACCAGGGCAATTCTACTGAAAACAGCGTCAATCCGTGTTAGTTGCATCCAAATCACAAAATTTAGAGGAGAAACAATAGCAAAAGTGTTCGGGAAAGTAGATACGTTTTGGACATATCATACGACAACTAGGATCATCTCCCATCGTCAGCATTGCCTGTGACCCTAAAGATGGAGCCCCTGCTACGTTTATTTTCCGCTGCTTTGATTGTATTAAGACCGGATCATGAGATCCTTTATTTGTAAGACCTTATTATGGGTTGTAATGGATGATGTACTGTGGTACCAATTCTGTTATGTCTCGCAAAAATGGTAATCCTAGGATTGCGAGGTATGGCATAACAGGCATATGGGATTAAAAATCCGGGTGTTGACACATCTTAATTCTGTCGGCCAAACTGAAGGCCTCCATCTCATGAAACCGTGCTCCCTTAGCAGGTTCCATGACATGAGTCATAGTGTATTTGAATGTCATGAAGGCATCACGTCAGGCACGATAATCATGATCAGCGGGCATTCTGGTGAAGCCCATAGGAAAATCTCCTAGTGGTTCTCGTGGCACAGATAAGAGATCGTGGAAGATGAGGAGATTCCTCAGGCGTTGGTACCAATATATGTAGTTTGACCCATCTACTTTGAGTTTTTCACTCTCCATGAATCCCTCAAAACTAAATAGAGACTTGGGTTTTGACATGACCTACAAAAGTTTTCGCAAAGACATTTATACTAAGTTCATGATCTATGAGTTCAAATTATAATCACATTATATTAGATGAGCTCCCACTAAAACAAACATCCCTAAAGAAGTTTTAGTGATTACACGGTGCCTATTCACTATGTCACCCCCGGTCGTCACGACCGGCAACATAGCTGTAAAGGTAAACATTCTCCAATGTCAATCACATCAACCATGTGACTCATGCTCGATCTTTCGACCATCTGTGTTCCGAGGCCATGTCTACACATGCTAGGCTCGATAATTCAACCTTACGTGTATTTGTTGTGCAACATGGCTTACACCCACCGTATGCGAACGTAGATATGTCTGACACCCGATCGTCATGGCCTACCTCATATCGAAGAACTTTATTGGTGGTGCACACTAAGGGAGAACACAATTTTGGTATTATATTAAGGGGTCATCCTATTAATGCTACTGATACCTTCAATCCGGATTCACGGATGTAATATAATAGTTTTTTCCCTAGAAGACCTAGGTTTAATCGAACCTTGGAAAGCACTACTAAAAGGTAATAAGAAAGGACACATCTACAAGAGTTTGTTTGTTCGTTTTATCTTAGTTTGACCGGACCAATCTAGTTTACTTTATAACGGGTTTGAATCAATGGATGGAGATAGGCTAGGGTTGAAGATCCACCTGCAGCTGCACATCAAATGGGATAAAAGATAATAATAAGCATAGTCATGTATCATGTTTGTATTGAGATAATCTTTTGTGGGTAACACATCCTAATATTCTAGAGCCCCCGTGATGAAGCGGGCATAGCAATATACTTTTAATCGAACCGAGAGTACACCGAAGCCACGGGTTACAAACGATTATTAAGTGTAAACACAGATCAAAGCTTTAAGTGGTGATGTTGTTGTTGATCCCAAATGGGGCGCTAAGCGAAAACCGTACTTCCCTTTCTGTCACTAAGTTTCCTATGAGATTGCCGCTAGCCAAGTATCTCACCTCAAGCCTTTATCAATCAGGATCTTGGGTACCTACAAGTCCATAGATCGACATGAGAAACGAAGAAACAAAAGATACAAATCACGAATCCAAACAAAACACAATTTTCCCATGATCTAGATGCACATATTTGCTACGAGGTTTCTCCCCAACCCACAGCCCGTGACGACTACTCACTCATAACAAATAGATCGGAGATAGAAAACATCATGAAAATACTTAGACTGAAATCAAATATTCTTACAATGGTCGCCAAATCACAAGGAGATCGAAAAGTACAAAGCAATGGCTATGGCTAGTGGAGGGATGGATGGTGAAAGTGATGAACAATGGATGAATAATGGTGTGGATCTCCTTTGGTGGTGTTGTGAACTAATCTGAGAATGGCGGCTCTTTGGCCGGCGGCTGGAGCCACAGAATATATAGGCGTCTTCACGAAAGTTGTAGGGTTTGACGAGACAAAGCCGTCACCACCTGGTACGGGTGGGCGGACTGCGCCCGTACTAGTGGTCGTTAAGCATGTTGATGCCCTAGTTGGCTTCTCCAATTACTTGGTTGTGTGTACTTCCTCAAAATCCTTCATTATGACTCCTTATTTCACCTTAAAAGCAGTGATTTCCTCCACAACATAAATCAAAGAAGGGATTTGCATATCTTTGTATATATTAGTCATTAGTGGCAAAGTTGAGAGTTTCTTTAGCAATTGCTTGACCAAAAACAACGTTTAAACGTAGTGGAAGATGGCAAAAATCGGAGCCATGAACTTCCCCAAAGCTCAAACCTTGATCGTCCTCAAGCAAGAAGAACCAAAATAACTATAAGGAATTCAGCGTTTAAACTTGAAACAACGAGAATAA
This sequence comes from Avena eriantha, assembly GCA_910589775.1. NCBI lineage: Eukaryota > Viridiplantae > Streptophyta > Magnoliopsida > Poales > Poaceae > Avena > Avena eriantha. The sequence continues at coordinate 490,086,913 of OU342741.1, read as the reverse complement.
GAGTTAACTTACAGTCGGTATCCGTATGTGGTCAACACTTTGCGAAGCTTACCAAAGTTAGAGAGATGACAAAAATACTATACAAGCTTCATTAATTCAAGATAATCAAAGTAAAGTTTAATATAAGTATAAGTAACTAGAAGTGTAGCAATCAATCCAATTCCTCTAATTAACTCTCAGCTTGCCAAGGAACACTAAGATGTTCAAATAGCATAACTGAGTAAGAGAGTTTCATGTCCCAAGTAGTATAACAATGAAGTACCTTATTTACACCCACATCAATAAATCAAATCAATCTAAAACACTTCTAATCTAATTAGTTTCTTTCAAGAAAAAAATCGTAAAGTAGTAATGAGACCATGCCAAAAACTTGTTATGTGGATCCTCATAGATATCTTTTTTCTTTCTTTCTTTTTCATCTCATTTTTTGAAGGACTGCTGTTTGTTTCTTTTTGCCAGTGTTTGCACAACCTTTGAGAGTACCAATACTTTTGCCCATACATTGACATGGATGCCACTCATGTCATCAACTCATAGCCGAAATCCGGGGTTAATCGTTCAAAAGCTAGCAGAGTTGTTGGCATCCCAAAGGTGTGCATTAGAGACATAGAACAAGTTGTCTCGCATCTTTATCTTTTTTAGATAGTACCGAGGTTTGATCCACAAGGTTAGATTTGGCATGCATCACAATTACCACTAGACTTTATTTTAATCAAACAACTCCTTTCATAAGTGTCGTCGAGACTGTCAAAATATCTATGGGGTTAAGTATAGTCAAAGGTATACTCTCAAGACAATCATTCATCAAGCAAGTCGTAAATTTCAGACTTTTCTTATTGTACTTGTTTGGCATTATTATTTCCAAGGCAAGACTCGGTTAACTAAAAGAGCTAGAGCAAGAGCTTCAACAACGAACCATCATACCAATAAAAAGCCTTACTCTAACCATATTAAATTACTCCCACTAGCATGGCATCTTAGAAAATCGACCAACTAAGATAAACAACTCAAACTTCATAAGTGGGAGACATAGGACATACCTCTCATAAGTAACTTATTGATCCTCTTCCTTATAGGCATGTGTTCCTTCAAAACTCAAACACGATTACTCTCGAAATGATATTAAAGCAAAGAGGCAAAGTATGAATCCATGTTTACGAAAAAAGGATAAACAGAAAAATCTTTTTATATTTTTGAGGATAGGGATTAAAGAATAGAAAAGAACTTGCGACCAAGCAAGGGTTTAAGAAAATAAAAACAAAGTAAAACAAATAAACTAAAATGAAAGCAAATTAAAAAGCAAAGGAAAAAAAGCAAAGTGTTGGAACAAGCCAACACGAGTGTTTCAAAGCTCTCATGGAGCTGGAGTACAACCTCGTTATTACACAAATAAATTTGCTAGGGGAACACATCCCCAAGCTCAGGCTTTTGCAAGCCCTTTTGTTGCTCATTGTGGTGGCGGTGGATAATCTCTCATGTTCCATTGGCTACGCCAATCATGGAACTGGGTGGCGAGGCTTTTAGTGGCATCTCAAAGGCTGATGGAGAGGTTGTTCATCTTTTGAATATTTCCTTCGAGTTCATAAATATCTTCATAGGTGGTGTAGTAGTTTGGTGGCTGCACATCTTGTTCAGGTCCTTCTTGTTCTACTTCTTCATGTTATCCACATGGGTATTTCTTGTTGGGGTAGATTAGCTTCGACCTGCACATCATAACACAAACGTCCATCCTCGATAGAGAATAAACTGTTAGGCAAAGGAGCGGGGATCATGTCATCCGCTCCAGGTATATTAAAGAAATATCTACCCTTTTCTTTCTTTCTTTCTTTTTCATCTCATTTTCAAGGACCGTTGTTTGTTTCTTTTTGCCAGTGTTCGCACAACCTTTGAGAGTACCAATACTTTTGCCCATACATGACACGGATGCCACTCATGTCATCAACTCATAGCCAAAATTCGGGGTTAATCGTTCAAAAGCTAGCGGAGTTGTTGGCATCCCAAAGGTGTGCATTAGAGACATAGAACAAGGTTGTCTCACATCTTTCTCTTTTTTTAGATAGTACCGAGGTTTGATCCACAAGGTTAGCTTTGGCATGCATCACAATTACCACTAGACTTTATTTATATCAAACAACTCCTTTCATGAGTGTCGTCGAGACTATCAAAATATCTATGGGGTTAAGTATAGTCAAAGGTATACTCACAAGACAGTCATTCATCAAGCAAGTCGTAAATTTCAGACCTTTTCTTATTGTACTTGTTTGGCATTATTATTTCCAAGGCAAGACTCAGTTAACTAAAATAACTAGAGCAAGAGCTTCAGCAACAAATCATCATACCAATAAAAAGCCTTACTCTAACCATATTAAATTACTCCCCACTAGCATGGCATCTTAGCAAATCGACCAACTAAGATAAACAACTCAAACTTCATAAGTGGGAGACATAGGACATACCTCTCATAAGTAACTACTTGATACTCTTCCTTATAGGGATGTGTTCCTTCAACACTCAAACACGATTACTCTCGAAATGATATTAAAGCAAAGAGGCAAAGTATGAATCCATGTTTACGAAAAAAGGATAAACAGAAAAATCTTTTTGTACTTTTGAGGATAGGGATTAAAGAATAGAAAAGAACTTGCGACCAAGCAAGGGTTTAAGAAAATAAAAACAAAGTAAAACAAATAAACTAAAACGAAAGCAAAGGAAAAAAGAAAAGTGTTGGAACAAGCCAACACGAGTGTTTGAAAGCTCTCATGGAGCTAGAGTACAACCTCGTTATTACACAAATAAATTTGCTAGGGGAACACATCCCCAAGCTCAGGCTTTTGCAAGCCCTTTTGTTGCTAATTATAGTGGTGGTGGATAATCTCTCATGTTCCATTGGCTGCTCCAATCATGGAACTGGGTGGCGAGGCTTTTAGTGGCATCTCAAAGGCTGGTGGAGAGGTTGTTCATCTTTTGAATATTTCCTTCGAGTGCATAAATATCTTTATAGGTGGTGTAGTAGTTTGGTGGCTGCACATCTTGTTCAGGTCCTTCTTGTTCTACTTCTTCATCTTATCCTCCTCCCACGGGTATTTCTTGTTGGGGCAGATTAGCTCCGACCTGCACATCATAACACAAACGTCCATCCTCGATAGAGAATAAACTGTTAGGCAAAGGAGCAGGGATCAAGTGATCCGCTCTAGGTATATTAAAGAAATATCTACCATGATTTTTAGAAATCATACCACATGCTCTTAGAGTAGATAGATCGAGGCGGTTACTTCCAAACAATGGTTGGATGTTTTCTAGGTTGATGCGAAGTGCGCGTGCAAGGGCGGTCACAATTCCTCCTCCACATATGGGTCCACGAGATTGAAGAGCTTGATGCTTAAGATAAAACACAAGTAAAGCGCCCAAATTTGGCCTTAAGTTACAATTGCTAAGTACAGCTTTTGTGAGGATCGACATGTCCTCCTCATTAACTCTAGTAAATTCACCACGTGCCTGCAATGTGTTAGCAATAACATAGAACAAATATCGAATAGCAGGATGATCAATTTGGTTCCCCTTGGGTGTGTGTCCACAAATTTTCATCAAACTAAAATATTGTAAAGGTTAAGGATCTAAAACAAAAGTAGTTGTGCGTACATCAGTGTTGTTGTTGGTAAACCCAAAGCATTGAGCCCATTGGTTGAGTGTCAAAGTATACTCATAGTTCATAAGGCGGAATTTAATTCGACCAACTCCAGGCCTTTGTTCCTCGGAACAACCATAAGGATCCACCGTGTGTGTCAAGGTGCTGAAGAACTCAAGCGTAAAGCGCCGGTATGTTGCAACATCCTGAAAGACAAAATTGTACAAACCAACATTGTTCTAGAGTAAATCGAAATCATCACGAATGCCAAGTTAGTTTAGGATATAAGGACATGCCCACTTGGTGGTCTTGATCTCTCGAATCTTGAGACGATCGAAACGGGTAAGATGGTAATCCTCGGTGAAATCGATGCCAAGTGACTTGGGGCTTAACGTATCAACGGGTGGCGCAGAAGACTCCGCAACCATCTCACGTGTACGGCTCCTCGTGTTCATCTAATAAATAAAAACAAGACAAAGTAAATAAAGATTTTTAATAAAATTTTGGTCCAATACAAACATAGCATACGTGATTCTGTACACTAACTACAAAACAAACTCCTCTAAAAGCAATTCTAAGAATACTTAGTACCAAGATTGAATCAAGAACAAGACCTATGTCTAGATTGGCAATGATGAATGATTAAGCCAAGCTTTTGCATAAATAAGTTGGAGATCGGAGGAGAATCATACCTTAGATCAAGTGAGTGAGAAGAATTGAAAAAAGATTGAGTAAATTTGAAGATCCAATGGAGGTGGTTTGAAGTTTGGAGGAAGAAGAAAGAGAAAATAGATGATTTGGGATTTTTAGGTTACCTCCTCGGTGTTAATATGGCGTCCGCGTACGTGGTACGGGCAGGCGGTACGGCCGGAGCCCGCCCGTACCGGGTGTCTTACCTTGGGAGCGGCATATGCTCCTAGGCGGTGCACTCGGTATGGGCGCGCGCGCTTGTATTGCTGGTCGTTAACTATTCGGTGACTTCGACAAAAATCTGATGTTTGCTCGGTGGTACGGTACGGGCACGTGGTACGGGCGTGTCCGACTATACCAGTGGTTATTATTGACTCTGATTCCTTCGGCAAAAATCAAAATTCCTATATTCCTTTGCCTTGAGGTGGTACGGGCGCATGGTACAGGCCACTAAGGTCGTACCAGTGATCATTATCGATACTTTGAACTACAAAACTCAATTTTTTTGATTCCATACGCCTTTGCACATCTTATCAAAGGGTTAGATAGCAGCAAAAACAGTAAGTAATGATCTAGCAATACTTCTTAGGCCATGTGTTAGTAAAATAAAATATAGAGGATTAGCTTATTTCTTCTCCTCTTTCCATAGGTCTTCTTGAAAACTCTTTATTAAAGACAAAAATAAAAAGAAAAAGAAAACAAACTAACACGATAGAAAACATAATAAATAAAAACTTAGAGAAACTTTATTTCACATGGGTTACCTCCATGAAGCGCTTCTAGTTAAGGTCAATTTGCTTGACCTTGATGGCAATCAGTTAGGTTTGGAGAGTGGAATGCCCACTCCAAAATAGTTTGCTTTTAAAGTAATTATACCATCATCATCATTAGGCTTGGTCTTTTTTTTCCTAGGGAAGTGGACTACAAAGGGATCTCTAGATGGTAGCCCTATCCTTACATTCCTTTCACGTAGATTAATCAAATCTTTAATAGTTGTTAGGAATGGCCTACCCATAATTATAGGTGTTATGGGATCTTCAGGCATGTCCACAATAACAAGATCAATAAGGGCGGGATTACCTTTAATTTCAACAACTATATTTTGGTTGATCCCAACAACTTGTTTATAAGTTGAATCAGCTAGATGGAGTCTTAATTCAGTTCTAACAAATGGCCCCAAGTTTAATTTATCAAATAGACTTTTGGAAATTGTTGAGGCGCTCGCACCAAGATCACAAAGAGCAGATATCTCATTAACTCCTAGCTTAATTTTAATAGTGTGCTCAAATATATTATCTAGCTTAGCTGGAAGCTTATTAGCTAGTCTTTTATACTCCATCTCTAAATCACGAACCTTAGATATTACTTGTTGTATAAATTGTTGGTACATAGCATCATTAGCTTGTTCTATACCTAGATTCTTAACGGTGATCATCTTCAATAGATTTTCCATGGTATATTCCGGTGTTGGCGCGTTGCTATAATCCAGCTCTTCAGGATTCTCATGATTGGTTACCACCCTCATCATTTTGAGGTCTTCTACTGGATTTGGCTCGGGTTTGCTAGCAAACTTTGCTAGTATGAGAGCTTGGCTCTCGACTACTTTACCCAGCTGAGCCTCCACGGTGTTTGTTCTTTCCTATAGAGCCTGCACATCATTTCTAATTGCAACGGCCTGCTTAGATAATATTCCTAAACTACTTTCATGGTTCTCCGTAATCTTAATAAGCATATTGTTTTGTTCGGTTTGACCTTGCATAAATGTTCTAACGGTTTTCTCAAATGGGAGATTGCCATGATTTGCTCCATTAGTATTATCATAATTATTATAAGGAGCTCCTGTAGGATTAACATGATATTTTGGAACATTAGAAGCATAATTATTTTCCATGAAGGATTAAAAGGAGTGCGAGCTATAAAATTAACATCATTAACATCAGTAGTGATAGCATTAACTTGGGTACCTTCCTTACCCTTGACTAAGCTAAGCAACTCATCTACCTTAGATGTAAGCTCCTCATTGTTTACCTTGGTAATTGAACTTACTCTCTTTGAGGTTCTTTCCACAAGCCATTGGGTATGGTTATTTTGCATATCATCAAGTAACTTCTTTGTAATACTCACATGCCTTCCCATGACCGTTCCTCCTGCTGCAGTATCTAGCATAGACTTAGAAATTGGGTTAAGACCATTATAAAATAAATGTAATATAATCCATTCTTCCATCCCATGATTAGGACAGTTCATTACGGCCTCTTTCATCCTTTCCCACGCAAGCGCTAGTGGCTCACGGTCTTCTTGTCTAAAGCTTGTAATGTTGGATCTTAGCTGGGGGGGGGAGGGGGGAATTAGTCATAAACAAATTAGTGCATTCCTCCCAAGATTTAATAGTGCCCTTTGGTAGAGCTAGCAATCAATACTTAGCCTTTCCTCTAAGAGAGAAAGGGAATAATCTTAGCTTAATATCATTTGGATCTACATCCTTAATACACATCATGTCACAAATTTTAGTAAATGTATTTAAGTGCAATCCCGAATCCTCAGAAGATGAACCCCCAAATTGGTTATGTTGAACCGAACTTAATAGGTTAGGTTTTATCTCATATGTTTCCGCATCAACTGCGGGTTGAGTGATGGGTGCACGAATAAAATCATCGGTGGGAGTAGCATACTCCCCTAATCTCTTTTGAGCCATAGCTCTTATCATTTTGGTAAATTTTAAGTAATGAAAACAAATAACAAGTAACTAATTTTTTTGGGTTTTGAAATAGATAACAAGAAAGTAAACTAATAACAAGAATTAAACTACAACTAATAATAAAACTAAAAACAAGGTCTCTAATGACCACACCAGGATAGCAAAATTGCTTCCCCGGCAACAGGGCCAGAAAAAGGGTTGATACCTTTGATCTGGATTCATGAATGTAGCATAATAGCTTTTTTCCCTAGAAGACCTAGGTTTAATCGAACCTTGGAAAACGTCTACTAAAAGGTAATAAGAAAGGACACGTCTACAAGACTTTGTTTGTTTGTTTTACCTTAGTTGACCAGACCAATATAGTTTACTTTATAATGGGTTTGAATCAATGGATGCAGATACGCCAGGGTTGAAGATCCACCTAGAGCTGAACATCAAATAGGATAAAATATAATAATAAGCATAGTCATGTATCATGTTTGTATTGAGTTAATCTTTTGTGGGCAACACATCCTAATATTCTAGACCCCCCGTGATGCAGCGGGCATAGCAATAGACTTTTAATCCAACTGAGAGTACACCAAAGCCACGGGTTACAAATGATTATTAAGTGTAAACACAAATCAAAGTTTTAAGTGGTGATGTTGTTGTTGATCCCGAATGGGGCGCTAAGCGAAGACCGTAATTCCCTTTCTGTCACTGAGTTTCCTATCAGATCGCCGCTAGCCAAGTATCTCACCACAAGCCTTTATCAATTTGGATCTTGGGTACCTACAAGTCCATAGATCGAGACGGGAGACGAAGAAACAAAAGATACAAATCATGGATCCAAACAAAACAGGTTTCTTCCCAACCCGCAGCCCGTGAGGACCACTCACTCATAACAAATAGATTAGAGATAGAAAGCATCATGCAAATACTTAGACTGAAATCTAATATTCTTCCAATGGTCGCCAAATCACAAGGAGATCTAAAAGTATAAAGCAATGGCTATGGCTAGTGGAGGGATGGATGGTGGAAGTGATGAACACTGGATGAACAATGGTGTGGATCTACTTTGGTGGTGTTGTGATGTAATCTGAGAATGGTGGCTCTCTGGCCGGCGACTGAAGCCTCAAAATATATAGGCGTCTTCACGAAAGTTGTAGGATTTGACGAGACAAAGCCATCGCCACCTGGTACGGGCGGGAGGTATGGGCGAACCGCGCCTGTACCAGTGGTCGTTAAGCGTGCTGACGTGCTGGTTGGCCTCTCCAATTACTTGGTCGTGATTACTTCCTCAAAATCCTTCATTGTGACTCCTTATTTCGCCTTTAAAGCACCGATTTCCTACACAACATAAATCAAAGAAGAGATTTGCATATCTTTGCAATTATTAGTCATTAGTGGCAAAGTTGAGAGTTTCTTTGGAAATTGCTTGACCAAAAACAACGTTTAAACGCAGTGGAAGATGGAAAAATTCGGAGCCATCGTCTACCATTGAGTATCTAATACTAGCACACAATAAGATGCACAATCAATAAGCATTGAATGTAAGTGCGATGTGATATGGTCTTCACACTGTGATCTCCATCCCGCGTCTCCGGATTCTGGCGCCAGGGTTTCGGCGCCATGGGCACCAGGGTACCGGTGGCTCTGACTTAGTAGTCCATCATCACCATGACCACTAATACTACTTAGAATAGAAAGTAAACTACTTTACCTTGACTATTACCATATCATATCACAACGCCCTTGCAAAACGAAGGTAGACGCTTCTACTTTATCTTTGCATGTTTTATGTGGCTGCTAGGGCTTTCGCACACGAACCATTTCTTACCTACAAACTTGAACCACAACGTGGATCAAATAGTTTTCTATACAACACCCCTTTCGGGGCCCTCCATTCCAAATGGCATACTAGCTAATGCGAGAGAGACAAAAACCCCCAACGCCACTTTATACGGTACAAGCCGTATGTCAAGTGTGGACCAGTCTCGCGAATGAACGCGTAAAGTCGGTTGGGAGCCGCTTCATCAAGCATTACTGCGGTATGCACAAGTACACGTGGGAGGGTAACAACTATAAGATTAATGTCCACACGCTACAACTCGTGTGTTCTACCTGTACTAGCAATACTACGCATAGATCTAGCTCTGATACCACTGAAGGGGTTCAGTGCCTGAAAACAATAATTTTTCCTACATGACCAACCCTAATGCCAGGATCTATCTATTAGTAATGCAGTAATAGGAGGGGCTTTTCAAAACTTACCCTTAAAGACCGAAAAGCTTTGTCAATGTTCAGGAGAACATGGTTGATGTAGTCATACCGACGCGAACCTCAAGGTCGTGGATGGCTCCACCAGCTCCAATGACTCTGACGGCTCAAACGACTTGAGCACCACTAGTGTAGTGCCTCGTGGGGAGTCACACACATACGGTGTTTGACGATTACTCTTGAACCCTGATCCAACGGGGGTTGCGGAAGTCGATCTCCTAGATCCAAAATCTTCGCAGCGCGACGACACTCTGTGGTGAAGAAGACTCTCGTTCGCACAACCCTTACCATGGGGCCACACTCACAAGAGAGAGAGGGAGGGGACTTGGAGGGGGACGCCTCAAAGATCAATTGGTGTGTTGTGTTTGAATCCCTCCATATTCCCTCCTTTATATAGGGGGAGGGAAGACACTCCCTCCCTCAAAGTCTCGGGGTGGGATTAATCAAGGGGAGAGGTGCTGGGGGAGGCTCCGGCCAGCCCCCACATGGACCCCACGTGGAGAGCAGCCCACATGAGGCCGATGGCGTCTCCTAGGCCCCTCCTAGGGCGACGACCCCCTCTTGGGTCCTTTTCCCCTCCAGGAATTGGCCCATTAGGTGGGTTGTCCCATTAAATCATATTTAAATATTAAATAAATATAAATACATGTTTAATTCAATAATTAACATATATTTACATATTAGGGATTTCTATTTTTGTACCCTCAATTTGTTAGTTGTACTCAGTTTTCCCCAGCCGCTTAACTTTTCATCCCCTTTTCCCATCTCTTTGTACAAAACTCCCACATGGTCTGAAACTCGTAGTCCGTCAGCCTTGCCGTTACGTGCTGACAAGTGGGGCCGCATTCAGTCGGGTCCCGTAGTGGACCCTCGCCGTTACGTGCTGACGATATAGGGCCAAGTTCTGTCGGGTCCCGTAGTGGACCTTTGCTATTACATGCTGACAAGTGGGGCCACGCTCAGTCGGTTCCCGTAGTGGACACCTCTCTCAACTTATGCAAATCAGCTTCGGATCCACAGCTTATCCACGTGAGCGCCGGACCCACAGCTTATCCACGTGAGCGCCGGACCCACAGCTTATCCACGTGAGCATCGGACCCACAACTTACCCAGGTTGGCATTGCAAGATGGGACCTCGAGCCAGCCCCGCGCCCACGCCAGTGCCATTGCCTCCCCTTTATTCTTCTTCTCTGATGACGACGACGCTTTGTCTAGCTTCATTTTCATATAGTGAAATGTAATGCATATACGAAAATTATACACCTTTTAACTCTTTTAAATCGCACTTAGGACATGATAATGTTGTGCTAATAAAATCTTGAGAGATTATCATTTCCATGGAGTGAAATATAATGCATAAACTTGTGTATACGAAAATTATACACCGTTAAACTCTTTGAAATCGCACTTAATACATGATAATGTTGTGCGAAGAAAATCTTGAGAGGTTATCATTTTCATAGAGTGGAATGTAATGCACAAACTTGCATATGTGAAAATTATAAACCTTTGAACACTTTTAAATCGCTCTTAATACGTGATAATGATGCGCTAACAAAATTTTGAGAGATTATTATTTTCTCCCCCATTTTCATAGAGTGGAATGTAATGCATTTGAACTCTTTGAAATCGCACTTAGGACATGATAATTTTGTGCTAATAAAATCTTGAGAGATTATCATTACCATGGAGTGAAATATAATGCATAAACATGCATATATGAAAATTATACACCTTTGAACTCTTTGATATCACACTTAATACGTGATAATGTTGTGCTAAGAAAATATTGAGAGATTATCATTTTCATAGAGTGGAATGTAATGTACAAACTTGCATATGCGAAAATTATAAACCTTTGAACACTTTTAAATCATACTTAATACGTGATAATGATGTGCTAACAAAATTTTGAGAGATTATTATCTTCTCCCCATTTTCATAGAGTGGAATGCAATGCATAAACTTGCATATATGAAGTTTATACACCTTTGAACTCTTTGAAATCGCACTTAGGACATGATAATGTTGTACTAAGAAAATCTTGAGAGATTATCATTTCCATGGAGTGAAATATAATGCATAAACTTGCGTATATGAAAATTATACACCTTTGAACTCTTTGGAATCGCACTTAATACATGATAATGTTGTTCTAAGAAAATCTTGAGAGATTATCATTTTAATAGAGTGGAATGTAATGCACAAATTATACACCTTTGAACACGTTCCCTTCAAATTATATTCAAGTTCAGTTGTTTATGGAGTTAAAGTACCGGTGACAAACTCATTATTTTGCATGGATAGAGGGGTGCCCCCTGACAGATATAGGGGTTATCCTATCCGCTAGATCACAAAGGATCAACGGTTGGTGGGCCCAATCCATGTGACAACTGTCTCAACTAATCAGAGCGTAGCAACGAAGATGAGCACATGTGTGAGAGATTGTGATTAAGAGAGGGGAAAACTGAGTAGACTTAAGAACCATGGGAAAAACTGAGTAGAACTTAAAAACCAAGGGCAAGACTGATAAAGGGATTCAAATAGAAAATAGAAAAGATTTAAAAATAGAAAATGCGTCTTTTACACAATAAAATACATCTTGGCATACATCAAACTATTTGCAATTCAAATATACACCAGTTTGACAATTATTGCCTCATTCAGACAAACTATGTTTTTAGGAGGGATGGTTTGGGAAGAGGATTGAGTAGAAAGCCATGAACCTTCATAGAGAGTAGGTGATTTGAGAAGTGGTGATTTAGGTTAAAACTTGATTTATATACATTTCTTATAGTGACATGTCACATAATAAGACTCCCTGGGTAGATGCCACTATGTTTTGATCTTTTTGAATTTCTTGTGCATAAAAAGGCTCAATTAGCTAGCTAAAACCCATTCGTTGACTCTCTGTTGACCAGCCACCAGAGGGTAAAAGTGACTATATTGCACACGGCAGTGCTAGTACTGGAGGGTAAAACTGAGTACAACCAAACTGCCAGTGTTACACTTGAGGGAAAAACTGAGCACAACTAAGTCGCCAGGGTTAGACACGAGGGAAAAAACGTGACTCACGGTACGCGTGTGCGGTGCATGCGGCGGTAGAGGACACGTGTGGCCGTGCATGGTGCAGTAGCATGCGCGGTTACGCAATGCATGGTGGTGCAACGAAACATCGCTTCCCTTCTCCTTTAATGGAGGCCTCCTCACTCTCACTCATCACTCACTTGCTCACTCAACCATCTCCACTGTCCCATCACCTTTTGCAAACCCCCAAGAAAACCCCAACCACGTCGGCGATGGAGAAGAACGGCGCGGTGGCCATCAACGCCTCCAAGGCCACCAGCGAGGAGGCCCGCATACAGGCCCCCGTCTAGGCATCGAAGGCAACCACCGTCCCCATCCCCGCATCCACCGTAGCTGCCAGCGAGGAGGCCCTCGCCAGTCTCGGGCAGATCCCGCTCGGCTAGGACCCCTATGAGGAGGTTGATTACATAAGGCCGGAGAACCTCTATGACACCAGCATCGCCGACCCATGGTCGGAGGTAACCAAGGTTTTCTCCCCTTCCCTTGTTCTCCCCCATTCCCATCGTTGGATGCTAGATCGTATGTTATTAGGGTTCAGCTGTTCGTATTTTTACAGTAGCTAATCCTCTTGTGTTAGATCTTGTATTTCAATGAATCCCCCTGTTCGTATTTTAATCCCCCTGTTCGTAGTTGGTGTTGGGGATATACTTTCCGGGTATCCTCACTATGCCTCACTGACCAGGGTGGCCCACTTTGGGTTAGACCTTTGCTTCACGGGTGGCCCAGTCACGGAGAAGAGACGGCGTCCAGACCGGCTACGGGAAGGCCCAGAAGACTTACCGACATAGGCATGTTAAGTTACTTGTAGTCTAAGATGTACTCTGTAACCGACACTTAGTCGTAGCCGGATAGGTCTCTCCTGTAAACCCTAGGCCGGATATCTATATAAGCCAACCTAGGGTAAGCCTTTAGGGCACCCTCACAATAGTGTACGATCTCAACTCGCACAGGCGAAACCCTTGTAACCCATATTCCGGCTCTGCCATATTACCAGATTGCTAGCAGGAGTAGGATCCGTCCAAAGCCGGAGGATTCGAACCTGCGTAAACTTGTGTGCTCATTGTCCCGGAATACCGTACGTCTCACACCCCTCTCTTCCACACGCCTCGAGGACCCCCTCATGGCATACCTGTCATCAATCCGATGATAGTTGGCGCCCACCGTGGGGCAAGTGAGCTTTAGATCTGCGTTCCGAGCGGAATCTGCAAGAATCGGAATCAGCGTGATCATCACCGTCGGTCCCGTCCTCTACGTCAGTGACGTCCCTCTCATCGTTCTCGACGAGACTTGGATTCCGGCTAGGGAGGTCGTGACTGCTTACACTATCATATCTTTTGGTGAGATCGATGTGTACATCGGTTTCGCTGAACCTGTCCCACCCACCTCAGCGGTGATGATAGAGGAAGAAGAAGTCTCTGGGTCCACTTTGTCCATGGAGGCGGCAGAGTTCCGGATCTCAGAAAACCCTAATCCCACCTAGCCTGCACCCGTTGTGGAGATATGAGAGAAAGCCGAACCTGAAGCAGATCTTGCGGTTCAAATCGAATCTGGAGTGGGTCTCCCTAGGGAGGCCAAATCCCAGATCGATCTACCCACTGAGATCGAAATCCAGGAGGAGCAGGACAACAACCCTGGTTCCGGCTCCGCTAATGCTGGAATAGACCAATCTTTCCTGAGGCATACGTTGAGGCGCATGATGCCGCAAGGCGCAGACTTGGATGAGGTTCTCAAGACCATCAGGATTTTCGAGGAAGCCCACGAGGAAAGCCGCAACTACCTCAGGACCCACACGTCGCACTTTGTCGGATATGCTGGATCCGGATCCGACTCTGCTAATGCTGGAGACAACGAAGACTCGGTGTTGGAGGCGATTGGAACAAACACTGACTTACCCGCATCTTCAGATGACTCGATGACGTCGGCGGATTTCCGAAAGTTCTCCGCGGAATATGAAGAGGAGTTCAACTCCAAAGTTGCAGAAGAAGGAGAAGCCATGGATGAAGGATCCAGAGAAAACTCTCCTAAAGCGCAGGGTGACATGGATCTCGGAGCTAACCCCGATATCCAAATGTCCGAAAGTACCGATCAGATCTTAACTCCGGGAAACGGACCCAAAGCTGTCTTTGCTATCGGCGCTGCCAAGAAGGCAAATAAGAAGAACAAGACCCCAGCAAAGGAACTTCCAACAGAGGAAGTGATTGCCGAGGAGTATGAGGAAGACTCGGATGGAGCACTTATCCTAGACGAGCCCAAATAAGATTCGGTGGATGGGCACGTGGTCATTGCAGGTGCCCGTAAACTCATCGATGCTACTCTAACTAAACCTATCCCTACAGCTGCAGAACTTATTGTTGAAGAGCTGGAGGAAAGGGCTCAGGCCCTAGAAGCGCGTCACCAAGTACTCCTGGTTGAAGCCAACAACATCGAGGAAGAGAAGAAGCGCATAGCTACTGCGGAGAAGTATATCTCTCTACAGCATCATAAGACCCGGAAACGACACACACATGACAATCAATTTCTGGAAATCCACAAGGTTCTCTTTGAGTGAGATCCAGGGATACCTCGACTTGACAGTAAGGGTGATCTGGTGTACCCAACACCAGTACAAAACACTATCGCGGCTCGAGATATCCTGGGAAATAATCCAGGCCTAGAACAAGTCCGATTGGGAATTAAGCTACTCACCAAGGATCTGGAGTAGCAGAAGGTCGCGAAGTCCGGAAGCAAAAAACTGGTTTCTCAATCTGACCAATACCGCACAGATCCGTCTTGGAATGACGTAAGACCCCAACGGGTTCCGGAGCATCCACCGTTCCAACCGTTGGGAAGACAACTACTCAAGAACCGGATCTTCAGAGCAGCGCCACAGAACTACACGTGACTGGCGCAATGTTGCCCCAGCCGCGGAGCAAGAGGCAATTGATGCACTGTATCTGAAAAATCCTCCCCAGCGAGATTCGAACGATTGTAGGGAAGAAGACAAGGAGAAACGTCGGGAGGAGGACCGTCAAAGAATGCCACCTCCTAGGCATACAAGCCGTCCGACTGAACCCCATCGCGGTGGGAGTGACGGGTGAAGGAACGACGAACACCGTGCTGAGTCAAGCCGGCAGGGGGCTTGTCGCAATGAAGACCCTCCCCAGAATCAGAATAATGACGCTCCAGATGGGGGACGGGGATCAACCGGGCAGAAACAATCCACCCACTCCACCAAGTTGACACCACAACGGTTCCCAAGGAGGCCAAGGGGGCGTCGTGGCGGAGGAGGTGGTGGCAGAAGCCGAAGTCCGGCTCCAAGGCACCGCAACCACAACTGTCAATCAGGACGGCGATCTCTGTCACCAAGTGATGCAAGACATCGGATCAACTCTAACATAGAGGCGCGGCACTACGAGAACGATGAAATCTATGTGGGTCCAAAATGCTTTGGACCATGCATTAGAGCAATAAGATTCCTGGAAGGATTTGCTATCTCAAGGCACATCCAGCCCTACAATGGTGTGGCTCGGCCAGATACTTGGCTCCAGGATTTTTTCCAGGCCTGCTGCATTGCCAAAGGCGGAAACAGCTTGGTCACAACCCGATATGTCCCACTTATGTTGCGGAAGACGACACAATCATGGCTCAATGAACTTCCAGAGAATACCATCCACAACTGGTATGACATGCAAAGCGCGTTCTTTCGGAATTTCGAAGGCACATACCAGAGGCCCTGTACGGTAAGAGACTTACAACATTGCACCCAGAAAGCCGAAGAAACTTGCCAAGATTACCTCGGATGATGGATCGACACTAAGAACTCCTATGAAGGAGTAAATGACCAAACTGCGATCGAAGCTTTCATTGCAGGACTCCCAATTGGTTTACTACGTCATCGCTTGACGTGTGACAAGGTCACTGATCTGGGAGAGATGATAGAAACATCGAGCAAGTATGCAGATGCTCAAGACGACGCCGAGGGATTATTGAATGCCCTAGCTGTGCCACAGTCGGAAAAACAACCAAAGCAGCAAGCTCAGAAGTGCAAGAACACCTCGGAAGAAAAACCCAACGCGGAAATGACAGTGGTCACTGCTACTTTCGGGTTTGGAGGATGAGGAGGGTGCGGTGGTGGCCGCGGACGCGATCATGGGACATCAAGAGTCCACGGTAGAGGAGACCAGCAACCTGGCAAAACCTATTCCTGGGCCGACATTGCCAACAACCCATGTGTGCATCACTTAGATGCCAATGGGGACTCGTCTCACACAAACACCGAGTGTCGTTTTAATGACGACATCAAGAAAGACGATACCGCTGGCTACAGGGCTAAGCGGAAGAAGGGAAAAAAGAATCCCGAAAAAGAGAAGGAGACCAAGGAAGATTCCTACATGGAGGAAGCTGATCCTTCAAATCCCAAGCCGGATGGAAAGAAGAACTTCCCAACGAAAAAATCCACTTACGTCACCTTCCTTGGATCTCAACCAGCTAAGGTCAAGAAGGCAGTTCTACATGAGCTCAATGCAACCGTTCCGGCTGTCCCACAATTCCTGGACTGGTCGAAAGTGGCAATCACCTTTGACCGCGCTGATCATCCGCCTAAGTTGCACATGCGAGGAAAATATGCCTTAGTCGTCAACCCACTTATTGATGGCTATGGTTTCTCCAAGACTCTCATGGACGGCGGCAACAACATCAATATTTTGTATGTCAAAACGCTATGCCGGATGTGGATCTCGGAGACACAGCTGAATCACAGCTCTGTGATCTTTCACGGAGTTGTCCCGGGAAGACAAGCAAATTCCCTGGAAGAGATCACTTTGGATGTTACCTTTAGAGCTCCAAAGAACTATCGGACGGACGCACTTTGCTTTGAAGTGGTCCCGTTCAAGAGCGCGTATCACGCTATATTCAGATGTCTGGCTTACTGGGCTTTTATGGCTTGTCCGTGTTACATTTACAATATGATGAAAATTCCAGGTCCCAAAGGCGTGATCACCATTAAGGGAGACCGAAGAAGGCGTGAGAGTGCAAGGACGGAAATGCCGCCTTTGTTGAAGCTGTGTTGCACGCCCAGGAGTACCAGGAGATCAAGAAGACCATTGATCCGTCCGAGATGCCCATGACGAAGAAGGAGGTGAAAAAGCTGAATCCGGATTTCAAGGCATCGGAAGAGACGAAGAAGATGCCATTGAAGGATGATGACCCCTCCAAGGTGACCCAGATAGGTGGAGGCCTAGATAGCGCATAGGAAAGCGCGCTCGTCAAGTTCCTCCAAGCAAATCAAGATATCTTCACATGGCATCCATCTGACATGACCGGAGTACCTAGGGAACTTTTTGAGCACTCTCTAAATGTACACCCGAACACTAAACCCGTCGAACTGTCCCTACGATGTTTCGGCGATGAAAAGCGTAAGGCAATAGCTAAGGAACTAGCCTGGCTCGAGTTAGCTAGATTCATATAAGAGGTCATCCACACTGAGTGGTCGGCCAATCCTGTAATGGTCCCTAAAAAGGGCACCACTGATTTAAGGATGTGTCTTGCTTATACTACCTTGAACAAGGCTTGTCCCAAAGATCCGTTCGTTCTGCCTAGAATTGATCAAGTTATCGATTCTACGGCAGGCATGGAACTCCTATGTTTTCTCGATGCATATTCCGGTTATCACCAAATCCGGATGAAGGAATCAGACAAAGTCAAAACTTCATTGATAACCCCCTTCGGAACTTTCTGTTTTGTTACGATGCCCTTTGGGCTGAAGAACGCAGGAGCTACGTACCAGTGCACTATGTAGCATTGCCTCCATGACCAAATCGGACGCAATGTACATGCATATGTGGACGGCATTGCAGTGATGTCCAAAAAGAAGGAAACTCTAATTTTTGACTTGGAGGAATCGTTTGCCAATCTATGAAATTACAACATAATGCTTAACCCGAAGAAGTGTTTCTTTGGAATACCAACCGGAAAATTGTTAGGTTTCATTGTGTCCAAAAGGGGCATAGAGGTGAACCGAGACAAGATTAAGGCTATACTCAATGTTTCTAGGCCAACTCGTCTGAAGGATGTTCAAAGACTAACCGGTTGCATTGCAGCAGTCAGTCGGTTTGTAAGCCAGCTCGGTGAAAGAGCCGCACCACTCTACAAGCTCCTGAAAAATACCAAAAAATTCGTTTGGACTGACGAAGCTGAAGCTGCACTACAAGACCTGCAAGCAGTACTCTCGTCTGCTCCTATCCTTGCAGCACCAGAACCACGGGAACCGATGTTGCTCTATCTCGCTACGACAAACAGAGTCGTTAGTGTCATCATGGTGGTGGAGACACTAGAGGAAAATCGGGATAACCTTGTGCAGCGTCCGACTTACTACCTCAGCGAGGTCCTAACTGAATCAAAGCAGCGGTGTCCGCACTATCAAAATATGTCTTATGGTGTGTCTTTTGCATCTCGCAAGTTACGGCATTATTTTCAGGAACATCCCATTACCGTGGTGAGCACAACTCCCATGAGATATATAATCAACAACAACGATGCTACAGGACGCGTCGCAAAATGGGGCATAGAGCTTTCAGCTTTCGACATTGAGTATAAACCTCATACAACAATCAAATCACAAATCCTTGCGGACTTTGTCACTGACTGGACAGAGACAACGGAAAATATGATCCTCCTAGAGTCGGAATACTGGATCTTACACTTTGACCGGTCTAAGGTGCTCGGGGGCTCAGGGGATGGCGTGGTGCTCAAATCACCACAGGGAGATAAACTTTTCTATGTGTTGAAGATCCACTTTACGGCGATGAATAACATTGCCGAATATGAGGCACTGCTGCATGGAATCCAGATTGCTAAGGATATCGGTATCTGACGTTTGATGTGTTATGGAGATTCGGATCTTGTTTCCCAACAAGTGTCGGATATTTGTAATGCGAATAAGCACATGGCAGCATATAGAGCTGTCGCGAATGAACTATCTAAATCGTTCGAGGGGTTTGAGGTTCAACACATCCCTCAAACAGAAAATGAGGAAGCAGATGCACTATCTCATATAGGCTCTACACGGAAAAAGGTCCCGGATGGCGCTTTTTTGGAGCACCTCAAAGTTCCCTCTATAAAAGGAGTGGACGAGGAATATTTGACCAAATCCGACTCACCTTTAGTAGCAGTTCTGGCTATAATTCCCAGCTAGACTCAACCCTACCTTGATTATTTGGTAGATGGTAAATTACCTGAAGATGAAGTTCTAAGCCGACAGATTGTCCGACGAGCAAAATCCTATTCTATAATTAGTAGTGAGATATATAAGCGGAGCGTGTCTAGGTCTTTCAGCACTGTGTATCTCCGGAAGAAGGAGTGGAAATGTTACGAGAAATCCATGAAGGCGAGTATGGTCACCATGCTGCAGCCAAATCTTTAGTGGCAAAAGCTTTCCGACACGGTTTTTTCTGGCTTACAACCAAGGCAGATGCCGAAAGGCTGGTCAAGACGTACAAAGGCTGCCAAAAGTACGCCAAACAAGCTCACGTTCCGGCTGATCACTGCGAACAATACCTATAACATGGCCTTTCGCGGTCTGGGGGCTTGACATGGTAGGACTGTTTAAATGGGCTCCAAGTGGATTTACTCATATCTTAGTGATGGTGGATAAATTCACAAAATGGATTGAGGCTAAACCCATAACCAGTTGTGATGGAGCAACAACCAGAAGATTTTTCAAGGATGTCATAATCCAATACGGTTATCCGCATAGCATTATCACGAACAACAAGGAGTAACTTCTCTATGGGAGAGCTTGCCGAATTCTGCAATGAACAAAATATCCGGCTTGACATTGCATCCGTCGCACATCCGTAGGCTAATGGAAAAATCGAAAGAGCAAATGGTTTAATCCTACAAGGCCTAAAACCAAGACTCGAAGCACCACTACGACATGCTGCGGGGGCTTGGGCAGAGGAATTACCTTCTGTGATATGGAGTTTACGAACAACTCTGAATAGGTCAACTAGATATACACCTTTCTTCTTGGTTTATGGTGCAGAAGCAGTTCTTCCGAGTGATTTGATTCATACTTCTCCCCAAGTTTCTACGTATATTGAAGATCATGCCGAAATTTCTTGACAAAATGGTCTCGATTTAATCGAAGAAGTTCGCGTCATTGCTGAGATGAGATCAACAGCCTATCAACAGAAGTTACGCAAGTATCATAGCCATAGTGTCAGAAACCGATCTTTCAATAAGGGCGAGTTGGTTCTCCGGCTTGTGCAGAAAAGAAAGCACAAACTTTCCCCAGTATGGGAAGGGCCCTTTTTAGTTAGCCGAGTATTACACGATGGTTCTTACTATCTAACTGATATGCGGCCAGTCAAAGAAAGACATGCTACTAAGAAAGAAAGAGAGCTGTAGGCAGTACACACCCGAAAGAATTAGATAGACCATGGAATATTGCTCAGCTACGTCCCTTCCATTCTTAATTTATCTTTCTTTGTAATCATATATGTGTACATGATCAATGAGAAATAAAATATTGGTTGCCTCTTTTTTCTGAGAAGTTTTATATTACCATCTTATTTCCGAATGATCATGTCACAGTCAAAAATCCTAGAATACTTGAAAGTACTTTATGCTCATGTTTTGTTCTGGTTAGGATTTCCGATTCTAAAACTACTACCTTCGGGTATAAATCTGAATTTTCTAGTTTGTACTTTGGTTATTTAGCTGATTGCTGGATGTGGGCATTTTCTGAGTAGTGAATGGTTGGTACTGGAAGCCGGCTTTGTTTCCGAGTTTAAACTGGTTTAGCAATTGAGCTCTGTTGCTCGGCAAAGTTTCCGTGCTGAAAGTTGGCCGGCTCACGAAAGGGACGAGGCGGTAAGCTAGATAAACGATAAGTACAACCAAAAAACACAAGTGCTTATGTAAACATTTCAGGCACATAAAATTAAAGCCAAAAGTGCTAAATAGATATAACAAATCTTAGCACTAGCAAAAGTATTATACTACTTATTTACATCCCGAATTGTTTTCAGAATAACACATTGTTTTTCTGATACTCTACGATGCAGGGGGAGAGGTAGGAGCTGTCGGCTCACTGGAGACATCGGCCTCGCCTTGATATCTTTCCGAGACTTTCAAATCCGAAACGGTTTGTTCGTCTTCGGAGACTTTGGCAGGCGGAGGAGGCGTCTCCACGCGAGTGAAGAAAGGAGTGTCATAGCTGGTCAAGTTAGCTACGTGGCACCCATATCTGGCACAAGAGTCCATGATTGCTTTGATGTCCTGCTCCTGCCCGTCTTCATCCACAGTAGAATACCTTCTGGTTACTTGCCAGATTTCCATGCTTCCATGGTGGCTCATAACCATGGTGAGAGCGTTCTGCGCTGCGGTTCGCGCGTAGGACATGTTCCAGTCCTGAATGAGGTGGGGCATCTCCTTGGCCTTGTCTCGCACTTCAAAGCCAGACATTCTATGTATGTCCAGAACTTTGAGTACTTCGCCAATATCCTCCAAAGATTGGCGGAAATCCTGAAGCAGATCACCGACTTGAGTAAGCCGGTTGGTGCGAGACTCGGTGGAGGTAGAATTGAGCAAGTTCAAAGGACCTGCGCATATAATGCAAAAGGTTAAGCAAATATATCCGAACTCTATAAGTCGAAAAAGGCAGAAATTCAGAAAGGGGGAAACATACCAAAGATGACATCGTCAACTTTGGTCTTCTCTTCCCACAGACTCTGGAGTTCAGCCCGGAGTGCCTCGGTGATGTCCTTCTCTCTGAACAAAGCATCATTGATATCAGATATCCTTTGATCCTAGACCGCGACCCGTCGATCGCATTCTTCGGTGGCCATGGAAGAGGATTCAAGAACTTGAGCAATGCTCCTTTCATGATCCGCCTTCAGCTTGTCTAGCTCCCGACGTAAGTCGGTGTTCTCCACCGCCAGGGTCTTCAGGTTTTCGGCTTCTTCAATCATAGCACACGATTTATTTAGTAGTGTTGTAGGCAAAAGAACAACAGTTGAATAAAAAATCCAACTATGAAATGAAGGGCAAGGTTTGAGGACTGTAATGTTTACCTTCAGCCTCATCCCTTGACACTTTCAATTGAGCATTTTCAAGCCGGAGAGCTTTGATCTCTCTCCGCTTATTGCAGATATTCTTCAACAATTCCTAGTTATACGAATTAAATTTCTGTAAGTTAGAATACCCGGAGTCAGAAGTCTACTAAAGACTCGGGCTAATATTTTTGCGAATATCAGCACGAGCCTTGGGGGCTACACTAGTTCATTCTTTGGCATCCTAGGGAAGCATAAATCCGGATTGTCTATCCAACTTCATGCTTGGGTGCTAGAGGATATGATATGAGATAAAGTAAAAAAGGTGAGTTGGAATTCGACTTACATGATGTTCATGGGTGAGCTTGCTTAAGATCATAGACACCTCGGTGCTAACCTTCTCGGCGAGGGTCAGCAGGATAACTGGTGGTGGCGGTAGCACACCGGTTCTCGGCCCCTCATCGCGAAGATGGATCTGCTCAAGGAGTTTGGAGTACTTGACGTCCTCCGCTTCTTGTGCCTCCTCCTCGGTAGTAATATTCCGGCTCTCCAAGCATTGTTGGGCTAGCCGTTGGGTCTCCTCCACACACTTCCGAGTAATTCCAAGCTTGGCAAGACCCGGATTGTTGAGGAGGTTTTCAGCGAAGACCTCTGCTGAGGGATCATTACCCGAGGAGGGTTCACCCTTATCAAAACCTGAGTCACCCATGGTGACATCAGTTTGTGGTCTGAGGATCGCTGGCTCTACTTGTTGAGCCGGATCTTCTACGATAGTCGGAGATGGAGTAATCTCCAGCGCCGCAGAAGGCTGAGGGGCAGGAGTCGGAGGCACTGTGGCAGGAGAAGTCAAATTCAGCTTTGACAAGCGCAGGGGCTTCGACGAGCCTCCTTTCTCCTTGCCCTTGGTGAGCTGTTTAGCTCTGAGGAGGTAATAGAATAAAGAACATTACATCTTGGAAATAATTACGAACAAAATAAAAAAACCTTGTGAGGAAAGTTACCTCTTCACAATAGGCACCTCCTTCGTGCCAATAGCCTGAGTCGGAGCCTTACGCTTTCGAGTAAAGGTCTCTAGCAGTGGAATCAATTCCCCGTCATCTTGAGAAATCTAAGGATGATATCCCTCGAGAGGAGCAAGCTCCAACTCGGGGAGGTCAGCAAGCTGAAAAGAAGAGATACCTCCGTATGTGAAAAAGAAACAACAATGTAAAGATGAACACATAATTTGAGTTACTGCTGGAAACTTACCGGTACCACAAGATCTTCAGCTGTATCCATATCCAAAGACAGCTCCGAGATTTTCTTTTCGATTCTCTCCCTTATCAGCCACTTGATTTGGGACTCGTATTCCTTATCCGTGTAAGGGCGGGGGATGATCCACAAGTATAGGGGGTGTATCGCAGTATTTTTGATAAGTAAGAGTGTCGAACCCAACGAGGAGCAGAAGGTGCTGTCGAGTGGCTAGGAGCAGGAATTCTCTGTAAATACTTAGCACACAGATTTTTAGGGGGTTTTGATAATGTAGATAAATAAAGTACGAGTAAATAAAAGACAATAAGAATATGTGCAGCAAGTGGCCCAATCCTTTCTTTAGCAAAGGACAAGCCGGTTGTATTACTTAAGATGACCAAACGTTCTCGAGGACACATGGGAATATCGTCAAGTGCTTTCGCTTCATATAGTTGATTAATCTTATTTAGTTTGCTAAGTGTTGTGTGGGTGAACCTGTGCTAATGTACCGACCTTCCTAGGACTAATACATACTTGTGATTATACCCCTTGCAAGCATCCGCAAGTACAAGAAAGTAATTAAGGTAGAAACCTAACCACATCTTTAAACTGTAAGACCCTGACGTCCCTTGTGCAATGGTTTCCTAACGGGGGTTCAGGTTTCTGTCACTCCGGCAAACCCTACGATTAGTAGCCAAATACACAATGCATTCCCCTAGGTCCATATATGTGAAGTGTCATGTAGTCAACATTCACATGACACCACTAGAAGAGGTACACCACAACTTAAATATCAAATATCGAATCTTTCTCAACACAATTCCACTACTAACAACATGACTTATCCCATGTCCTCAAGAACTAAACGAACTACTCACAAGACATCATATGGATCATGATTAGAGATGAAATAATGATATGTAACAATCTGAACATAAACTATAATTCAATGGTTCACTCAATAGCATCAACTACAAGGAGTAATCAACACCGGGAAAGTTTCCCCTAAGAACTATGCAAGATTCAACCCAATTGTTACAGCGGTTAGGAGGTGGTGATGATGGTGCTGGTGGAGATGATGGTGGTGATGATGATGATGATCCCGATGAAGTCTATCTTGATGGTGGTGTTGATGGTGACGATCTCCCCTCTCTAGGAAGGAATTCCCCTGGCAGAATTCTGTCTGCCGGAGAGATCTTTCTCTCTCGGTGTTTTCCGTCCCCTAGAGGCGGCATAATTTTTCTGTGGTCACTCCCCGAGTCTTAGCGTTTCGGGAGGATAATATACGCCAGAGGGGAGAGGCTGGAGTGGACCAGGGCGGCCACACCACCTGGTGGCGTGGCCTGGGGTGGCCCGCGCTAGGGGGTGGTGTGGGCCCCCTGTGGCCCATCTCCACTTCCCCTTCTGGCTTTCTTCGTCTTCTGGAAAAATAGGATTTTCCATGTATTTTCCCGGATTTTCTGATATTCGCAGATTTTGCCTCTAAACAGCACCTTTTCCATCAGAATCCTGACTTCAGCGGTCCATGCTCCAAAAGTCATCAACCATGCAAAAATAGATGAAATAACATAAGTATCATCTCTTAATATGAAATATATCAATGAATAACAGTAAATTATGATACAGAATAGTGATACAAAATGGACGTATCAGCTCCCCCCAAGCTTAGACTTCGCTTGTCCCCAAGCGAAACTGAACTCAATAAACATGACCTCGGGTTTATGGAGTGAAGAGTCGATAAAAGAATACGGACAAGAAGTGTCACATTCATCAATACATAAGTCATAATATAAGACAACTCACTATTATATAACTTAACTTGCAATAAGTAGAGGAAACACAATAAAGATGCATAAAGTAAATCATAATTGGTAATGGCAAACTTATCTCTTGGTCAAAGAATAGTTGATAATTTGCTGGAGTTCACAAATAACTGGTTTTCAATGATAGATTTCAAAGTAGTAGACACTAAGATAAGAGCAATGTGCTAAATAAGGAACATAAGAAACATGATTGAATAAATCATCATATGAATGAATGAAACACAACAACTCAAAATGCTTGTTGGGGTAGAAGGGAATAGATTTACTGACTCAACAAAAAGTAAAAGAAAGGCCCTTCACAGAGGGAAGCAGGGATTTCAAGTTTCATAAAGAGCTTCCAAAAATTATGGTACTTACTAGCTTTCAGCTCTCATTGCCCCTATCATAGGCATCTTTAGGTGATTAAGGTTAAAGTGACACAACTAAGAGGATATGCTTGACAACTTATAAGTTGAAATCTCATGCCCCTTACTTACGAGTACCAAACCTCATGCTACTCAACTTCAGTCACAAGTAAGCTCTTGTCATTGTAAATACATATGTATCATAGCCAATGGGGTAGCCCTTGCACATGATACATGAGCTATCCCATAATCATAATGACAAGACAAGCAAACAATGAGCATCTCAGCGATCCTTTTATTTGCTATTTGCATAGGTTTTTATTGGGGATGCTTCATAGAGTGCTCATTATGGTTATGCTGCAAGTTTCCACCATGATTAGGCATGTCTTAGGCTAGCAGCCCAGGCGTTTCTCTAACACACATATAAAATCCATGATCTTACAAGTTCCCCTTTTATTTCACACCGTCAGGATCCATAAGCAAAAGAATCATGATACGAACGAAATATAAGTGCAATGTTGAAAGTGTTCCCCATGATACATGGTTCTGCTAACTTCAACTTATAAAGCGCAAGCATATACGCAACAAAGATGGACACAATGGTTCAAGTTTATTAATTGCAAGAAAGTAAAGTGTGCCATCAAGTTCTTGAGATCTTTAATCACTAATTTTCACATAACAAGTTTAATTTGGAAGGTAGATAAAAACAAGAATTTACTTGGAATAGCAATAGTGCTAGTAGGTAGGTATGGTGGACACAAATGGCATAGGTTTTGGTTTAAGGATTGGATGCACGAGAAGCAATCCCTCTTAGTACATGTTTTTGGCTAGCAAGGCGGGGTAGCAAGCATAAGAGTTGAAGGAAACAGACAAACATACAAGTGATAAAAACAAACATGCAATCTTCCTTGGAAGCACAAAAGGTCTTAAATAGGGAATACTAAACTTATGAGCAAATCAAGAAAGAAAGATGATGAAATTATATTTCCTTAAGAGTACTTTTATCTTTTTCATTCAATTCTCAAAATAGTGTTGCTATTGACCGAGCCAGGTTTGCCAAAACCAACAAAATTAACTCAATGATCCCAAAGTGATACCAATACAAACGACAAGATCAATCACATAACCATGAATTGAAAACTAATATAAGATATGCAAAAGAGTAAATGATAGAACTTCTCATTAATATTCCATAACGGCAACTCACACCAAGAGATACATAGATATATAACGAGAGGGGGGACACTTCCATAATGCAAACCATCCTACATGATAACTTCTCTATTCATGATATCACTCTACTACAAAGGTAAAAATATGGACGATAGTAATGTGATATCGCGGCACTCCCCCAAGCTTGGATAAAACCAAGGGGATGCCAAAACCTGATGATGGATTACTCCTTCAGTGGTGGTGGTATTCTCTCGATTGGCGCGAGGAAATCTTCTAGTATCTTGCGAAGCCTGTTATTCTCCTCTTGAAGCATATCCACCTTCCGCCTGAAGACTCGGTACTTGTCGCAAAACTCATCAATTACTCGTAGAGCTTCCACTGCTGTAGGGCAGGAACTGAGATCTCGAGTTGGAGGTATCAGCTCCTTCATGCCTGCTATCATGTCCTTTACTTCCTCCCTGCCATTCCGATCCATGTCTTCGCGCCTAGTTGCGATCCTTTCTTCTTCCACCCATCCTACGAAGGTCTTTTGCTCAAGATTGCAATGGAGCTCGCGACAGCGTCGCAGCTCGTAATCCTTTGAAGATGAACCCCTGAACAACATCTGAACAAAACAGACCAAAACAAAAACATGACGAGAACACGATATATGAACCTCGGGGGATCTGGGAGATTATATATTACGAAGTTTTACAACAAAAGGAAGGTACTAGGAGAAAACGGGTCAGAGACGGAGGCCGAGGTGGCCACACCACATGCTGGCGTGGCCAGGGGGCCCGCGCCAGGGGTTGGTGTGAGCCACCCTGGCTCCGTTTCCGTCCCTCTTTTGCTTCATAGCTTTCCTTGTTGGATAAAAATTGCAAAAATAAAACTGGATAGTATTTTCGTGGAACTTTTCTTACCAGATCTGTTGCTCATTCGAAAACGGACTCTATAGGTCTCTGAATTTGGTCTTTGATAGATTATTCCGGAGTCACCACTTGAATAGCATCAACATATTCATCTTAATACTCATATTGCTTGAGTCATGAAACCTTTCACTTTCTTATTACACCATTTTCTCCAATAACCTGGAAATTTCTTTCACACAAAACATCACACATGTCTCATTAGCAACATTAGTGTAAGCGAGGTAATAAACCTTTTAAGTCCAATTTCAACTGAAATCCATCAAATCATAAGCTACTGTAGAAATTCCTTCCAAAAACCCAAAGAGAATTCAAAAAGGAAATTGTTTAAAGAAGCAAATGCAAGAGTGACAAAATCTGTCAAAACAGACTAGACGGTAAAGATCAATTTTTTCTAAAATCTTCTATTGCTCAAATCAAAAATTGCAAAACTAACGAAAGTTAAATAATAGCCTGGGGCAGAATCATAAAAAATTACAGCTCAAACCGACATACAGAGATCGCTCACGAATTTTTTAGGTGAAGCACAAAAATCTGTTTCGGGACAACAACTTCCCCAAATCTTACTTCTCTCTCATTAGAGGTTGATCTTAACACAAAAACCAAAGAAAAAGGATAAGGAGAGGTTATTGGTGAAACAATAACTTCCAAGACTCAAAGAAACAAAAACAAATTGAAAGGAAAATATATTGGGTTGTCTCCCAAAAAGCTCTTTCATTATAGCCATTAAGATGGGCATGATAATTTCAATGATGCTCACATAAGAATATGAATTGAAGTGAAAGAGAGAATTAAGAAGCAAAAAATACACATGTTTAAGTCTAACCCACTTCCTATGCAAGGGAATTTTGTAAACAAACAAGTTGTTAAAACCAGAGGCTACAAGCATAGGAAGGCAAAACAAGTGCAACATAAAAACTTTCAGCATAAAATGAGGAAACTTTATATTATTGAGATGCATAAGAACCGTCTTCCCTCTCTCATAATAACTTTCAGTATCATGTGTAAACTTAATGATATAACTATCACAAGAACCATGGTAGCAATGATCACTTATCCTAACAGAAAACACAGGAATACTAGCTCCCATAACACTACCTTGTGAAACAATATTAGAGGTATCCTTACAAAGGATAGTGTGTCCATCTTCCACATATTTAGTGACAAAGTCTTTCACATTTGCTATTATAGGTTCATATTTTTGTTCATCAGGTTCAACATCTTTACTTGTACTTTCATTAACCATACTAGCTATCATAGAATGTTCCTTTATCCTAACTGGGAAAGACATTTTCTCAATATAAGGTTCAGGTAAAGCATGATTAGCAGTATAAACTTCAGTATTTCTTGCAGGAACACACTTAGCAACATCTTTATATGGTTCATGATACTTATTCCACTTCTTTTTAGGAACTTCAATATGGGAAGCAAAATCCTTAAAATAAGTTGCAATAGCTTGAGATTCTAAACCATAAGCATTTTTAATATTTTGAAAGTCATCAGTTCCCATAAAAGATTCAGTGCATTCATAATCATAATTTATACCTGACTTTCTTCCTTTGTCATTCTCACATGCTTCAGCATTGTCTTGAATACAGTCCAAAAGATCCCATTTAGCTTCTTCTTCCATGCGAGTGAATGATCCAGCACAAGAGGCATCCAATAAATCCTTATCATGAAGAGAAAGCCTTGCATACAATTGATAATAATATTGTTGGGGAGCTCATGAATGGGACAATTGAGCATTAGTAACTTCAATCCCCCCCAAGCTTGAGTTGTACTCTCTCCATCAAGAGGCCAAAAGTTATATATTTGATTCTGATCTTTATGAATCTCACTAGGAGGATACAACTTTGAATAAAAGAGAGGTACTATTTCCTCCCATTCAAGAGCTTGACCATTCTTTAGCAGCTTATACTAGTCCTCAGCTCTTCCTTTTAGTGATAATGAGAATAACTTCTTCTTAACTTGATATGTAGTAATACCTACACACTTAAACAACCCGCATAATTCGTGTATAAAGAGTAAATGATCACCGGGATGGACAGTTCCATCTCCAACATAATAGTTATCCATAACACGATCAATAATTCTTGTAGGTATTTTAAAAGTATAATTCTCAGCAGGTGGTGGTTCATCTACTACCTTAGAAGTGGTAGTAGCATTACGGAATAAGAAACTCAGCGAATTATCCATATTGAAAATAAAGCAACTAACAGAAGTAAACAATACTAACAGTAGAAGTTTCCTTTACCAGTTCCACTCTTCAATAGCACTTCACTCACCGGCAACAGCGCCAGAAAATAGTCTTGATGACCCACAAGTATAGGGGGTGTATCGCAATATTTTTGATAAGTAAGAGTGTCGAACCCAACGAGGAGCAGAAGGTGCTGGCAAGTGGCTAGGAGCAGGAATTCTCTGTAAATACTTAGCAAACGATTCTTAGGGGTTTTTGATAATGCAGGTAAATAAAGTACGATTAAATAAAAGAAAATAAGAATAAATGCAGCAAGTGGCCTAATCCTTTCTTTAGCAAAGGACAAACCGGTTGTATTACTTAAGATGACCAAACGTTCTGGAGGACACATGGGAATATCGTCAAGTGCTTTCACTTCATATAGTTGAAATGGATCGTCTGGGCACCTAGAATTGGGGGTGAATAGGTGCTACTTCAAATTTTAATGCTTTTTCAATTTTAGGCTTAACACAAAGGGTAAATTCTCTAGATAAACTATTAGGTGGAATTTCCCTATATGTAAACCTATCTACTAGCGAGTAAAGAGCGAGTGGAAGAGGAACGGGTAAACCGTAGTGAAACACGCGGAGACACATGATTTGTTTGACTGCAGTTCCTTCCTTTTTAAGGGAAGTACGTCTGCGTTGGAGGGGTGGGTGGTACTAAGACCACCACGCCACAATAGGCCTCACCCTGTTCTCCGATGGATCCCGCCACCAAAGGCCTGATCCACCTTTCCACTATAGGGACCCTTCGAGGCGGGTACCAGTGCCTTTACACAACTAGTGGGACACAACTCCACAATCAACTTGGAGGCTCCCGTAATGACAACAAGATACCACAAGAATAAGTTATCAATAACAAAGAACAAGATCTAGATATTGAGAAGAATACTAGATCAGGGATTTCTCCAAATGAATGGAGAGGAGTTGATGCGCTTGATTCGTGATGACGATGATGATTCTCTCCTTCAATTCCCCCAAAGATCGAAGTCTTCGGGTGGTTGAAGTGGGAGATCTAGAATGGGAGCTCTTGCAAAGGGTCTGAACAATTTCGAGTGAATCAAGAGTTCTGCTTGTTGGGGAAGAAGGGATATTTATACCCCTTCCAAAACCAAGCCGTTGGAGCTTTCGGGGGCCGGATTATCCGGCCTGGGGAAAACTCCGCCCCAGACTCGGATTATCCGGCACAAAAACCAGCCACGGACAGAAGCTCACGCAGACTTGCCCTTCACACTTTCTTTAGGGGACCGTATTATCCGGCCTAGGGAAGGGCCGGATTATCCGGCTGGTGGAAAAATCTGCCCCAGCCCTGGAATATCTGGGGGAAATTCCGCCCCCAGATAGAAGCTTGCGCAGGAGCTCACTTGGGCGATTTCCCTGGGGCCGGATGGGCCGAATTATCCGGTCCAGGGAGAAAATCCGCCCTAGAGCCGAAATTTTCTGGGGGGAAATCCGCCCCCAGACAGAGACTTGCGCAAACCCATCTTTTCCCAAGGTGGTCTGGCTAGATTATCCGGCCCATGATGGGGGCGGATAATCCGGCCCCCAAAACTCTCAAAACTTCCTGCAACACTTAGTGCACATTAGAATACTCCATGGTATTGTTATCTAACACAAAAAACCTAGGAAATCATGAATTGTTCTTTTAACTCCCCCTTTTTGGTGTTAGATGACAATACTAGGATTTGCAAGAAGGATTAAAAGACCACCAACAAAACATGGAAGAGACTCCCCCTCAATGTGTGCATATTAGAGATTTGCATTTGAATACAAATGCACACAAGTAGGTGAAAGTCTATTCCATTGAAATAAAAAAAACATAATCATACCACCGAGATAATGAGAGAGGCGTCCTTGAAATATCCACAATTATCCATGTGATTACCAATATACGCGCCTTCCTTGAGATAGAATACCAACATAGTAAATGAATCCATAGGCATAATTCATGGGATAAATCCAGACGTCCACCGACACAAAGTCTCAAACACACCACAAACCACAAATAAAGTTTAATGCTAAATGGACACAAGCAAGAAAACGACGAATGAAAAAGTGCTAATGCTTGTGCCCGACCCATGCAAATCCTCGAAGTCCTAATAGAACTACTTCTCCCCTTTGGCATCGAGACGCCAAAAAGGAAGAAGAGTGATGCTAGCGCCCCAAGGTATCACTTGTAGTCCTCATCCTCGTCCTCGTCCTCGCTCCCATCATCATTTTCATCCTCAAGCTCCTCAGTGTCATCGTCCTCATCATGAGCAGTGGTCACAGAAGGAAACAAGTGACGCTCCAACTCTCCATAGTTCAGCCCAGAAGAGGAGTTCCACCGGGCATAAGGTGTGGGAGGAGTAGGAGCCGGGGGATCACTAGAGGCACCAGTCACATGGCGAAGGATGAGTTGCTGAGAATGAGCCAACTCATGGCGCTTCTTGTAGGCCTCATGTTGTACCGTGCGTGTGTCCACGCCCATGTAAAGAATGTGATGCTGGAACCGGTTCAGCTGCTTGATCTCATTAGCAACAAGAGGCAATGGAGGCCTGCGAGCATCCCTCATGAGAGCCTCAGGAGCAGAAGAGGGGTGAGAGGTCTTCTGAACCTTGTTGTAGATCTTCTTTGCCTTATGCACAACATCAATGTTGAAATCCTCAGAGGGAAGCAGGTGCCTAATGAGCAGCATAATATAGGGTGCATAGGGAATGGACAGACGGTTGAACATAGCATCAGTCAATTCATGGTAGATGAAGTCCATCACATCCAGCTTGTACTGCACGGACTCATCCTCGCACGAGGCAACCTCATGAGAGAAGGCTAGGAGTTGGACAAGGTGACCACGGATGCTGTCATTGTTGCCGCCACTCGGAGTGATGGAGTCACGAAAGAGGCCCACCAAGGTAGCATAAATAGGAGCAAGACCAGCAAGGGTGCCCACAATGCCATTGTCCATCATGCAAGGAGAGAGAATTGTATCTTTGTTGGGCTTCAGCTGAGTGATGATGCGGTGGCCACTGGCTCTATCCCTGCTGCAGAAAGAGTATCCAAGAACCTCAACAAACACATGGAAATCATCAGTCATAGGCCTGTCATGAGTCATCCACTTCATAGTACGATGCTCATCTCCACAGATAACTAAAGTGGAAAAGAACTGCTTCGTCACCTCAGAGTCATATGATCACTGGAGAGCCATGAGATGATGCAGCCCCATCCGCTCAGCCACGTACATGGCATCAACAAGGTGGGGCTTCTCCAAAGCCTCATCAAGAATCAGCGGGTGCATAGGCCTAATGTTCAGCCTGGCATACACATCTTCATATATCCCTTTCTGTTCAGCACACCAAAAGCGAGAATCCCCCAGCTCAGAATCACGTGGCAGCTCTGCAACCAAATCACGGTGACGGATGGAGGAGTAAGTGACAGGATCCATAGCCTTGTAGTTGATCTTGGGCTCTTTGCCCTTCCTCTTGGACACACCCCTCCTGGATCTCTCCCGCTTCTTTTGTTCTGCCATGCGTTCAGCCTCTTTTTCTCTTCTCCTCAGCTCAACCTTGTTCACTGTATGACCCTCACTGTCTACCCCGAAATAGATAGTACAAGGACGACGCTTGAAAGTCTTGGGAGCACTGGAACCACCCGTCAAGAGAACAAGGGCGATAACATGGGGATAAGCATACACACAAGTCCAGGACAGAGCATGGAAAAAGTAGTCAAAAAGTTCATAAGTCAAATCTACTCAATGCACACAATATGGTGAAACTGAAACAGAGTTGAATCTGTTAGGCCGGATTATCCGGCCTAGCCAAGGGAGGATAATCCGGCCCTGGCAGAAATTTTCGACTTCACCCAGATTGAATGCAAAGAAGTAGATCGGGCCTAAAAACTTCAAGACTATGAGGTCTACGCAAAACCACATCCTTCTAGACAGCGTTCCAGCCAACAAATGACACATCTAGCCAAATATGGGGAGAGAGGGAGTTACCCTCACTCATTGGAGGAAGAACGCGGAGGAGAAGGTACCCGGAGGCGCGGAGAAGAAGATTCGGGGGGGGAGCAGAAAATCCAGTGGCTGGAGAGGCTCCAGGGAGGGTAGAGGACGGCAGGCGGCGGCTGAGGAGGAGGAGAGGGTTGGGGGAGAAGTGATGCTCGTTATGAGCCCTTCCCCCTGATCCCTGCCCTTTAAGATGAAATCCGCCAGGGCCGGATTATCCGGCCTACACTTGGGCCGGATTATCCTGCCTCAAATTTGTATTTCTATTGTACACAGATTCAGAGCCGCGCGTCCCCAAACAACACCCCCACAAGGTGTTCAAGGGACTTGTGTGCAAGAATAGATGTCTTAGGGGTAGGGGAAGGCTTAGGATTAAGAGAGCCAAACTGAGATGGTACTATTCACTCAAAATTGCAAGAACCAAATCAAATAAGAACCAAAATTGAGTGTGATTCCCTTAAGAACATGAGATGAGCAAAAACAACCAAAAAGATCCACAAAAATCCAATTCTCCTCAAGGGAGAGGGCGGTGGCCGAAGCCACCTTCTTGGAGTGTATGGTGTGACACTGCGAAGATATATCTTGGGTTCACGACCAATACTCATCAATAAGCTCACATATCACAAAATGATATTAAGAGAAATGATTTATCTTGCTTTTGGCATTATGGGGGGAGGGTTAGCCCAATTAATTAGGACCACACTCCCCCTATATCCATGCCCACATCTAGACCAAATAAGACTGAGATGTATGAGTGAGTGCATGGGTAATCAAGACAAACTCCTGGAATAAATGATATTTAGCTCATTCCTCAAGTAGCAGAATCTTGCTTCATCAAGTGGCTTCGTAAAAATATTAGCAAGTTGGTTCTTTGTGCTCACAAAAGATAGGTCAATATCGCCTCGAGCAACATGGTCTCGAATAAAATGGTTCCGAACCTCAATATGCTTTGTCCTTGTGTGTTGTACCGGATTGTACGCAATTTTGATTGCACTTTCATTATCACATAAAAGAGGCACTTTGTCACAATTGACACCATATTCCTTTAAAGTTTGCCTCATCCACAATAACTAAGTGCAAGCACTAGCAGCAGCAACATATTCAACTTGGGCCGTGGAGAGAGAGATACAATTCTGCTTTTTAGATGAACAACACACTATAGATCTTCCCAAGAATTGACAAGATCCAGAAGTGGATTTCCGATCATCCTTATCACCAGCCCAATCTGAATCAGTATAACCACATAGAGAGAAATTGGAGCCCTTGGGATACCATAGACCAAAGTTAGGGAATGAACCAAATATCGAAAGATCCTCTTGACCGCCACTAAGTGGCTTTCTTTAGGAGCTGCTTGATACCTTGCACACACCCCCACACTCAACACAATATCGGGTCTAGATGCGCAGAGGTAAATAAGAGAATCGCCATCGTGGACCGGTATACCTTTTGGTCCACATCTTTACCATGAGGGTTAAGTTCAAGGTGACATTTTGTTTGCATCGGAGTAGCGACACCATTAAGATCCATCATCTTGAATCTCTTGAGCATGTCTTGGATGTACTTTGCTTGATTGATGAAGGTTCCTTCTCTAAGTTGCTTGATCTCGAATCCAAGAAAGAACTGTAATTCCCCCATCATAGACATCTCAAACCTGTCAGTCATAAGCTTTGAAAATTCATCATTAAAAGCTTTATTAGTAGAACCAAAGATGATATCTACATATAGTTGGCATACGAAGAGCTCCCCCTTAACCTTCTTAGTAAATAGAGTGGGATCGATTTGCCCAACTTCGAAGCCACGGTCTAGCAAAAGCTCTTTAAGGTGCTCATACCACGCACGTGGGGCTTGTTTAAGGCCAT
This sequence comes from Avena eriantha, assembly GCA_910589775.1. NCBI lineage: Eukaryota > Viridiplantae > Streptophyta > Magnoliopsida > Poales > Poaceae > Avena > Avena eriantha. The sequence continues at coordinate 490,050,966 of OU342741.1, read as the reverse complement.
AGAGTGCCTTATCGAGTTTGTAGACATGGTTCGGGAAGTTAGGATCCTCAAATCCCGGGGGTTGCTTTAAATATACCAACTCATGTAGAGGACCATTAAGGAAAGCACTCTTGACGTCCATTTGCTGCAATTTAAAATTGTTATGGGCAACATAAGCAAGAAGGATACATATGGACTCAAGTCGAGCCACAGGAGTATAGGTCTCGCCGAAGTCAATGCCCTCAACTTGAGAGTAGCCTTGTGCCACAAGTCTCGCCTTGTTCCTCACAACAATGCCATTCTCATCTTGCTTGTTTTTAAATATCCATTTAGTGCCGATAACATTGCGGCAATCTTTGGGCTTCTCCACGAGTTTCCAGACCTTGTTGCGCTCGAAATTATTCAATTCTTCATGCATAGCAACAACCCAGTCCAGATCTTCAAGAGCTTCAAATACTTTCTTGGGTTCCACCATTGAGATGTGAGCTTGATGCTCACCAAAGCTTGCCAATTCCCTTCCTGTATAAACCCTTCGTCGAAGATCACATACAACCTTGTCGACAGTGTGACCCCTTAACTCAAGGTTCCGATCAGCACGAGCCTTGCGACGAATTTCAATAAGCTTGTTGTCTCTTGGTGGAATAGTTTCATCACTTGAATCTTCATTGGAATCATTTGCTCGACCTTGATTAGAATCCAGGTTAACAGAAGTAGGAGGTGATGAAGCATGTCCTTGAGGAGGGCCAGCAGCCGTAACAGGAGGCTGCTGAACAACTAGTGATTCAGGGACGGATAATCCGGTCGAGGGTGAGGCCGGATAATCCGGCCTGGGAGAACTTGTTGCCGCTTCATCAGGTTGCCTGAGATTTGCTTGAGCTGGCGAGGGGCCGGATAATCCAGGGTCAGCCGGAAAATCCGGCCCGGAGCTTGCAGCAATTTCTTCAACACCAGGAGCAGGTTGTTTGTCAGTATGGGGTTGGCCGGATAATCCGGTGTCAACTGGATAATCCGGCCTAAAGCTTTCTGGAACATCTTGACCTTCAGCAGATGATGGAGATGGTGTAGAAGTTACTCCCGTGGTTGGAACAAGATGAGTATGTGTAGATGAGGGCTCTTCATGAGTAGAGCATTGTCCTTCCCAATCCGCCACAAGGGGTTCCTCAATGGGGTGGAAAAATCCCACGCCCATTCTTCTTATGGCATCTTGGGGTATTTCAACATCTGCACCACAAACATCAACTTGCCCCGCATGGGAGCCGTCATTTTCTTCGAACACCACACTACAAGATTCTACAACAGTTCCAAAGAGCTTATTGTAGACTCTATAAGTGTGGGATTCGGCACCATAACCAACAAAAAAACCTTCTAGAGCCTTAGATTCAAACTTAGATAAACGAACTCCCTTGATGAGAAAGAAACACTTACACCCGAATACCCGAAAGTATGAGATGTTTGGCTTGTTACCGGTAAGTATTTCATATGGAGTCTTGTCCAAGATTTTATGGAGGTATAATCGGTTGGATGAATGGCAAGCGTAGAGATTGCTTCAGCCCAGAAATTATAAGGAGACTTGAATTCGGCTAGCATTGACCTTGCCATATCCATTAGAGTCCGATTCTTCCTCTCGGCTACACCATTTTGTTGAGGGGTGTACGCAACGGAATATTGATGTCTTATCCCCTCTTCACTTAGGAACTCATTTAAGGTGTAGTTCTTGAACTCAGAGCCGTTATCACTTCTTATAGCCAGAATAGGGACATTGTGTTGACGTTGAACCTCGTTGGCAAAGTCGATGACCGTTTGTTGAGTTTCACTCTTCAACTTGAAGAAAGACACCCAAGTGTATCTTGAGTAATCATCAATGATCACGAGACAATACTTCTTCCCACCGAGGCTTGCATGAGATGGAGGTCCGAAGAGGTCCACATGAAGGAGCTCTAAGATCCTCTTTGACGAGATAATAGTCTTCCTTCGATGAGGAGAGTCATGCATTTTCCCTTGAACACAAGCCCTGCAAACACGATCTTTGGCAAAGGAGACATTTTCTTTTAGTCCAAGGATGTGGCTACCCTTGTGGAGACTTTGCAAAGTTCCCATATTGACGTGGGCTAGTCGGCGATTCCATAACCAACCCACGTCAGCCTTTCCAAAAAGACACATCGGGCCTGTAGTGGTTTTCCCTGAAAAGTCCACCACATACAGGTCATTTTAGACATATCCCACAAAAGTGACTTTTAGAGACTTGCTCCACAAGAGTACCACCAAATCAGCATCAATAAAAGCTGCAAAGCCCATCTTACCAAGGGCGCGAACTGAAAGTAAATTGTACCCGAGGGTCTCAACAAGCATGACGTCCATGAGAGAGATATCGTGAGCCACCATGACTTTGCCGAGACCCAATACCTCATATTTTGACTTGTCACCATAGGGTTATATGATCATGATTTGGCCACATCTCCGTGATGATCTCCTTGCTTCCGGTCATGTGACTTGTGCATCCGCTATCGAGTACCCATTTATACCCACCGGAAGCATAGCCCTACAAGAAAGTTACTTCTTGGTTTTAGGTACCCATTTTTCAATGGGTCCTCTCATGTTAGTGACAAGGGTCTTGGGGATCCAAATAGACCAAGGAATGTAACAATCATAAGACCCTACATAACTAGCATAAACATCACCATAATGATCGCAATATAACTCAAAGTTAGGATTGTTAGCCTCTGCAAAACCATCATAATTAGACTTGTCATTGGTGGTGGTGCTAGTCTTTGGTTGAGCAGTCTTGCTCTTCTTCTTGTTGTTGTTTTTCTTGTTCTTTGTCTTGGGGATATAACCAAGACCTTGTATTCCATTATTTTTCCTTTGCTTGCTCAGTATCTCGTCTAAGACTTCTTTACCTTTGTGTTGAGAACCTCTTGCAAGTCCTTCTTTTCCATAGGATGATGTGGAGGTGCTTGGCACATCATACATCTTCAATTGAGTTTGGAGCTGGTCATGAGACTCATTTAGAGTCGAGTGATCACTCTCCAATGCCTTGTGAGCACTGTCAAGTTTATCAAACTTCTCCGAGAGTTTAGCATGAGCAGCCCCAAATTCAATCTTTTCTTTCTTTAGTTTCTTTACCTTGGCAAGAGCATTGTCATGTTCTTTGATGAGCTGTGCTACACCTTCTTCATGTGACTCCTCAATGGATTCGAGTCTCTCTTCCAAAGATACTCGAGCTTCCTCTTATTCTTCCAAGGCATTCTTCAAAGAGGCTATCTCCAAGGCATCTTCTCTTTCGATTTGGCCCTTTTCTTCAAGAAGATCTTCGGCTTGAGCAAGTTGACTCATAAGAGCATCAAAATGAAGTTTGTGCTCACCTTGCAGGTTAGTGAAAAAGTTGTCCAAGGTAATAACTTCTTCTTTCATTTTAAGACTAGCATGATCATCCATATCCAAATTTATGTTAGTCTTAGGAAATGAAGAGCTAGAACTTGTTACCTCGGACCCTCTTGCCATAAGGCAAGTGGTGTTATTGTTGACGACGTTTTTGTTTGGCGAGTCGAAGAGAGATGATGGAGTCGATGTGGTGGCTATAGCAGCCACCTCGCGAGAACTATCTTCATCCTCTTCATCTTCACTTGCAGAGGAGTATTCTTCTTGTACCACCAAGATGATCTTGGGTTGATTCTTGTAGGGGCCATTCTTTTTAACAAATGGCTTCTTCTTAGGTGCCTTGGATTTTTCTTTAAGAATGAGCCTGTCACCATTGTCTTATCTATGTTGATAAGGACACTCGGCTACAAAGTGCAGCCTATCTCCACAATTGTAGCATGTTCTCAGTTTTGGGCCACTTTCTCTTCTTCCACTTGACCCATTCTTGCGCTCGAGTTCCGACTTGGCCTTGGCAGGATCCTTCCAAAAGTTCCTTGCGTAAAACTCCATGTACTCACCATGAGCATGTTTGACTTCATCGGGGCAGTCCATGGAGGGCCCCTCAAAAGCTATTTCATCCTCATCTTGCTCAACAACATTAGCCTTTAGAGCAACATTGACTCCCTTTTGCATTCCAATGGCATGAGCACGGGCATCTTCAGCGTTCTTCGCGGCAACTTTGAATGATGCCATTTCTTGCATGAATTCATTGGATGTCATTTGATGGTAGTTGTGTCTACCTTGCAAGCTCTTCAAATCCGTTGGCTCGAAAGGCATTAAGGCACTCACATATTTTCTTTTTATCCATGCATCATCAATGTGGGTGGCTCCATGCTTTTTAAACGTTGTTGCAATGCCCTTGAGTCTTCTATACATGTCTTCATGGTTTTCACCATCCAACATGTAGAATCCTTCAGCTTCATTACTAAGGGCATCATACCTATTCCTTCTCATGCTTTCATTCCCAACAAAGAGATCGGTGAGGGCATCCCAAGCTTCTTTAGCTGTGTTGAGATGTTCAATGTGGGGCATGTCCTTGGGACCCACACCGAGCTGTATCATGTGGAGAGTCGTAGCATTCAATTGGCTGTCCACAAGTTCTCTTCTTGTCAGGTTGGAATGATCTCCAATATGAAGACCCTCTTCAATAATCCTCCAAAGTTCAATAGAGGAGCTACGAACATGAGACTTCATTAAGAATTTCCATTGATTAAAAGAGGATGGTAAGCTTGGGTGGATCACCCCTATTTTTTATATGAGGATGAGGGATAGGTGGGTCGGGGGAATATACGTGACGAACCTCACTATATTCCTCCTTACCACTTCCCTTCTTGGAGGTGGAACAATTATGTTTTTCACCTACCACTTCATCATCCTTGGATCCGGTGTTAGCCTTATCCTTGGATGATGGTGTGGCGGCCTCCGAGGAGGATGGAGATGGGGCTATGGATGATGTGAGACGAGCAATTATTTGATTCATCTCCTCTATCTTGGCCTCAAAGGATTTCAACATGGTTGTTTCCAACGTCTTGAGGTCATCCATTGTGACCTTATCCACGGCCTCGTCCCCATCTCCCTTGGTACCCATACTTCTCTTAGGCTGTTAAGCCCGAATAAAGAGCCAGGGCTCTGATACCAATTGAAATGGATCATATGGGCACCTAGAGGGGGGTGTGAATAGGTGCTACTTCAAATTTTAATGCTTTTTCAATTTTAGGCTTAACACAAAGGGTAAATTCTCTAGATAAACTATTAGGTGGAATTTCCCTATATGCAAACCTATCTACTAGCGAGTAAAGAGAGAGTGGAAGAGGAACGGGTAAACCGTAGTGAAACACATGGAGACACAAGATTTGTTTGACCGTAGTTCCTTCCTTGTTAAGGGAAGTATGTCTGCGTTGGAGGGGTGGGAGGTACTAAGACCACTGAGCCACAATAGGCCTCACCCTATTCTCCGATGGATCCCGCCACCAAAGGCCTGATCCACCTTTCCACTATAGGGACCCTTCGAGGCAGGTACCGGTGCCTTTACACAACTAGAGGGGCACAACTCCACAATGAACTTGGAAGCTCCCGTAATGACAACAAGCTGCCACAAGAACAAGTTATCAATAACAAAGAACAAGATCTAGATATTGACAAGAATACTAGATCAAGGATTTCTCCAAATGAATGGAGAGGAGTTGATGCGCTTGATTCGTGATGACGATGATGATTCTCTCCTCCTTCAATTCCCCCAATGATCGAAGCCTTCAGGTGGTTGAAGTGGGAGATCTAGAATGGGAGCTCTTGCAAAGGATCTGGACAACTTCGAGTGAATCAAGAGTTCTGCTCATTGGGGAAGAAGGGATATTTACACCCCTTCAAAAACCAAGCCATTGGAGCTTTCGGGGGCCGGATAATCTGGCCTGGGGAAGCTCCGCCCCAGACTCGGATTATCCGGCACAAAAACCGGCCACAGACAAAAGCTCACGCAGACATGCCCTTCACACTTTCTTCTGGGGACCGGATTATCCGGCCTAGGGAAGGGCCGAATTATCCGGCTGGTGGAAAATCCGCCCCAGCCACGGAATATCCAGGGGAAATTCCACCCCCAGCAGAAGCTTGCGTAGGAGCTCACTTGGGCGATTTCCCTAGGGCCGGATGGGCCGGATTATCCGGTCCAGGGAGAAAATCCGCCCTAGAGCCGGAATTTTCGGGGGGAAAATCCGCCCCCAGACAGAGACTTGCGCATACCCATCTTTTCCCAAGGTGGTCTTGCCAGATTATCCGGCCCATGATGGGGGCGGATAATCCGCCCCCCAAAACTCTCAAAACTTCCTGCAACACTTAGTGCACATTAGAATACTCCATGGTATTGTTATCTAACACACAAAGCCTGGGAAATCATGAATTGTTCTTTCAATAGTTGATTAATCTTCTTTAGTTTGCTAAGTGTTGTGTGGGTGAACCTGTGCTAATGTACCGACCTTCCTAGGACTAATACATACTTGTGATTATACCCCTGGCAAGCATCCGCAAGTACAAGAAAGTAATTAAGGTTGAAACCTAACCACAACTTTAAAGTCTAAGACCCTGACGTCCCTTGTGCAATGGTTTCCTAACGGGGGTTCAGGTTTCTGTCACTCCGGCAACCCCTACGATTAGTAGCCAAATACACAATGCATTCCCCTAGGCCCATATAGGTGAAGTGTCATGTAGTCGACGTTCACATGACACCACTAGAAGAAGTACACCACAACTTAAATATCAAACTATTGAATCTTTCTCAACACAATTCCACTACTAACAACATGACTTCTCCCATGTCCTCAAGAACTAAACGAACTACTCACAAGACATCATATGGATCATGATCAGAGATAAAATAATGATATGTAACAATCTGAACATAAACGATAATTCAATGGTTCACTCAATAGCATCAACTACAAGGAGTAATCAACACCGGGAAAGTTTCCCCTAAGAACTATGCAAGATTCAACCCAATTGTTACAACGGTATGGAGGTGGTGATGATGGTGCTGCTAGAGATGATGATGGTGATGATGATGATGATGATCCCGATGAAGTCCAGCTTGATGGTGGTGTTGATGGCGACGATCTCCCCTCTCCGAGAAGGAATTCCCCCGGCAGAATTCTGTCTGCTGGAGAGATATTTCTCTCTCGGTGTTTTCTTACCCGTAGAGGCGGCGGAATATTTCTATGGTTGCTCCCTGAGTCTTAGGGTTTTGGGAGGATAATATACGCTAGAGGGGAGAGTCTGGAGTAGACCAGAGTGACCACACCACCTGGTGGCACAGCCTGGGGTGGCCTGCGCCAGGGGATGGTGTGGGCCCCCTGTGGCCCATCTCCTCTTCCCCTTCTGGCTTTCTTCATCTTCTATAAAAATAGGATTTTCCATGTATTTTCCTGGATTTTCTGATCTTCGCAAATTTTGCCTCCAAACAACACCTTTTCCATCAGAATCCTGATTGTAGCGGTCCATGCTCCAAAAGTCATCAACCATGCAAAAACAGATGAAATAACATAAGTACCATCTCTTAATATGAAATATATCAATGAATAACGGTAAATTATGATATAGAATAGTGATGCAAAATGGACGTATCACCAGGAGCAGGAATATCCTTGTGATGAAAGAAAGTGGACGGCCACTGTTTCACCGACTCATTGGCCTTAATCCAAGGATAGACACGCTCTCTCCTAACGGAAAAACTAATGGTTCTGGTAATGTATGGATTACCGGCAGTGATAGAATTCCTCCGGATATGAAAATAAAATCAGAAAAGAGTGAGACTCGGCCTAATGCCGAGGTACCCCTCGCACAAAGAAGCATACGCGCTCATCTCTAAGAGAGAGTTCAGGGGAAGATGATGGAGTTGAACTCCGTAGTGATCTATAACCTCATAAAATAAATCTGAGGGTGGGAAACTCAAACCTCTATCGAGGTGGGTGCCGAAGTGCACCGGCTCGTCGACACGAGGAGTAGGGACGGTTTGGCCATAGCCACTCCGCCAGTCGTCGTCACGGAGGATCCCTTCGTTCTCCATGATGCGGAGCTTGACGTCATCCAAGACGCAGGGGATCTAGACCCCGTGGTGGCTCTCCTTCTTCGCTGCCGAAACCATCGTTGTCGTTGCCGCCACGCCGGAAGATGAGGTCGTAGACATTTTCTCGTGGGCCGGTGACCTGGGATGGGTGGCGCTGGAAGATTGTGGGGAGGCAGAGGAGCTCTGTTTTCATGGGAAACATTGGGAGGAATGAAGTGGCGCAAATGATGGTGAAGAGAAGAGGGAGAGAATCTCAACCCCTTATATCCTTTGTCCGCACCAAAATTCGTGAAGTGTGTACAGTAACTATGACACGCATCGCGGAAGGAGCTGGGTAACCCCCACGCGATGATTACGCCGCCTCAATCTCCGTGTACGCATTAAAACGACGCCTCGGTTCTGCAATAGGAGGACCCACCAACGGTCGTGCTGACGGGAATGTCTGTCAGTGACGTGACTTAACCATGACTAGTGTCAGATTACGTCAGAGACCAAGTCCGGCTTAGTTTGAATTTCGAGCTGGAAACCCAAATAATATACTCATAGGTCTGACTCATTTGAGACCCGGATCCTATCCTTTCTTTTGAACTTTCAGGAACCCTTCAAGATTCTGCAAGCCGAAGATCAAGCTAGATGATGGTGAAACCCGACTCTAGATCTTGGAGGCTTCCGAGGGCTGCTGTTGGGGATATACTTTCTGGGTATCCTCACTGTGCCTCACTGACCAGGGTGGCCCACTTCGGGTTAGAGCTTTGCTTCACAGGCGGCCGAGTCAGGGAGAAGAGACGGAGTCTAGTCCGGCTATGGGAAGGCCCAGAAGACTTACCGACAAGGCCTGCTAAGTTACTTGTAGTTTAAGATGTACTCTATAACCGACTCTTAGTCGTAGCCGGATAGGTCTCTCCTATAAAACCTAGGCCATATATCTATATAATCTGGCCTAGGGTAAGCCTTTAGGGCACCCTCACAATAGTCTACAATCTCAACTCGCACAGGTGAAACCCTTGTAACCCATATTCCGGCTCTGCCGTATTACTAGATTGCTAGCAGGAGTAGGATCCGTCCAAAGCCGGTGGATTTGAACCTGGGTAAACTTGTGTCCTCACCGTCCTGGAATACCATACGTCTCACACCCCTCTCTTCCACATGCCCCGAGGACCCCTCATGGCATACTTGTCATCAATCCAACGACAGTTGGGATCAGTATTCGATTTGGTTTGAGATTTGGGGAATAATCGGGGATCTCAATCGGTTAATTTATGCAAATAGTCAATTCTGATAATCAAAGTATCTCAATCATGTCCTTATTGCACTCTACTATTTTTTCCAATAGGAGGATAGCAGCGACGACGAGTCCAAGGACACCAAGACTCATCATGTGCTAAGGAGGATAAAGTTCGGCCAGTACAACAATTTCTTCGTTGTCGACATCTATAGGTGCCCCTTCTGCACCATCAGGAGGCTCCGCATCACCGACTTCAACTCCCTCATGAATCATGCCGAGGACATGAGGACATGTGGCGAGTCTGTGAATGTCCACGGCTTTAGAGCCAAGCACCAGTCGCTCGACCTTCACCTCTGCAACCTCCAGAAGGTGGCTATCGAGGAGGGTCGCATGCCCCGATCAAGCCCAAGGCGCCCAAGGTCAAGGGACTGGGCATTAAGATGTGGAGGAGGCGCCAGAGGAAGGAGGCGGAGTCCATGAGGGGCCACTGATCTTGTGCTGCTACTATTGTAAAGCATATTCTTTTGTCTTGTCTATGTTGAACTTGTCCGCTGCTGCTGAGCAGCCTAATTGTCGAACCTCATTAAGTAATGTACTATATAACCTTAACAACTTTATCTACATCTTCTATGTTTATTGAATTTATTTATGGTGCTGGTTAGATTTGCTGCTCTAGATTTGCTACCAGATTGGAGAAAAACGAGGGCCAAAAGGAACAATGAATGAAGAGAGAAGCTGCTCTAGATTCGCTACCTTTTTGGAAAAAACACAATTGTTAGCGAGAGAGAGGGGAAAACGCGCTCTTAAAAATGCCAATCATAAGAATAACAAAAAATAAGACTCACGTAACCACCAAACGTGCCCCACATGGTCCCACACCACGTCCCCCATAATTAGCGAGAGATGGATGGCTGGTTCGCCGTGTATCCTGGCCCCACCTGTCAGGATGTAACGGTCAAGGTGACGTAATGTAACACTCAACGCACGACACTCCCCAGCACGGTCCCACCGATCAGCATGTAACGGTCAAGCCTTTGACCTGACGGCATCACCCTGTCCGAGCGCCTATGAGGGTTTCAGAATAGAGGGAGGGGAAAAGTGAGGAAAAACTAAGCGACTGGGGAAAACTGAGTACAACTAACGAATCGAGGGCATGAAAATAGAAAACCTTACATATTATTCAATCCCCCATTGCACCGGAACTCCTTCCGGACAACTCCGGACAACTCCGGACTTTCCCGGAACCCTTCCGGTTTTCCCTTCTCTCTTCTTCGGTGATTCCTATGATACCAGAACGATCTTCGAGCATTGCCAAACCCTTAAGTGTGTTACCCTATGGTTTCGGAATACTCTAGGCATGGTCGAGATCTCTCTCGGAACAATGATCATGAGAGGGACCTGGATGCCCATGTGACCCCTATGCATTCCACGAGAATCTTCGTCGTTGAACCATGAAAGAGAGTGTCCAATTCGCTTGTTACTTCAATACTTTACTTGTCCGAGATTCAATCAACGACATCGCCATGCCATGTTCAATCTCGTTACCGACAAGTATAACTTTACTCACTCTGAGCTATGACATCCCCGTGACCTAGTCACACACTGCAGCTTTATGGATGTCATGTCTCCGAGTGGGCCTAGAGTATTTTTCTATCACGCAGATGGACAAATCCCGCTCTAGACACATAATGCCTCTACATGCCCCTCTGAATACCTGAACACACATTTATGATCACCGCGTTACCAAGTGACGTTTGATGTTATCTAAGTATTCTCAGGTGACAGTGATTGATATGGTATCATGGTCTAAGGAATTGGTTACTATATTTCTAGTCATTATAACGGTGAACTTTGTGACTTGATCGTTTTAAAATTCATGTGTTGGGTATGTCCATCACTTTCGTTAACGGAATGAAATGACCCCATTGTCAATTGACATAATTGTCCATGATCGGGAAACCTTGATCATCGATTGACCAATGAACTAGTGTCTAGAGGATCACCAGGGACTTTGGTGGTTTACATATCACACGTGTCTTGACGTTCCTATCAATACCGTTATGGCATGATATAAAACCTATTATGAACTTAATGAAATATGTCAATAATCTATATTATTATTTGTCTCTAGGGCACATTTCCAACAGTCTCCCACTTGCACTAGAGTACAAATAAACTAGTTGCATTTGAACGAATCATTACACCATAACCTTTGGTGTTATGATCATGCTTGCTCTATGGACTGTACTATACAGATCCATGTGTCTTTGCTAATTTGTTAATGTCACCTAATTTGACATTTCCCTTTATCATCACATGATAACCTTGCGGTATAAATATTTATGTTTTGGCGACAGAGTGTTGTTTTTGTTCCTTCTGCCATGAGATTAGATTAGTCTATCAAAAGATGATGTTTTCATTAGCATGATAATTAGGAACACACTCTGTGGGAAGATGGACTTCCGCAACCATAACATCACATATTTTACCTTTAAAGTATTCATATACTTCTTTGTCAATGTAAATCTAATCGATAGTGCACTAAATGCCACTTTGATGTCTAACCACACTTCTCTTATTCTAAGGCACTCAATGTTGTGAGAATTCTAATCATCTAGGTTGGGTAGAACTTCCCAGTGTAACTCTTTACGATTAAGTTCACCATCCTTTACATATCAGATGTATACCTTAAGTTCTCTCTAGACACTAAATACAATACTTAACTCCTTTTTTTAGTGATCATATATCACTTCGGAACCTGTTCTTCTGATTAAGAACTTGGGTCATATTATGTCGAGTATACAACATGGTTTTACAAGAAGGAACCTATGACTGAGGCATAGTAGATGTTACACATATTTTTTCCTTCATTTAACCATCATCGTACCGAGACTATCTCAATGTTTCACCTAGTTAGACAAGTAAGAACTTCCTTCTTAACTTGATCCATTATGAACATATTTCAGAATCCAATTAAGGAAAACATTCTGACTTAATGCTATTAAACATATCAATCTATCTTGACAGATTTTGATATTCAATATTCGCTCAACTTCATCTACTTAATATATTCTCTAATATCTACTAATGCCAACAATACCATTCACTATATGTCAATCACATATATGAATGCTTATTCAAGCTCCCACTCAAATATGTCAGTTACGTATAAGAGTATAGAACTCTCTTAGCTCCCACTCAGTTTATTGTAAATGCAGGTATTCTCAATATTCTAGGCACAATCCCAAAATCTTTGATCATTCATCAAACTGAGAATTCCAGCTACATGATCAAGTGATCGACTCTAGGTATATCAGTGTAATACCTACCATTAATTTTCTAACCATACCACATGCATTTAGAGTAGCAAAACCGAGATGGCTAACGGTTAGAAATTACTTACATTGAGATGGAGCACTCGGGTGAGAATGGTGATAACTCCTCCTTCGCATTTGGGTCCACGAGTTTGGAGAGCTTGGTACTTGAAATAAATCACTAGAAGAACGACCAAATTTGGTGTCAAGTTACAATTTGGAATGGTAGCTTTTGCGAGGATTGTCATGCCCTCTTCATTGACTTCTATGAACTCACCAAGGGCCTACAGGGTGTTAGCAATAACATAGAACAAATAGCAAGCTGTAGGACACTCAATTTGATTCCCCTTTGGGATAGGATTTAAAATTCTTATCTTTTTGAAGTGATAGTTAGGGTAGCACTAAGTGTGAATCAAGTGGAGCGGATTTCATTGATGTTGTTGGCAAAATCAAAGTAGTGACACAAATCATTGAGAGACAAGTCATACTCACGGTTCAATAAGCGGAAGGTGATCCTATCAGCTCCTAGGATGTCCTCCTTACAACTGTAGAATGGGCCCACAGTATTGAAGGAGATATGCCCTAGAGGCAAATAATAAAGGGTGTTTATTATCATATATCAATAAGTTCATAATAGTTTTGTATCATGCTATAACTATATCAATCGAAAACATTGATACACGTGTGATATGTAAACAAACTAGAGTCCCTAGTAGCCTCTATTTAACTAGCTCATTGGGTAGGTAATGATCAAGGTTTCCTGGTCATGGTGCATTTATGCCAACTAAAAATGACGTCATATCATTGGTGAATGATGTGATGGTTATTACCCAATATAAGTATAGTAGCACGATCAAAGTCACATGCTCATCGTTGCAATAGTTAGAAGCGTAGTATCCTTCTCCTTTGACCATGCGATCATATTAATCACTATCACCCAAGGCTGCTTTGATTGTATCAAACGTCATGACCATAACTGGGTGATCATAATAGTGTATGTTAGGTTTTCCAGAGGAATAGGTTGAGGCCTATGAATCAAGATTAGGATTTTTCACCTGCATGACAAGAAGATACACTAGGCCCACTCAGTGAGATTACATCCATAAATGTTGTGCAACATGTGACTAGGTCACAAGGATGAAATATCACGGAATGAGTAAAACTGCACTTGTTGGTAATGAGATTGAACAAGGTATGATGATCAGATCTCGGACAAGTCATGTATCAAAGTAACAAAAGGAATTGGACTTGACGTTTATGGTTCAACGACAATAAACATCATGGAATGTACAGGGGTTATTATGGGCATCCCGGTCCCACTATTGATCATTGATACGAGAAGGGTCTCGATCATGTCTGTGATGTTTCTGAACCATAGGGGTAACACACTTAAGGGTACAATGATATTCATAAATAATTTGGTTGAACATAATCAACGAAGCATGAAAGAGAGAACACCAGAATTGTTCTGAGTGAGAACTGGAATTGTTCCAGGTGGATCCGAAGTCGTTCGGAGTGGACCAAAAGGTGTTTCGGGACAAGAGGAAATTAATAATATGTGTTTATATATTATTATTGTAATTAATATTAAATAAATGTTTATTATTAATATTTGCCCTAATGGGCCAAAACCCCGAAGGGAATTGGCCCAAGAGGGCAAGCCACCCAAATGGGGCAGCCGCCAACACCGCCGGCCATAGGTCGCCGTGCGGGTGGGGCCCACCTGGCCGCTACACCTCCTCGGGATGTGTGCATGCCAGGGACCAACCCGGTCAGCCGACTGCCGCCTCTCCTTCCCGCGCGCCACCTCCTCCCTCCTTTAGTCCCACCCCGGGACTTGTGGAGAAAGGGGTCTCCCGTTTTCCCCTATATAAGGAGCGCCATAGGAGTGTGAAAATACAACACAAAATTTGGGATATTCTCTGAGGCGTTTTCCTTAGAGAATGTCTCTCTCTTTCTCTTTTGCAACTACAGCCTCATGTTAGGGTTATGCGTGCAAAGGGAGTACTTCATTGCGGCACGTTGGAGTGTTGCAGAGATTCCAGCCAGAGATCTACTTCCACACTCTTAATGGGGATCGGGGAGACGGAAGTTGTCATCATACACCGCATGTGTGTGAAACCTTGGAGGTGCTGCCACTAGTGGCACCTAGGTTGTCGTGCAAGGACCAATGTATAACTTGCGAGGACCTTCGTGACCTTGAGGTCGGCTATGGTATCGACTACCTCACCCACATTCCCCATGGAACGTTAATCGCTTTTGGTCTACAAGGGTATGTCACTGAAACCTTTTCTATTACAACATTACTCCTAGTTGATCCTGGCTAGGTGCATTCTGCCGTAGGATTTTTTTTTCTGCCACGGAACCCTTTTAGTGGTATCGAAGCCGATTTACACATAGTACTGTTGTACGGTTACAACACACGTTGATTGTGTGGGCATTGATCCTATAGTGGTTATCCTCTCATGTGTACTTTCTTATATCGCAACACTATTTGATGAAGTGGCCTGGACCAACCTTACGCATAATCTTACGCAAAACTGGTTCCACGCTCAACATATGGCTTGTACCGTATAAGTGGCTAGCAAGTGTCTATCTCTCTTTCAGTAGTTGATATAGCATTTATAACGGAGGGCCTCGAAGGAGGTGTAGTAGAGACAAGTGTTTGATACATGTTGTGGTTGGAAGTTTGTAGGTGGAAACGTTTATGTCTTGAAAGCCTAACAACCACGTACAATTTATTTTATAAGAGGCACATGATGTGATATGGTCTTAATCATAGTAAAGGTAAAGTAATTTACTTCATGTTGCTAAGTAGTATAGTAATAGTGATCTTTCCTGATGAACTACGAATTGGTGGCTTCGTAGACTTGATGCCATACCGGTGGCAAGATGGAGATCATGCCTAAGTGCTCAATGGATATCAAGGTGAAAGATCACGGATGTCACCAAGAGGGGAGGGGTGAATAGGCGGTTTAAAACTTTACGAGATGGGCTTACCAATGGCGGAATAAAACTAGCATTTTTTTTGTCAAGCACAAAGCCTAGATATACTAAGGTTCACCTATGAAAGGGAAACATATGTCGCCTAGAGGGGGTGAATATGCGTTTTAAAAATATTACGGTTTAGGATCTAATAAATGCGGAATAAAACTTAATGTTTAATTTATCAAGCCAAAACCTATATCAATTAGGTTCAACTAAGTGCACCAACAACCAATGCTAATCAAGACAAGCAACAAGGTGATAGCAAGATATAATACTTCAAGCACGATGTTTATCACGATGTAAATTGCATAAGTAAAGGGCTCAATTGAGCGATAACCGATAGATGCGAAACGATGATTTGTTTCCCGAAGTTCACTTCCCAAGAAGCTACGTCTCCATTGGAGAGGTGCGATGGCGCAATGTGCTTCGAATGCCACAAATGGCTCACCTTGAGGTGTGGTGGCTCGATGCTTACCCAACACCACACAAGGCCTCACCCCAAGATGTGAAGGCACACAACTCACCCTATTCTCCCGTGACCTCGCCACAAAGGCCCTCACGTTCCACTATGGGACACTTGAGGGTGGTCACCGAACCCATACAAGGCTTGGGAAAATCTCCACAACTCAATTGGAGGGATCCCAAGAAACGCCACAAAGGCTCTAGAATGCCATAATAGGACAACAAGCTTGGGGAATCTCCACAACTCAATTGGAGCCTCCAAGAACACACCAAATTTCCACACAACCGTCTAGGGATCTAAGAACCCAAGAGAAACAAGCCGAAGAGCTTGAACTCAGCGAATCTCTGAGGAGAACTCAAACCTATGCACCAAATGCAAGAGGCAAGTACTTCACTCTCAAATTCCACCAAAGCTACAAAATCTATTGGGGAAATAATAGAGGAAAAATACAAAAGGAAAACACAAAACTCTCCAAGATCTAGATCCCAAGGAATCCTTCACAAATAAGGGATTTGGTTTGGTGGGGTTGTAGATCTAGATCTCCTCTCTCAAATCCCTCAAAGAGATGCAAGAATCATGGGAGGGATAAGGGGAGAGGGCAAGATTTTGAAGGTCAACAATGGAGGAGAGAGAGTGGAAGAGCTAGCAAAAATGACCTCCAATGTTGGGGAAACATTGGGCAAGAGGGGGGCCTTAAATAGGGCAAGAGAAATCTGCACGTTTGGGTTATTCTCGCGCACCACCGGAACTACCGGTGCCTCACAGGTACTACCGGTAAATAGAAACACAAGTTACTGAACAGAAACGAGTTTTACCGGAACTTTGGATGGAACTTGGGCCGGTACTACCGCTCAAGCAAAAACGTTGGACATCGTTGCACGAAAACTTCAATAGCTTTTGACTTCGGACTCCGATTTTGATGATCTTGGGCTCGTTTTGTAGAGAACAAAACGCTCTACAAGATTATGCAACGAAAAATCATAGTACAACAAGGGAGGATAAATATAAAATGGAGAAAGGTATGACCTCTCAAAAGCGAAGAACCGGTAAAGCCTCCAAAACCCAAAACGCAAGAAGTTGAGCTTGGAAACTCCAATTGGGATGAAAACAATTTTGTTGGAAAGATAATAAAGAGTAGAATCCAACAAAAGGTGAAATATTGGGTATCACAAAGGAAGAAAATATCATGAATATATATATGTGAGATATCTCCCAAGGTGTGGAGCAGGAAAACCCGCAAGATCAAAAACGCAATAAGATATGCAAGGGAAATCCGTTTTGGATGAACTAGAGCTTGTTATGAAGATAACCACAAGCTCTAGATACTAACATGGACAAGAACCAAACAACAACCAATAAACAAGATGCTATGTATGGAAAGTTTTGAGCTCTCTCTAAAAGATACGATCGAGCTACTCACTCGAGAGCCCCTCTTGATAGTACGACTATCTATCATAAACCCGGTCTCCCAACACTACAAGAGACTGGTAAACTATAAAGCCTATCAAGATCATACCTTTTCCTTGAGAATTACACTTGAGCTTGATGAAGACCATCGTGTCCTTCTCAAGATGGATCACCTTTCTTGATCGCCCTTGCTTTCTCTTTCTTTATGAAGACTTGTGAAATGCTCCCCCATACTCCATGGGGAAACCTCTTCTTTGAACTTGTCTTCATCAAACCATGATTGCCGAGGATGGCAAGCTCCAAGCATGAGATCTTCTAGAGATGGCGCACCTTGAGCTTGCACTTCATTTCTTAATGATGTCTTGAAGATTGTTGCCCCAACATCAAATACTACACAAGTATGTGATATTGGTATAGCCACAATATATAGAGCAAACTCACCCACAATCTATGCATGTGTGATGAACTTGAATTTCATTGCATAGATTGCCAACCATTATCGGTGGTTGAGTTTTCTCTATTTATTCAACATCAAAGCAACAACAAAGATGCAAGAGCATGAGTGGCAAATGCTTAAGAACATACTCAAAACAAAGGCTGACTTCCCTTAAACCCTCCAAACTTCTCCCCCATTGACATCGATAGCCAAAATGGGTGAAAAGTTCTAGATAGCCAATATAGTGAGAATTCTTCCAAAGGTGTGCATCTGCACATATCCAATGATGAATCCATGGGAGGAAGCAAAACTATACTGAGGACTCAAAGATTGCAAAAAGAAAAGAAAAAGAAAGAAACTTCAACAAATGAAGCGAGCAACCAAAAGATCTAAAAGATACCAATTGACAACAACAATTGTTACCAAAAGAAAATAACAAGATATTATGATATGAACAAATGAGTGTTCAGATGAAATATGAAAGCTCCCCAATCTTTGTGCACAATATAGAATCATCATTTGAATACATCATGCACAAATATGGAATCCTCACTCCCCCATAGACATTTAAACCTCAAACAAAGAGAAAGATAAATGAGCATTCTTAAGCGAGTTAGAGAAGATCCCCAAGGATTATGCACATATTATAATAATTATATTTGGAAACAAAGTGCAGAATCATGGAATCCACACTCCTAATAATTATATTTGGAAACAAAGTGCACAATCATGGAATCCTCACTCCTAAAAACTCATTTAACAATACACGGCAAGGGATATCAAATTATGAGTGCCCGGAGATGCAAACAAATGGGACAAGCACTCATAGGAAAATAAATTTGGAAGTCACCAAAGGATCAAAAAGAAATAAAGGGTGGTCTCCAAGGAAAAAAAACAACCAAAGATTTATCTTCTCTTGTGTGTATAAGTTTGTAGGAGGAAAATATCACAAAGACATATGCCCACAAAGAAACATGCACACACAAAATAGATACACAAGAAAGCACATGAACAACTGATGGCTCAAAATATATTCGAGCTCGTTGGGAACCCCAAGAGGAAGGTATGATGAGCACCTCATCAAGTTTTTCCTCAGTTAGGAAACCAAGGTTATCGAACCAGTAGGAGCAAGGAAATACCTCCAAGGTGTTGTTTCCAACTTGGAATCTTGCACAACACAACCATAGAACTTTGCCCCCAACTTACAGTGAGGTTGTCAATATCACCGGTTTTGTGGAAAACAAAGGATTAAACGTATTGTGTGGAAGATAGTAGTTGCTTGCAGAAAGTAAACAGTAAACAGTAAATAGCAGATTATGGATTGATGGTAAAAGAATGGACCGGGGTCCATAGTTCACTAGAGGTGATTCTCCTTAAGATAGTTGACATGTTGGGTGAACAAATTACAACGGGGCAATTGACAGACACCGAGAAAGCATACATGCATATAGTAATCATCTTGAATCCTATGAGATTTGATTGGGCATTACGAAATTATACATAGACCATAATCCAACTGCATCTATGACTAATAATCCACCTTCAGGTTATCATCCGAACCCCCTCCGGTATTAAGTTGCAAGCAATAGATAATTTCATTAATCAAAGTGTGTAAAGTAAACAATACGATTGTTGTATGAACAAAGGATTGTTGTTTTCTCCCTAGTAGAAACAACACATCTAGTACCTTAGAGATTTCTGACACTTCCCCAGATTCATAGAGGCATGAACCCACTATCGAGCATAAATAGTCCCTCTTAGAGTTGCTAGCATCTACTCGGCCCAGATAGCTACTAACAACGGAAAGCATGCAAGATCACAATAACATCACTACTGCAGAATAGCCTATCAGTGACAAGCTCAAACGGTCCATTAGTGACGGGCAAAGTGCCTATCACTGATAACTAGTCACTGGTATGATGTTACTAGTGACATGCTAGTGTGCCTGTCACTAGTATGTCTATACTAGTGATAGTCAAAAGATATGCATGACACTAGTTGCGATCAAAGACTGTGGTCCCGAGAGGATTTTATAGGCGAAAGGGCAAGGTCGGTGGAGCACCAGGGGGCCCACACCCCCTAGTGGCGCCCCCAAGCCGCGCCGCCACCAGGTGTAGTCGCCCTGGTGCGCCACTTCGTCTCCCCTCCGGACTCCGTGTTGCTTCGGGTAAAATATTGACTTTAGCTTTTGTCCGGTCCAATTCCGATAATATTTCCTTACTAGCTTTTCTGAAACCAAAAACAGCAGAAAACAGGAAACTGGCACTGTGGTATCTTGTTAATAGGTTAATTTTCCAGAAAATGTGTAAAACTACTCCAAAGTGTGGACAAAACATAAGAAAGTAGATATAAAAAAAAGCATGGAACATCAAAAATTATAGATACATTTACAACGTATCAACATCCCCAAGCTTAACTCATGCTCTTGCTCGAGTAGGTATGTGATAAAAAAAGAAAATAATTTTTGAGTTGACATGCACCATCATAATCTTGATCAAGGTATTTGTAAAACATTGATAGCTGGGATCATAGTACTCTAACATAGACATGAAAGATATAGTTCTAACCATAAGACATAGAAACTATGTTGTAACATGAATAGGTACAAACAAAAGATTCATGAATAGCAATGCTTTGAAAGACGTTTGTTTGTTTCTCATATAGAAAACATAATGAGAATGGTATTCAACTTGTCCCTCATAGTGTAGCAAAACATAAATGCATAGGACACCTTCAAAGTTCATAAGGGTGACTAGATACAAATAATTTAAGAACAGGCAATATCAAAGTTATGAATCAATCAACAATTTTTGGGAAAATGCACATTAAACTAAGAATGGCCACTATGCTCTCTCAATAGGTGCATAAAAATAGAAGATGGAGACTCAACATAAAAGTAAAAGAAAGGCCCTTCATAGAAGGAAGCAGGGATTCAAGTCTCATAAAGAGCTTCCAAAAATTATGGTACTTATTAGCTTTCAGCTCTCATTGACCCTATCATAAGAATCTTTAGGTGATTAAGGTTAAAGTGAACAAATATGAGGATATGCTCGACAAGTTATAAGCTAAAAATCTCATGCCCCTTACTTACGAGTATCGTTCCTCATGCTACTCAACTTCAGTCACAGGTAAGTTCTTGTCATTGTAAGTACATGTGTATCATAGAGAACCGCCAACAGGGTACCCCTTGCCCGATGATACGGAAGGTTCCCCATATCAAAATGAAAAGGCAAGCAGACAATGAGCATCTCAGCGATCTTTTTATTTCCTATTTGCATAGGCTTTTTTTTCTTTTTTTCTCTTTTTTTCTTTCCTATTTGCATAGGTTTTTTTTATAGAGGATGGTTCATAGATTACTCACTATGGTTATGCTGTAGGTTTCCACCATGATTAGGCATGGCTTAGACCAGCCGCCCAGGCATTTCTCTAACACATATACGAACTCCACGAGCCTTAAGCTCCCCTTTCATTTCACACCACCGGGATCCATAAGAAAAATAACATGATATCAACTAAATAAAGTGCAATGTTGAAAGCGTTCCCCATGGTAACATGGTTCTGCTAATTCACAACTTACAAAATGCAAGCATATATGCAACAAAGATGGGCACAATGGTTCAAGTTTATTGAATGCAAGAAAAGTAAAGTGTGCCATCAAGTTCGTGAGAACTTTAATCACTAATTTTCACATAACAAGTTTAATTTGGAAGGTATATAAAGACATGAATATACTTGGAATAGCAATAATGCTAATAGGTAGGTATGGTGGACTCTTCAGAATAACTTGGTTTTATTTGGAATTGGATGCATGAGTGGAACTCATACTTAGTACATGTGGAGGCTAGCAAAAGACTGGGAGCGACCAACTAAGAGAGCAATAATGGCCATAATCATGCAAAGCGACAAAATATTATTAATTAAAGCATAAAATTATATTACAAGTCAAAAACTAAATGGTCATAGAGGCTATGGTGACTTGGTATAATCTTAACATGGTGTGAGCATGCGCCAAGTCAACCCAAATAAAGCATCAAAGGAGAATACCACAATATTATGCTTTTATATGCTAAAACAACGCATGATTATTTCAAGGCACATTAAGCAGTCTCAATTGTTTGTAACAAGTCATGCTACAGAAATAATCACTAAGCATAAAGTCAAAGCAATATCAAGCATGACATGATAAAGCCTAGGTCACAGTTAAAAACAAGCTCCTTTTATACCACTTATAAGCATGAACTTTCCTACTATTTTCCAATCCAAACCAACCTAATTGAAACTATGTATGAATGTGGGGTCCAACCAATTTATTCAAGCAAACTAAGCAAAGAAAACTAAAAATGAAAACGAAGACGCTCCAAGAACAACACAATTGTGCATGAAACAATAAAAATGAAGTGTTTGGAAGTAACCTGAGATTTTTATTGATGAAGAAGGGGATGCCTTGGGCATCCCCAAGCTTTGACGCTTGTATTTCTTGAATATTTCTTGGGGTGACACGGGTGGCATCCCCAAGCTTGATCTTTTGTCCATACTTCATCTTATCACATTGTACTTCCCTACACTTTAAAATTTCCTCATACAAAACTTCACACAGTCTTCACTAGCAACATTAGTGTACTCAAGATAATAAGTCTTTAGGTTCAGTTTAAACACAAGTAAACTTCCATTAAAACACAAGCTACTGTAGCACTTCCTTTTAAAAGTTCAAGTGATCAGAGAGAACTCAAAGAGGAAGAGATTAAGAGGCAAATGCAAATAATGGTAGAAATCTGTCAAAACAGACCAGCATGGAAACACCGATTTTTTCGAAGACCTTCTGTTGCTCAAATCGAAAAGTGTTGAACTCACGAAAGTTAGATAACAACCTGGGGCAGAAGCTCAAATAATTACAACTCAATCCGACATACAGAGATTTTTCACGAATGTTTACAGCGAAGCACAAAAATCTGTTTCGAGGCAGCAACTTTCCCAAGTCTTACTTCTCTCTCATTAGAGGTTACTCTTGGCACAAAAACCACACAAAAATGATAAAGAGAGGTTATTACAAAGGCAATAACTTCCAAGACTCAACAAAAGAAAAATTTATTGACTAAAAATTTGGGTTATCTCCCAATAAGTGCTTTTCTTTAACGCCTTTGAGCTAGGCATAAGAAGCAAGAATCAAGTATTCTCAAATGAAGAAGCATTAAAACCAAATTTCTTGCCCCTACCTTTCTTAAGTGGGAATTGATATTTAATGGTGCCTTCTTTCATATCAATAATGGCACCAACAGTTCTAAGAAAAGGTCTTCCTAGAATAATAGGACAAGAAGCATTGCATTCAACATCCATAGAAATCAACGAGGACATAGGGATTGTTAACCATAATAAGAACATCATTAATACTCCCCATGAGTTTATTTTTAGCATTATTATCAAGTTGGACATTTATAACAATCTTCCAATGGTGGTAAATCAAGCATTTCATAAATCTTTCTAGGCATAATAGAAACACTACTACCAAGATCACATAAAGCTTTTAGATCAAAATCATTCACTTTCATATTAATGATGGGTTCCCAACCATCTTCTAATTTCATAGGGATAGAAGCTTTATGTTTCATCTTTGCTTCTTTGATTTTTATGAGAGAATAACTAATGTGTTTTGTAAAGGCCATATTCATAGAACTAGCATTAGGACTTTTAGCAAGCTTTTCTAGGAACATAATTACTTCAGAGATATTGTAACCATCAAGATCAAAATCGTAATTACCATCCAAGGTAGTAGAGCTATTGTTTCCCATATTTCGAAGAATTTCAACATTTTTATTAGAAAAGGATCCATTGGTTTTAGGCATTGTTGCAGAAGGAATGGGGACTTCATGTGGTTTGCTAGCATCAACATTAGTGGTGGGGATAGTAAAAATACTACTATTTCTAGCAATTTCATCTTCTCTTTCCCACTTAGCATGCAATTCAGCTAACAATCTAAAATTCTCATAAATTCTAACTTGTATGGCATTAGTAGTAGTAAAGGATTTTCAATAGTTTCAGGTTTAGCAGCCATTTTATTAATCAAAGAAGATTGTGCTTCAGACAACGATGCTATATTTTTTCAGCATTAGAGAGTTTTCCTCAATAGTTTTATTGAAAGCAATTTGTTTACTAATAAAATCTTTAAGCATGACTTCAATTTCAGAGGGTGCACTTCTATTATTGTTGTAGGAATTTCCATAAGCATTACAATTATTGGGAGGATATGGCCTATAATTATTATTACCAAAATTATTTCTATAGGCATTGTTGCTAAAATTATTATTTCTAATAAAGTTCACATCAACTTGCTCTTCTTGAGCAACCAAACAAGCTAAGGGAACATGCTTTGGATCAATATGAGCTTTTCCATTAACAAGCATAGACATAATAACATCAATTTTATCACTCAAGGAGGAGGTTTCTTCAATTGAATTTACCTTCTTACCTTGTGGAGCTCTCTCAGTGTGCCATTCAGAATAGTTAACCATCATATTATCAAGAAGCTTTGTTGTAGCACGCAAAGTAATGGACATAAAGGTACCTCCAGCAGTAGAATCCAGTAGATTTCTTGAAGAATAATTTAGTCCTGCATAAAAGGTTTGGATATCATCCAAGCAGTCAGTCCATGAGTGGGACAATTCTTTACCAAAGATTTCATTCTTTCCCAAGCTTGAGCAACATGTTCATTATCAGATTGTTTAAATTTCATTATTTCACGTCTCATAGATATAATCTTTGCAGGAGGATAGTATTTTCCAATGAAAGCATCTTTGCATTTAGTCCAAGAATCAATACTATTTCTAGTTAGGGATAGCAACCATTCTTTAGCTTTTCCTCTCAAAGAGAAAGGAAACAATTTAAGCTTAATAATATCTCCATCTATATCCCTATGTTTTTGCATCTCACAAAGTTCAACAAAGTTATTAAGGTTAGCAGCAGCATCTTCAGTACCAACACCAGAAAATAATTATTTCATAACAAGGTTGAGTAAAGCAGGTTTAATTTCAAAGAAAGTAGCTTCAGGAACAGTTGGAGCAATAGGTGTGCACATGAAATCATTGTTGTTGGTGCTAGTGAAGTCACACAACTTAGTATTTTCAAGAGTATTCATTTTTTTGTGTTTTTGATATAAAGAAGCAAACTAGTATAACTATTTTTTGTGTGTTTTTGATAAAAGAAACAAGCAAACAAAGAAGAAATAAACTAAGCAAAACAAAAAACAAAGTAAAGAGATTGGTTATGAGGGACTCTCCTTGTGAAGATGTCCTTGACTCCCCGGCAACGACGCCAGAAAAAAGGCTTGATGGCTCAAAATATATTCGAGCTCGTTGGGAACCCCAAGAGGAAGGTATGATGAGCACAGCAACAAGTTTTCACTCAGTTATGAAACCAAGGTTATCGAACCAGTAGGAGCAAGGAAACACCTCCAAGGTGTTGTTTCCAACTTGGAATCCTGCACAACACAACCACAAAACTTTGCCCCAACTTACAGTGAGGTTGTCAATCTCACCGGTTTTGCTGAAAACAAAGGATTAAACGTATTGTGTGGAAGATAGTAAAACCTCCAATAAAACCCAAAACGGAAGAAGTTGAGCTTGGAAACTCAAATTGGGACGAAACCAATTTTGTTGTAAAGATAATAAAGAGTAGAATCCAACAAAAGGTGAAATATTGGGTATCACCAAGGGAGAAAATGTCATGAATATATATGTGAGATATCTCCCAAGGTGTGGAGCCGGAAAACCCGCAAGATCAAAAACGCAATAAGATATGCAAGGGAAAACTATTTTTGATGAACTAGAGCTTGTTATGAAGATAACCCCAAGCTCTAGATACTCACAAGGACAATAACCAAACAACAACCAATAAACATGATGCTATGTATGGAAAGGTTTGAGCTCTCTCCGAAAGATATGATCGAGCTACTCACTCGAGAGCCCCTCTTGATAGTACGACTATCTATCATAAACCCAGTCTCCCAACACTACAAGAGACCAGTAAACTATAAAGCCTATCAAGATCATACCTTTTCCTTGAGCATTACACTTGATCTTGATGAAGACCGTCTTGTCCTTCTCAAGATGGATCACCTTTCTTGATCGCTCTTGCTTTCTCTTTCTTGATGAAGACTTGTGAAATGCTCCCCCATACTCCATGGGGAAACCTCTTCTTTGAACTTGTCTTCATCAAACCATGATTGCCGAGGATGGCAAGCTCCAAGCATGAGATCTTCTAGAGATGGCGCACCTTGAGCTTGCACTTCATTTTGTTGATGATGTCTTGAAGATTTCCATAAGGAAATCCATCTTCTTATTCTTCAAGACATATTAGATCTTCTTCTTTTTCAACCTTGAACCCAACACATGGTCCAAGCGATGCCAATGCAAAAACCTACAAATGAAACTCAATTTACACATGAGTCCATAGAGATTGTCATTAATTACCAAAACCACACATGGGGGCATACATGTCCTTTCAATCTCCCCCATTTTGGTAATTGATGACAATCCCTTTTTAGAGGGTTTAAATATGGAATTTAACAAATGAAATTGTTGCCCCAACATCAAATACTACACAGGTATGTGATGTTGGTATAGCCACAATATATAGAGCAAATTCCCCCACAATCTATGCATGTGTGATGAACTTGAATTTTATTGCATAGATTGCCAACCATTATCGGTGGTTGAGTTTCCTCTATATATTCAACATGCAAAGCAACAACAAAGATGCCAGAGCATGAGAGGCAAATGCTTAAGGACAAACTCAAAGCAAAGGCCGACTTCCCTTAAACCCTCCAAACTTCTCCCCCATTGACATCGATAGCCAAAATGGGTGAAAAGTTCTAGACGGCCAATATAGTGAGAATTCCTCCAAAGGTGTGCATATGCACATATCCAATGATGAATCCTTGGGAGGAAGTAAAACTATACTGAGGACTTAAAAATTGCAAAAAAAGAAAAGAAAAAGAAAGAAACTTCAACAAATGAAGCGAGCAACCAAAAGATCTAAAAGATACCAATTGACAACAACAATTGTTACCAAAAGAAAATAACAAGATATTATGATACGAACAAATGAGTGTTCAGATGAAATAGGAAAGCTCCCCAATCTTTGTGCACAATATAGACTCATCATTTGAATACATCATGCACAAATATGGAATCCTCACTCCCCCATAGACATTTAAACCTCAAACAAAGAGAACGGCAAATGAGCATTCTTAAGTGAGTTAGAGAAGCTCCCCAAGGATTATGCACCTATTATAATAATTATATTTGGAAACAAAGTGCACAATCGTGGAATCCTCACTCCTAATAATTATATTT
Source organism: Avena eriantha (assembly GCA_910589775.1). NCBI lineage: Eukaryota > Viridiplantae > Streptophyta > Magnoliopsida > Poales > Poaceae > Avena > Avena eriantha. Next base: position 490,023,838 of record OU342741.1, on the reverse strand, counting down.
GGAAACAAAGTGCACAATCATGGAATCCTCACTCCTACAAACTCATTTAACAATACACGGTAAGAGAGATCAAATTATGAGTACCCGGAGATGCAAACAAATGGGATAAGCACTCATAGGAAAATAAATTTGCAAGTCACCGAAGGATCAAAAAGAAATAAAAGGTGGTCTCCAAGGAAAACAAAAACAACCAAAGATTTATCTTCATTGTGTGTATAAGTTTCTAGGTGGAAAATATCACAAAGATATAAGCCCACAAATAAACATGCACACACAAAATAGATACACAAGAAAGCACACGAACAACTGATGGCTCAAAATATATTCGAGCTTGTTGGGAACCCCAAGAGGAAGGTATGATGAGCACATCAGCAAGTTTTCCCTCAGTTATGAAACCAAGGTTATCGAACCAGTAGGAGCAAGGAAACACCTCCAACGTGCTGTTTCCAACTTGGAATCCTGCACAGCACAACCACAGAACTTTGCCCCAACTTACAGTGAGGTTGTCAATCTCACCGGTTTTGCTAAAAACAAAGGATTAAATGTATTGTCTGGAAGATAGTAATTGCTTGTAGAAAGTAAACAATAAAAAGTAAATAGATTGTAGATTGATGGTAAAAGAATGGACTGGGGTCTATAGTTCACTAGAGGTGATTCTCCTTAAGATAGATGACATGTTGGGTGAACAAATTACAGCGGGGCAATTGACAGACACCGAGAAAGCATACATGCATATACTAATCATCTTGACTCCTATGAGATTTGATTGGGCATTACAACATTAAACATAGACCGTAATCCAACTGCATCTATGACTAATAATCCACCTTTAGGTTATCATCCGAACCCCCTCCAGTATTAAGTTGCAGGAAACAGATAATTGCATTAAGCAAGGTGTGTAAAGTAAACAATACGATTGTCCCATGGACAAAGGATTGTTGTTTTCTCCCTAGTAGTAACAACACATCTAGTACCTTAGAGATTCCTGTCACTTCCCCAGATTACTAGAGGCATGAACCCACTATCGAGCATAAATACTCCCTCTTGGAGTTGCTAGCATCTACTTGGCCAAGATAGCTACTAACAACGGAAAGCATGCAAGATCACAAATAACATAGACATGATAGAATCAATAATCAATCTGAAATAGCATCTCAATATCCATCGGATCCCCCCAAACACAACATGTAAGATTACAAATAGATGATCTTGATCATGAATGGAGCTCACAAGATCTAAACATGGTAGCACAAAGGAGGAGAACCAACCATCTAGCTACGACATGGACCCGTAGTCCAGGGATGAACTACTTACGCATCACACCGGAGGCAATCATGGTGATGAAGAAGGCCTCCAGAGTGATCTCTCCCCTCCAGCAGGGTGCTGGGAAGAGCTTCAGATCCCTCCCGATCTAGGGATGGAGATGGCGGCAGCTACAGACTCTTTCGTGAAATTTTGATCGGGTCCTTAGGGTTTTTGTCTCGGGAGGATTTTATAGGCGAAAGGGCAAGGTCGGTGGAGCACCAGGGGGCCCACACCCTTGGTGTCGCCCCCAGGCCGCGCCGCCACCAGCTGTGGTCGCCCTGGTGCGCCACTTCGTCCCCCTTCGGACTCTGTGTTGTTTCGGGTAAAATATTGACTTTGGCTTTTGTTCAGTCCAATTCTGAGAATACTTCCTTACTAGCTTTTCTGAAACCAAAAACAGCAGAAAACCGGCAACTGGCACTGTGGCATCTTGTTAATAGGTTAGTTCCATAAAATGTGTAAAAATACTCCAAAGTGTGGACAAAACATAAGAAAGTAGATATAAAACAAGCATGGAACATCAAAAATTATAGATACGTTTACAACGTATCAACAACAAAAGGAAATCGTATAATATACCAATAAGATTTTTGCTTAAAAGAATGTCCAAAGGCTCAAATATATCTTATTGTACATCAATGAGCTTCAAACACCAACACACTACATACATTGCAACTATTGCCAATGGAGAAGGAGATAGATGGAATATATGGACAAAGGCAACAAGTATCACAAATAGAAATCAACTATGCAAAATACTCACTATTGCACATGAGAGTAAATGAAGAAACGAAAGGCAATAAAATTGCTAGATTGACATATTTGGGATTGGTGAATCATGAAACATGACTTTGTATAGTCCCTATTATATGCACTCATCTCATCATACTCACATTTGCAATAGATAGAATTAAAAAGACCAAAGCAAGAACCACAACATTTACAAACACACAAATTCATGCCAACAAGCAACCTACAAAAGGTTGGACACAAGATATGTATGCATGAGAGAGATACTTATTACCAAGATATAATTGGTAGGATGTAGTGGATATGAGTTCGTTAATCATCCTAGCTTGCATCCAATTGACATGAAGGAACCACTTCTTCTTTGTTGAAGATACAAGCACCCTGTATATCTCCAATGTACCTAAAACAAAATTAAGTACACTATGGTCCCCAAACAAATTGGGTCCAAAGTAGTTAGTGAAACTACAATACATATGAGAGCCTCCACATAAATATGTGCATATTTATATGAAATTAAATTTCATGCACATCTTAGCTGATAAGATTTGGTGGAGTTTCCCCTATATATTGGATCAAAGAAAGAAGCATGCCATAATATATACATGAAGTAAACATGCATGCAAAAGACTTTCAAGAATCAATAAGGAGATACAATTTGAAAAAAAACACCAAGTAAACCAAGAAGTAGCACACAAGAGTGTGAAACGACAAAAGGTGTCCAAAATGTATCAAAGAGCCAAATCAACACATGAAAGGAAACACATTAAACAAATGAACAAGGCAAAAGCCAAAGACCAAAAGATAGACAAAAACACAAATGCTCAAGGATTTATCTCATCCTAAAGGATCAAACAAGTAAAAAGAATGAGACAAAACCAACTCCCGAAAGAGCAAGGTTCAACACCTAAAACAAACTCTCTACACTTTTCATGATGGCACAAATTACCAAAAGAAAAGATTAAACTTCCAAGCACAAATGGGAGTGTTCTAAATATTATAGGAGAGCTCCCCCATGAATGTTGCATTATGTAGAATTTTCCTTTTGAATGCAAAAAATGCACTCAAATGATATCATCACTACTACCTACATTAAATAAAACACAAGAGAATAATAATAAACTAAAATGATCCATAAGAGGCAAGGAAGACATGGGAGAAAAAGAAAACATTGTCATGGGCAAAGATAGGACAAAAACAAGCAAAGGCCAAAGTGAATATGATCAACAAGTTCTACCATTTATGGAGTACCACTTGTACAATGACAAGAATTATGGGGAAAATTTTCCCGAGGTAGTTTGCAAGAAAATCACGATCATATTGACAATAAGAAGCATATGAGAAACTATAGGAATTAAGCTTGGTGCTTATATAGAGATTTCTTGATAGCTCCAAATAGTCACACAATCATTAAAGATTAAAGTAACTTAAAGCGAATGGTTTCCAAGGAGGATATGGAGGTCCAAATATGAGGAAACATATCAAGAAAAACTCTCACAAACAAGATCCAAAAGGTAAGAAATAAAAGCAATCCAAAGGAATTGGAACTTGTTTGAGCAAAATGTGCCACTTAGGAGCTGGATAAATATAAATATCAATTCTAAGTGACACTACCTAAAATGTCCAAATTTTCTATGTTTGTAATATGTACAAAGCATATGACTCCCCCATAATGTAATAAACTAAGAAATCTCAACCAGAGGTAAAAACATCCAAATAGAGATAATTAATGAACATTATGGAACTTAAATTTCTCATGAGAAAGGAATACCACATAGAGACTAGATAAACTTGCAATATACATACTAAATGGTATTCCTCATGTATATACATTTTCGGATTGTGGAATGCCCAAGCATAACACTCCCCCAAAATGGGATAGTTCATTAATCACTCCCAAGAGCCAAATAAGATACCAAATGGATTCAACAAAGGATCAAACACAAGAACACAAATACATGATGTGCCAACGAACATACATAAATAAACTTGTTAACTCAATATAAGTACGAGGGAAGCACAACATATACAAACACATACATGCAAGGTACAAAACCAACACATGCACAAGGGAGCAAGTAAATTTTAATGTAAATGAGTTGAGCACATGTTACCGCAAGGAGGAACATTGGATATAAGATAGAAGCATCATAATCCAAATGGTCCAAATGGCTTGACTTGAAAATAATAATTGATTGATGTCTACGCACTTCTATTCTTGTAGACAATTGTTGGGCCTCCAAGTGCAGAGGTTTGTAGGACAGCAGCAAGTTTTCCCTTAAGTGGATCACCCAAGGTTTATCGAACTCAGGGAGGAAGTGGTCAAAGGTATCCCCTCTCAAGCAACCCTGCAATCAAGATACAAGAAGTCTCTTGTGTCCCCAACACACCCAATACACTTGCTAGGTGTATAGGTGTACTAGTTCGGCGAAGAGATAGTGAAATACAAGTAGTATGAATAATTATAAGTGGTAATGGTGATAGAATATAGCTTGATGGCGTGAAAAAGACTAAAGAAAAACTGAAATAAAGATGGAAGCAAGTAAACATGTAACAGATCTAATTGCAAACAGTGTATCAATGCTTAGAAACAAGGCCTAGGGATCATACTTTCGCTAGTGAACACTCTCATATAAATATATCATCTTCATGATACTACGCTAAACTACTCTCCGGTTGGACACTCTAATCATTGGTAGGGCTATAACAGCACACCTCAAAGTAAGCCTTTCCCATCGAGAAAACCCCACACTGTCACCTTGAGTACTAGATGAGTCCAACAAACACCACAATTTCATAAATACATCCAACTCCAAATATAACTCATAACAAGTATTTGTAATCTCTAGCCTACGTGCCACCATGGTGAGCACGCTGTCACTTTCACACACATGGGGAGAGCAGATTCATTAAAGCACTTGAGTAGCAAGGTAGATCTATAGATTACAAGCTCATGATCTCAATAAGATCATGCATAGAGAGAGAGATGAACACATAGCTACTAGTAGAACCCTTAGCCTCGAGAGAGAACTACTCCCTCCTCATCATGGGAATCAGCAACGGTGATGGAGATGGTGGTGGAGATCGATGGAGATGGCTCCGGGGGCACTTCCCCGTCCCAGCAGGGTGCCGGAACAGAGACTTTCTGTCCCCCGAATCTCCCCTTCACTGGCGGCGGCGCAACGGAACTTTTCGTGGATTTCTGATTGACGATCCAGGGTTTTGGTATCGGGAAGCTTCTTATAGGCGAAGAGGCAAGGTCGGTGGGCGGCCAGGGGGCCCACACCATGCCCTGGCGCGGCCTGGGCTGGCCCGCGCCAAGGGGTGGTGTGGCCACCCTGTGGTCCTCCATCTCGTCTTCTGGCTCCGTGAGTCTTCCGGAAAAATATGAACTTTGGCTTTTGTCCCGTCCAATTCCGAGAATATTCATTTTCTGACTTTCCTGGAACCAAAAATAGCAGAAAACAGGCAGCTGGCACTATGGCTCTTGTTAATAGGTTAGTCCAAGAAATCATATGAAAAGTACTCCAAAGTATGGACAAAACATAAGAAAGTAGATAAAACCAAGCATGGAACATCAAAAATTATAGGTACATTTGCAATGTATCAACATCCCCAAACTTAACTCATGCTCGTCCTCGAGTAGGTAAGTGATAAAAAAGAAAGAATAATTTTTGAGGTGACATGCACCATCATAGACTTGATCAAAGTATTTGTAAAACATTCAAAGCTGGGATCATAGTACTTCAATCATAACATGAAAGACAAAGTTCTAGCAATAAGACAAAGAAACTATGATGCAACGTGAAAAGGTACAAACAAAAGATTCATGAATAACAATGCTTTGCAAGACGTTTGTTTGTTTCACATAAAGAAAACATAGCATAATAGCATTCAGCTTGTCCCTCATAGAGTAGCAAATATAAATGCATAGGACACCTTCAAAGTTCATAAGAGTGACTAGATATAAATAGTTTAAAACAAGCAATATCAAGTTATGCATCAATCAACTAGTCTTGGGACAATGCACATAGAACTAAGAATGGCCACTATGCTCTCAAAGTAAGTGCATAAAGGTAGAAGGTGAAGAATCAATATAATGGTGGAAGAAAGGCCTTTTTATAAATGGAAGTAGGGATTCAAGTCTCATAAAGAGCTTCCAAAAATTATGGTACTAATAGCTTTCAGCTCTCATTGCCCCTATCATAAGCATCTTGAAGTGATTAAGGTTAAAGTGAACAAACTATGGTGTACATGCTTGACGAAGTATAAGTTAGAAATCTCATGTCCCTTGTATATGAGGGCCGCTCCTCATGCTACTCAAGTTTAGTCACCGGTAAGTTCTTGTCATTGTAAGTATATGTGTATCATAGAGAACTGCCAACGGGGTACCCCTTGCCCGATGATACGGAAGAATCCCCATATCAAAATGATAAGGAAAGCAGACAACGAGCATCTCAGCATTCTTCTTATTTACCATGGGAATATGGTGCTTTTTCTCTCTTTCCTCTTTTCATCGTATCTCTTTTTTTCTCTTTTTTCAATATAGGACTCTTTTTTTATAAGAAGAATGCTTCATAGACAGCTCATTATGGTTACGCTGCAGGTTTCCACCATGTCAGCATGGATTAGACCAGGGGGCCAAGCGTTTCTCTAACACATACACATAACTCCATGGACTTACAAGCTCCCCTTTCATTTCACACCGACGACATCCATATACAAAAGAGCATGATATCAACTAGGTACAAGTACCAAGTGCAATGTTGAAAGCGTTCCCCATGAAAGCATGGTTCTGCTAATTACCAACAAATAAGTGCAAGCATATACAACATCGAAGACACAATGGTTCAAGTTTATTAAGGACAATCAAGTTCGTGAGACCTTTAATCACTAGTTTTATCATAACAAGTTTAATTCGGAAGGTAAACAAAAACATGAATATACTTGGAATAGCATAAGCTAGTAGGTAGGTATGGTGGACTCTTTGGAATAACTTGGTTTAGGGAGTTGGATGCATGAGTGGAACTCATACTTGGTTGTGGAGGCTAGCAAAAGACTAGGAGCGACAAACTAAGAGAGCAATAATGTCCATCATCATGCAGAGCGACAAAACATCATTGATCAAAGCATAATGTGATACTACAAGTTGAAAACTAAAGGATCGTCAAGGCTATGGTGGCTTTGGATAGTCATAACATGGTGTGAGCATGCGCCAAGTCAACCCAAATAAAGCATCAAAGGAGAATACCACTATACTATGCTTTAATATGCTAAAACAACGCATGATTCATCCAAGGCACATTAAGAAATCTCAATTGTTTATAACAAGTCATGCTACAACAAGGAATACTAAGCATAAATCCAAAACAATATCAAGCATGGCATGATAAAGCATAGGCCACAGTCAAAAACAAGCTCTTTTTACCACTTAAGCATTAGCTTTCCTACTCTTTTCCAAACCAAACCAAACTATTTGCAAACCAATGTATGAAAGAGGGGGTCCAACCAATTTATTCAGCAAACAAAAGAAAACAAAAAACCAAAACGAAAACAAAAAAGAAGACGCTCTAAGAACAACACAACTGTGCATGAAACAATAAAAATGAAGCGTTTGGAACAAACCTGGGATTTTTATTGATGAAAAAGGGGATGCCTTGAGCATCCCCAAGCTTTGACGCTTATACTTCTTAGATATTTCTTGGGGTGACACGCGTGGCATCCCCAAGCTTGAGATTTAGTCCATCCTTCATCTCATTACTCATTCCTTCCATACACATGAAATTTTTCCTTCATACAAAACTTCACACAATCTTTATTAGCAACATTAGTGCACTCAAGATAATAAGTCTTAAGGTTCAGTTCCAACACCAATAAACTTCCATTAGAACACTAGATACTGTAGCACTTCCCTCAAAAAGTTCAATTCCCCAAAAGAACAAAAAAAAACCAACAAGAAGCAAATGGAGAAAATGGCAGAAATCTGTCAAAACATACCAGCAGGTAAAGACGAATTTTTTCGAAGACCTTCTGTTGCTCAAATCAAAAAGTGTTGAACTAACAAAAGTTAGATAACAACCTGGGGCAGAAGAACAAAAATTCACGCTGCAAAAGGACATACAGAGATTTTACAAGAATGTTTACGGTGAAGCACATAAATCTGTTTCGGGAGAGCAACTTTCCCAATCATTACTTCTCTCTCATTAGAGGTTACTCTTGGCACAAACAGCAAATAAAAAGGATAAGGAGCGGTTATTACTGAATTAATAACTTCCAAGACTCATCTATAACTTTTGGGTTATCTCCCAGTAAGTACTTTTCTTTAACGTCTTTAAGTTAGGCATGATAATTTGAGAAGATGCTCACATAAGAAATATGAATGGAAGTAAAAGAGAGCATCAAGAAGGAAATTCAAAGCACATTTAAGTCTAACCCACTTCCTATGCATAGGAATATTGTAAATAAACAAGTCATGAAAGCACAAAGCAACAAGCATAGGAAAGCAAAACAAGTGCAACTTCAAAACTTTCAACATAAAGAGGGGAAACTTAATATTATTAAGATGCATACAACCATGTTTCCCTCTCTCATAATAACTTTCAGTAGCATCATGAATAAAAATAACAATATAACTATCACAAGAAACATTCTTATCATGAGCTACATGCATATAATAATTATTACTCTCCACATAAGCATAGTCATTCTTATTAATTGTAGTGGGAGCAAATTCAACAAAATAGCTATCATTATTATTCTCATCACCATAATCATCAATTATAGGAGGCATGTTGTAGTCATAATTAATTTTCTCCTCAATAGTAGGTAGACTGAAAATATCATATTCATCAATGTAATCATCATATATTGGAGGTTTGGTATCATCATAAGCAATAGAATAGCTATCTTCCAAAGCTGGGGAACTAAAAAGATCATTTTCATAAAAACTAGCTTCCCCAAGCTTAAACTTTTCCATAGCATTAGCAATAATGGTGTCCAAAGAATTCATACTAACAACATTGCTATTAGCATGCAAATAAAGTTGCATAGGTTTTTTAATTTTCTCTTCAAACACTTCATGTCCCAACTCAAGATAAATACTATAAAGCTCTCTAATTTTGTTGTTGTTTTCCATTAAGCCTAACTAGTGAAAACAAGAAACAAAAAGACAAAATTGCATAATCTAAAGGAAATAACTTCGAGCACTCACACCGTAGGATGTGAGTACCTTTTACCTTACCTCCCTGGCAACGGCGCCAGAAAATAGCTTGATGTCTATGCACTTCTATTCTTGTAGACAGTTGTTGGGCCTCCAAGTGCAAAGGTTTGTAGGACAGCAGCCAGATCTAATTGCAAATGGTGTTTCAATGCTTAGAAACAAGGCCTAGGGATCATACTTTCACTAGTGAACACTCTCATAAAAATATATCATCTTCATGATACTACGCTGAACTACTCTCCGGTTGGACACTCTAATCAATGGTAGGGCTATAACAGCACACCTCAAATTAAGCCTTTCCATCTAGAAAACCCCACACTGTCACCTTGAGTACTAGATGAGTCCAAAAAACACCACAATTTCATAAAGACATCCAACTCCAAATATAACTCATAACAAGTATTTGTAATCTCTAGCCTAAGTGCCACCATGGTGTGCACACTGTCACTTTCACACACATAGGGAGAGCATAGATCTATTAAAGCACTTGAGTAGCAAGGTAGATCTATAGATTACAAGCTCATGATCTCAATAAGATCATGCATAGAGAGAGAGATGAACACATAGCTACCGGTAGAACCCTTAGCCTCGAGAGAGAACTACTCCCTCCCCATCACGGGAATTAGCAATGGTGATGGAGATGGTGGTGGAGATCGATGTAGATGGCTCCAGGGGCACTTCCCCGTCCCGGTAGGGTGCCGGAACAGAGTCTTTCTGTCCCCCGAATCTCCCCTTTGGTGGCGTGACGCTGTGGAACTTTTCGTGGCAGGAGGCTTGACTATTTAGGGTTTTGGCTTCGGGAGACTTCTTATAGGCCAGAGGGCAAGGTCGGTGGGCGGCCAGGGGGCCAACACCATGCCCTGGCGTGGCCTAGGGGGACCCGCGCCATGGGGTGGTGTGGCCACCCTTTGGACCCTCTCCGACTCTCCTTCTGGCTCCGTGAGTCTTCCGGAAAAATATGAACTTTGGCTTTTTCCCCCGTCCAATTCTGAGAATATTCATTTTCTGACTTTCCTGGAACCAAAAACAGCAGAAAACAGGCAGCTGGCACTATGGCTCTTGTTAATAGGTTAGTCCAAGAAATCATATGAAAAGTACTCCAAAGTGTGGACAAAACATAAGAAAGTAGATAAAACCAAGCATGGAACATCAAAAATTATAGATACATTTGCAATGTATCATTGATGAAGATCCCTCAATTCTTCATAATGCAGCCAAGCCTCCAATGCCCTCCACATACACCTATTGATCAAATTTTAGCTTGTTGGTCCCCAACCAAGTTGGGTCCTAAGAAGTTAGTCACAATAGGCTTGGCAACGCAAATGGTTCTTTTCTTGACACCACATTGGGCGTCAACATATTTGGCAAACACATTGCCCACCTCATCCTTACCAAGTGAATATGCATCATATATCAAGATATGTTTGGATGAGGAGTTACCCATGGTGCATGAGGAAGAAAGGTGCCCCTTCTCGCCGCACATGTAGCAAGTTATTATCTTGCTATCTTTCTTATTGGAAGATTCCACCCCTTGAGGAAGAGCTTGCTTCTTGGGAAGAGGCCCACTTCTAGCTTGAGGTGGAGCTTGAGGCTGCTTCCCTTGTTGCTTCTTCTTCAATGGGCAACACCTCACATGATGTATTTCTTACTTGCACTTGAAGCACACAATGTTGGCCAGATTCTTCACTTGACCTTGGCCATTCTTCTTGTTTCCCTTGTACTTCAACTTGTTGGTGAGCTTGTTCTTAATGTTGGAGTTGAATCCAAGACCACTCTTTTCATTTGCACACCCAATATGTTCTTGAGTGTGGTCTTCTCTTCATCACACTTAAGTCATTCTTCAAAGAATTGACTTGAGCCTTGAGCTTCTTGTTTTCCTCTACATGGTTAGTATGAAAAACAATACTAGAGGAAGTATATGCTACATTGTTAGAGCAACCAGGCAAGGGATGCAATTTATCACAAGATATAGCATGGTTATGAGATGATGAATCACAAGGACTAGCACATGGCGATATAACACTAGGAGTAGAAGTAGTGCTAAAGTCCACATGAGGCACACTAGATGTTACCTTTGACACAATGGCCTCATGAGCCAACTTTAGCCTACCATGGGAAACTAGAAGATTCTCATGCGATCTTGAGAGCTTAGCATGATTTTCTTCCAATTTACCATAGTTGCTAGTTAGCAAAGCAAGTTGAGCATGTAGCTCAACATTCTCCTTCACAATAGATGCTTCACAAGATATAGAGTTAGTAGCACAAGCATTATCATTATTAGCAAGATGTGAGGGCAACTTGGAAAGCTCTTTAGAGTATGAAAGCTTTAAGTTGCTCATACGACTCGGTGAGTTTGACGAGCTCCCCCTTGATGACCATAGAGCCATTGTTGAGGTGCTCAAAATCCCCAAGGAGTTTAGCATAGACAACTTCAAGCTCATTATTTTTAATTTGAAGGTAACTTGCCACCTCAAGATCTCTATCATGAGATTTCTTTACTCTAGATAGCTCTAGAGCAAAGATCTCCTCAAGAGATTCCTTGGTGGTTCGTTCCTCTTCAAGAGATTCATTTAGGTTTGCAATGTCATTAGCATACTCATGCTCAAAACTACTCATTTTGTCAATTGTGTCCTCATGCTCATAAATTAGTTTCTTACTTTCAATGACAAAGTTCAAGATTTCAATGAAAGTAGAGAAAGCATTTTTATTTTTGTGTAGAGCACTAAGGACTAGCTCCCCTTCTCCTTTAAAGAAGCAACATCATCTTCTACTTTATCTAAGTCAACATTCACATCATCATTAGGTGAATTGGGATACAAAGGAGAAGTTACCTTTGATTCCTTAGACATGAGGCATAAGTGAATGTTGGGAGAAGGTGATGATGGGGGAACACTTGAAGCTCCAATCACAACCTTGCCTTGTCCCATACATTCTTCTATTTCCTCTACACGGTTAGCAACACAAGTACTAGAGGGAAAAAAGTACACTTATCATGGCAACAAGGCAAAGCAAGTATATCATCATGAGATATATTCAAGGCATTTCTACATGATATGCAAGGGAAATCAACACTAGGATGTAAATCACAAATAGTCCTACAAGTGTTCATGCCTAGAGATACAACATTGCAATGAGATAGATATGGAGGATCATGAATGGCAAGCTCACTATCCACATTGCAAGTTCTATCACCACTCACCATATCATTACCTTGTGATAACTCACATGTTGGTGTAGTAGAAGATGAGAACTTATCACGCCCGGAGGTGGAGGGAACACAATCATCCTTATTAAGCTTGGACACATCATATTTTGCTTGAAGCTTGGTCCAAATATCATGAGAATTCCGAAAAGGCATGATTGAGGAAAGAACTACAAACCTTACAACATTAATAAGCATATTAGATGCTTGAGATTCGAGATAAGAGTTTGTCTCCTCCTCTAAAGATAGATTTTGGGGATTCTTAGGAGGAGACAATCCCATATCTAGAATTCGCTCAATATTTGGGTAAATGACCCGGAAATGACTAAGCATGCGAATATGCTAAACATCATAATTTATGCCATCAAATGTAAATGTGTGAGAGTGCACTAAACCCCTAGGAGACATCCTCACTTTCGAGGCGGTGAAGCCTAAGAAGCGAGAGACCTCGCTCTGATACCAATTGAAAGGGAAACGGATGTTTCCTAGAGGGGGGTGAATAGGCGTTTTAAAAATATTACGGTTTAGGCTCTAATAAATACGGAATAAAACTTAACGTTTAATTTATCAAGCCAAAACCTATATCAATTAGGTTCAACTAAGTGCACCAACAACCTATGCTAAGCAAGACAAGCAACAAGGTGATGGCAAAATATCATACTCAAGCACGATGACTATCACAATGTAAATTGCATAAGTAAAGGGCTCGGTTGAGAGATAACCGATGGATGCGGGGACGATGATTTGTTTTCTAAAGTTCAGTTCCAAAGAAGCTACGTCTCTATTGGAGAGGTGCGATGGCGCAATGTGCTTCGAACGCCACAAATGGCTCACATTGAGGTGTGATAGCTCGATGCTCACCCAACACCACACAAGGCCTCACCCCAAGATGTGAAGGCACGCAACTCACCGGCGCCACAAAAGGCTCACCCTATTCTCCCGTGAGCTCTCCACAAAGGCCTACTCAAGTTCCACTATGGGAAACTTGAGGGCGGTCACCGAACCCGTACAAGGCTTGGGGAAATCTCCACAACTCAATTGGAGGGCTCCCAAGAAATGCCACAAAGGCTCCACAATGCCACAATAGGACAACAAGCTTGGGGAATTTCCAAAACTCAATTGGATCCCCTAAGAACACACCACAACTCCACACAACCGTCTAGGATTCCAAGAACCCAAAAGAAATAAGCCCAAGAGCTTAAACTTGCTGAATCTCCGAGGAGAACTCAAACCTATGAACCGAATGCAAGAGGAAAGTCCTTCACTCTCAAATTCCACCAAAGCTACAAAAAGCTATTGGGGGAATAAGAGAGGAAGAACACAAGAGGAGAACACAAAACTCTCCAAGATCTAAATCCCAAGGAATCCTTCACAAATAAGGGATTTGGTTTGGTGGGGTTGTAGATCTAGATCTCCTCTCTCAAATCCCTCAAAGAGATGCAAGAATCATGGGAGGGGGAGAGGGAAAGCTTTTAAAGGTCAACAATGGAGGAGAGAGAGTGGAAGAGCTAGCAAAAATGACCTCCAATGTTGGGGAAACATTGGGGAAGAGGGGGGCCTTAAATAGGGCAAGAGAAATATGACCGTTTAGGTTATTTTCGCGCACCACTGGAACTACTGGTGCCTCACCGGTAATACCGGTAAATAGAAACACAAGTTACTGAACAGAAACAAGTTTTACCGGAGCTTTAGGTGGAACTTGGTCCGGTACTACCGCTCAAGCAAAAACATTGGACATCATTGCACGAAAACTTCAATAACTTTTGACTCCTGACTCCAATTTCGATGATCTTGGGCTCGTTTTGTAGAGAATAAAAAGCTCTACAAGAGTATGCAAAGAAACATCATAGTACAACAAGGGAGGATAAAAATAAAATGGAGAAAGGCATGACATCTCAAAAGCGATGAACCGGTAAAACCTCCAAAACCCAAAACGCAAGAAGTTGAGCTTGGAAACTCCAATTGGGATGAAACCAATTTTGTTGGAAAGATAATAAAGAGTAGAATCCAACAAAAGGTTAAATATTAGGTATCACTAAGGGAGAAAATATCATGAATATATATGTGAGATATATCTCCCAAGGTGTGGAGCTGGAAAACCCGCAAGATCAAAAACACAATAAGATATGCAAGGGAAATCCGTTTTTGATGAACTAGAGCTTGTTATGAAGATAACCACAAGCTCTATATTCTAACATAGCCAAGAACCAAACAACAACCAGTAAACATGATGCTATGTATGTAAAGGTTTGAGCTCTCTCCGAAAGATACGATCGAGCTACTCACTCGAGAGCCCCTCTTGATTGTACGGCTATCTATCGTAAACCCGGTCTCCCAACACTACAAGAGACCGGTAAAATAGAATGCCTATCAAGACCATACCTTTGCCTTGAGCATTCCACTTGATCTTGATGAAGACCATCTTGTCCTTCTCAAGATGGATCACCTTTCTTGATCGCTCTTGCTTTCTCTTTCTTGATGAAGACTTGTGAAATGCTCCCCCATACTCCATGGGGAAACCTTTTCTATGAACTTGTCTTCATCACACCATTATCGCCGAGGATGGAAAGCTCCAAGCATGAGATCTTCTAGAGATGGTGCACCTTGATCTTACACTTCATTTCTTGATGATGTCTTGAAGATTGCCATAAGGAAATCCATCTTCTTCTTCTTCAAGACATATTAGATCTTATTATTTTTCAACCTTAAACCCAACACATGGTCCAAACGATGCCAATGGAAAAAACTACAAGTGAAACTCAATTTACACATTAGTCCATAGAGATTGTCATTAATTACCAAAACCACACATGGGGGCATACATGCCCTTTCAACCTATGTGCACCAACAACTTATGCTAAGCAAGACAAGCAACAATGTGATAGAAATATAGAATACTTCAAGCTCTAAGGCTATCACAATGTAAAGTGCATACGTAAAGAGCTCGGGTATAGAGATAACCGAGGCACGCGGGGACGGTGATATTTTACCGAGTTCCTCCCAATAGGGGAGTACGTCTCGTTGGAGGGGTGGGCGGTACTAAGACCACCAACGCGACAAGAGGCCTCACCCTATTCTCCCGAGCACCCACCATGCGGAAAGCACCCGTTCCACTATGGGACACTTGAGGGTGGTCACCAAACCCATACAAGATTGGGGCTATCTCCATAACTTCATTGGAGGCTCCCAATAATCGCCACCAAGGCCTCAATCTTTGGGAGAGATTCACAACTTAATTGAAGGCCCCAAGAACACGGCATAAAGGCCACACAACCATATAGGGTTCCAAGAACCCAAGAGGGACAAGCTTCTTGATTTCACCAAGCAAATCCTCAGGGGAGAACACAAACCGATGCACATAATGCAAATGGCAAGAACACCACAAAGATGATTCAATACTTCACTCTCAAATTCCAACAAAGCTACTAAAGCACCTGGGAGAATAAGAGAGGAAGAATCAAAGAGGAACACAAAATCCCCAAGATCTAGATCCCAAAGATTCACTCACAAAGAGATGATTTGGATTGCTCAAAACTTCTCGAAGATTGCGAAGCCTCTTACCGATCTCCTCAAGAAAGGCAAGAAATATCTTTGGACTCCTGCATGTCAAGCAAGCTTTGAAACACTCAAAGAGAAGCTCACTTCCACACCAGTCTTGGTTTCTCCAGATACATCAAAGCCTTTCCAGATTTTCTGTGATGCTTCATTTCAAGGATTGGGTGCGGTCCTTATGCAAGAAAAGCAAGTTGTTGCTTATGCCTCTCATCAGTTGAAGACGCATGAGATCAACTATCCTACACATGACCTCGAACTCGCAGCAGTTGTCTTTGCTTTGAAAGTATGGAGGCATTACTTGCTTGGCAACCGTTGTGAGATCTTTTCTGATCACAAGAGTCTGAAGTATATCTTCACACAGCCTGATCTCAACCTTCGTCAGAGGAGGTGGATTGAAACAATCAATGATTTTGATTTGACCATCAACTACACCCCGGGCAAAGCCAATGTCATGGCAGATGCTCTCAGCCGAAAAGCTTATGTCAACAACCTCATGGTGGAAGAACAACAACCTCTCTTGTGCGAGGAATTCCGCAAGCTCAACCTTGAAATTGTGGATCAAGGTTATCTTCTGAACCTTCTAGCAACACCTCTCTTGGAAGAAAAGGTCCGTTCCATTCAGCTTGGGGATCCTTACACTAAAAAGATCATCTCCAACATTCAACTTCCGAAGTATGAGTCTTTCCACGTTGACGACCAAGGCACTCTTTTCTTTGAACACCGGATGTTTGTTCTGAACTACCTGGGTTTAAGAGAGCAAGTTCTCAAGGAGGCGCATGATTCTGTTCTTTCTATCCACCCTGGAAGCACTAAGATGTACATGGACTTGAAAACACAATATTGGTGGCCTGGTTTGAAACGATATTGTGCCAAGTATGTCTCGGAGTGTGATGTTTGTCGCAGAGTTAAAACTGTCCATCAGAAACCTTCCGGTCTTCTACAGCCATTGAAGCCTCCGGAATGGAAATGGGAGAAAGTAGAGATGGACTTCATCACTGGTTTTCCAAGGTCGCAGAAGGGCAACAATGCAATCTTTGTTGTCATTGACAGGCTTTCTAAAGTAGCTCACTTCTTTCCAGTCAAGGAAACAATTTCTGCAATTCAGTTGGTTGAACTCTATATCAACAGAATTGTCTCTCTGTATGGAGTTCCTCTTGAGATCAGTTTAGACCGTGGAAGCATCTTCACTTCCAAGTTCTGGGGAAGTTTCCAAAATGCTTTGGGAACAAAGTTAAACTTCAGCACAGCTTACCACCCTCAGTCGCAAGGACAAGTTGAAAGGATCAATCAGATTCTGGAAGATATGCTCCGTGCTTGCGTTATCTCTTTCGGCATGAAGTGGGAAGAATGTCTACCTTATGCTGAATTCTCTTACAACAACAGCTTCCAGAAAAGTCTAAAGATGGCACCATTTGAGGCTCTCTATGGTTGCAAGTGCAGAACTCCGATTGGTTTGTCGGGCGTAGGGGAAAGATTATTGTTTGGCCCCGACATGGTAACTCAAGTGGAGGAGAAAGTTCACATCATTCTTGAAAACCTGAAGATTGCTCAAAGTCGCCAGAAGAGCAATTATGATAGGAAGCACACGGACATGGAGTATGTCCCGGGTGATCTCGTTTACCTTCGTGTCACTCCCATGAGAGGCACGCACCGCTTTGGTATCAAAGGAAAGCTGGCTCCTAGATACATCGGTCCTTTCAAAATTCGTGGAAGAAGAGGAGAAGTTGCTTATGCTCTTGAGCTCCCTGAACAACTCAAAGTCCATGATGTTTTTCACATCTCTCAACTCAAGAAGTGCTTCAAGGATCCCGGCAGGACCGTGGACCATGAACTCATTAATCTCCAAGAAGATCTGTCTTATCAAGAACACCCCACAAAAATCCTTGAAGTCGTAGAAAGAAGGACTCGCAACAAGTCCATCAAGTTCTGCGAGGTGCAGTGGTCGCACCATTCCGTTGATGAAGCCACCTGGGAACGTGAAGATGAGCTATGTGCCAAGTATCCTACCCTCTTTGAGTCTTCTTCTTCCTAGAATCTCGGGGCGAGATTCCTGTTTAGTGGGGGAGAGTTGTAGCATCCCAATTGTCTAACAGTTGTAATGCTACTTGTCCTAGTAAGATATTGGCTACTTCATATATATTAGTGTTGCATCATAATGATATCATGCTCATGTCATCATGCCACCTTGCATTTGAGCATCATATAAATTCCTTTTTCTTTTGGTTCTTCTATCATATGCATTATTAATTGTAGTTGCCTCTTGATATTGTATTTGGTTATTGTTATATTGTTCAATGCCCAAGTTGAGTTGGGGGCATATCTTTTATTTCAATTCCATCACCTTTCTTTTCTACCACTTTATAATTCCACCATCCTACTAGACCATGAGCTTGTTTGTCTTTATTTTGGATTTCTCTAGCTCATGGGCAAAAGGGTGGATCTAGTCCTTAATTTTCTTTTGCTTGGCTCTATTCCACTTCTTGGAAATGCATGAGAACAATGCCATAATATTATTATTGTTGTCACAAAATAAATCATGGCATTAGTATTTTTGCATGGGCCATGCAAGCTTCTTCACTACCTTTTTACTCCATTGGTTTTTCTTTGAATTTAATGGATCCTATCTTGGGAGGCCATCTACCACCATTACACCATCCTCCTAATCTCATCCATCTCATTTTCCTCTTACTTTTAATTCTCCATGCATGATCCATATGTGACCCTTTCCACCTATTTCTTTTCTTCCTCTTTCTTTCTTGTTTCTCCTCCACATTATCTCAAGCAAGATCAAGCTTCATTTTTCTTCTTGGTTTGGCCTCATAAAATAAATCAAAATATAAATACCTAATAAAATTCAAACCTAGTTTTTCTCTCTATAATTCCTTTACACCTAAATTACACTAAACCCTAACTCTAATCCTCCCTCTCTCTCACTAGCATGACTACCTGGCCACCCTCTCCCTGGCCCACGCCCTGCCACCCTAACCCTAGCCCATGCCCTAACCCGAGCTCCATCTAACCCTAGCCCGAGCTAGCCTCTCTCCTCTCTTTCTTTCTCCACCACCATGCTGGCCCCACCCTGTAGCCGTTTGCCGCCCTGGACCACCTGCAGCCCCTCCCCGCCGTGCCTACCAGCCCCAGGTCGAGCCCTAGCTCGAGCCGGCACGTGAGAGAGAAGAAAAAGGTGGCACCGAGGCCACCTTTATCTCCCCTACCACGGCTCCCTCTCCTCTCTCTCCCTCTCACTTTTCCTCCCTCCCCACGCCTCTCTGGCCTCTCCCAGATCTGCCCGAGCCGCCCCCTTCTTCTCCTTCTTCCTCTCCGACCACCACGCCCGACGCCGGTCGCCGCCAGCACCACCTCGCCCCCGACGTTCCAGCCGGCGTGCTTGTCGTGGAGGTGGCTAGGAGGATCGAGGACGTCCCTCTGCGTCATCCCGTGGCCGTTGACGTGAAGGAGGAAGTCCCAGCACTGCCAGTCCCTCGCCGCACTGCAGCAAACCCTAGATCCGGGGCGCCAGCGATCTCGTCGCTCCGCCGCTCCTCGCGCCGATCCGAGCCCGCCGTCGAGCCTGCGGTGAGCCTCTCTTCCTCCCTGACAACCTCCGCCTCGCCGTACCGTCCTAGCCGCGCCGTTCTTTTCGTCGAACGCCCGCCGTGCGTGCCGTTCATCGTAGTCTGCCAGCCTCCCCGCGCCGCACAGCCCCTTAACTAGCCCGCGCCCACCTCCCTGTCAACTACCCGAGTCAGCCGCACCGGTTAGCCCCTCCGCGCGCACTCCCGCGACCCGGGATCGAACCCCGCTCGCGCCGCGTGCCGGATTTCCTCGCCAGACGATGAAGAAGAAAAACAGTAACCGGGCCCGTGGTAAATTTGCAATAAGCCCCCCACCTTTTTGATTCCTGCAACCCGCGCTCCTAGCGACCCCACCAGTCAGCCACGCTAGAACTTTTGCAGGGAACCCCCTCTGCTTTTTCCGGCGTAACCCGCGCTCCAGCCCCAGCCCCACCTGTCAGCCCCTGCCTTCCTCCCCGCTGACACGCGGGCCTGCGCCAGTTGGCCCCGCCTGTCCGCCTCAGTGGCTAGCCCAGCCCGCGGTGACAAAAGGTTTTCCCGCGCACGTGGCCTAGTCAGCGCCAGGCCCACACGTCAGTGACTGGGGTTGGTTTCGCCTAGGTGACAGAAGTATTTTCCTCTGTCTGTTTTTAATCAAATCTTATTCAAATTGATTTAAATTCAAATTCAATTCAGATTCAAATAATTTTTAAAATACAAATCCAAATAATACATATAATATATGTTTTGGAATCAGAAAAATGTGAGGAATTCAAATATGCCATTCAAAATATATTTTGAACACTTTAAATTTCGAGTTGATTAAAATTACAATAAAATGCCCTTTTCCTTATTTAATTAATAACTTTTGTTTTATAATTCCAAATTTGACAAATAATATGTCTAAATCGATCAGCGCGACGAGCCCGTTCTATCTATGCAGTCCTTGTTCTGAATTGAAGCATGCATCATGTTGTAATTTAAAACCTGAACTGTTTATGACAATAAAACTTGGGTAATTAAATAATAAAGTGCTTTAGTTCTTGTATCCACACCTCACCTTTGCCATGATACTTTAATGCCATGCAAATTGTGCATCATTCATCATGGCATGCTTGATTGCTTGTCGCATCTTAATTCATATGCTTGTGCACTTCATTTATGTTGGCCTTGTTTGTTTGGTTCTTCTTCGAATAGACGCCCAGCAGGAGAATTACCAGGATTCACAAGAGTATTACCCAGATCCACCTCTCGCTTCAACTGAGCTGCCAGGCAAGCACTACCACATGCTTGCATACATACAGTACCTATTGCCTCTATCTTATTCTTGCATCATTGAGTCGCGATTGCATTAAATTGAATCCCAAGTACTGCATAGCCTTTACTTTTAAACCCCACTGAAGCTTGTTCCTCCATCCCATGAGCCATTACTATAGGAGTTGTTTGGGCCATGCGAGTCGTAGAAAAGCATGTGTAGGGTATGTGAGTGTCTGATGAATAACGAGGTACCTAAACAACATAACCTGAGTAGTAATGGGATAACTAATGAAAGAGGCACCGGTGAGCAATATATGCTATTTGGTTTTTCATGCTCACTTGTGTCCCGTAGGACCCCGAGTACTTGATTCCTGTTCCTTGACTATTCGCACTATCCACATCCGGGAGGCCTTATGGACCCCCCTGAGCCAGAGCTTGATTCATTCTTATTTCTTGGGGCCACAATTAGTTTGGGGCTTTATTCCTATCCTGTACTTATGCCAGGATTGCTTTATTTAAGATTGTGCGTGGAGCACCTGTACTGTTTTGGATCGTGACACGTTTTCGCTGTATCGACAAGCCCAGTCACATTTTCGGGTTCCCAGTCGTTTACCGCCGTCCACACAAACCTTGGGTCCGTCTCGGAGCCGGCCAACTTCGTTGCGGGTAGCTTAATGGGGTGGCCCCCTGAAATATTTCTGAATCCTGTGATTGCTTTGTCGTGAATGCCTCGTTGGGTTTCGATTTGGTTTTTCCGAGGTTGATCGAGTGTGTGTTGCTATTCGTGCACCCCTGCAGGGTAAATCTTTCTAAAAGCCGTGTCCGCGGTTATGGACGACTTGGAGCACAGTTTCTCGATCATAGACAAGTATAATTAAAGTACCGCTTTTAGATTGACTAAGTACTTGACTAGTAAATAGTGCAATACTCATGGAATGGTTAATAAAACTGCCAACGGATGATGGGGGTTGTTCGTCCGCTTCCTCGTTGGTCAGCGAGGAGGAGGATGGATCTGTTAATTATACTGTTATAACTGTTGTTCTTAATTCACGGACTTCCGTCTATCATTGGTTAGGCGGAAGATTAGCGAGTATCTGTAGAATTGTTAGGTATTATCTTTTGCTGCAATTGCGTCACCCCAGGTTGTGTCCCCTTTAGTGGCATAAAGACTTGATGAGTACCCCTAGGGTCTCACACAATAAATTGTTTGATTCAGATGAACAGGTGTACCCGCAAGATGGATACTGGGTGGAAGAGACAGATGATGTTGGCAACGATCATTCGGTGTAGAGATTCCAGGAACGGGGATCCATGTGATCTGTGGGCGGGATGTGTTTATTTATGGGGCATCTTATGCCAATTTGCTTCTTATCCGTACTCGGATCTTGTTTTCCGCTTCCGCCTGATACTCTGATGTGTGATGTATGAGGAGCTATCCTAAATTATTATATCTATCTAGGACATTTGGATCTTGCTGTATGGCGTTGCTATATTTCTATTTCTTTTAGATGGAATGGCTCTGAGGACTGTTGTATGTGGCTTGCATACATACTCATTTCTGTATGTAGTTGATCCCTTCGCCTGCCGATTACGCCGCTCGTTCTTGTCCCGTTGTCTGAAAGTGGTTAGGACGGCTGAAAGGTCTACCGTGAGTGGCCCTGGGCCCCACCGTACTATTTTAACCACTTTTGTTCATCCAGGCATTAACTAAGAGCGTAATTCACCGAGGTAGTTACAATTGGTATCAGAGCCATCCCGCCCTTCAGGGTCTCAGCCAAAATGGTCGTTGTCAGTCTAGCAAATATTTTGGTAGTTATGTATACTAGGGAAAAACAAAGCGTGAGAGTAAGAATGCTTCCATTTTTCTTCTTACCCACCCACCCACCCTTTTTCTGGTAAGGAAGTGTAACGTTTTCAATCCTCTTCTAAAAATTCAAACTAGGATTCACGTGTTCTGGGTTCCGTAGTACCATAGGTTATGTTTGTGTTTGTGTGTGTGTGTGCGTGTGTGTGTGAATTCCTTGTCTATCTGTTGCATCCAAATGTTATCACTATCGGCCTTTTGGTTATCAACTGTTGGTACATTCCCTACCGACAGTCCTTTGTAAACCGACGCGATCTATTCTGATTCGTTGTACACCGATGCGATCTATCTTACTCTTTGTTATCCGATGTTATCTTTTTGGGGTGTTCTTTTCCGTAGTTAACAATCTTTAGGTTCATCTTAAGAAGAAGTTGTTGGGATATGTGTTTTACTGATTCATGTGCGGAGTAATGATTTGAGTGCGGGGTGGAGTCGCGACCATGCCACTACTTTTATCATTTTGTTTTGTATATTGAACTAGTAGAGTTACTAATCTTGATTCGTTAAGTGGTTTTGCGCATATAGTGGTATTTTAATGCCGAAATTTGCGGAAAATTTTCCTTTGTTAGTTGTGTACCACACTCCTTGTTCAGTCGTGTGTGTTATGCTTAATACCTTCTAGTTTCCTTGAACTTTGTTGATATTTTAATATCATCTC
This sequence comes from Avena eriantha, assembly GCA_910589775.1. Classification (NCBI taxonomy): domain Eukaryota; kingdom Viridiplantae; phylum Streptophyta; class Magnoliopsida; order Poales; family Poaceae; genus Avena; species Avena eriantha. The sequence continues at coordinate 490,000,477 of OU342741.1, read as the reverse complement.
AGTAAATTGCATTCTTTAATCTTGATTAATTCCATTTTGGTACTATTTTGGATTATTATCATTCTCCATTATAGTACTGACTTGTGTTTTATATCAATCACAGGATGGCACCACCACGCCGTTCTGAGGAGGATATACCACCTGAACTTGGGGCTGCTTTGGCAAGTATTGCAAATGCTTTGGGCACTATGCAGCAAAACCAGCAGCGCTTCGAGGAAAGTGTGAGGAGGAATGAGTTTGCTCCGCTACCTCCACCTCCCAAGCGAGGAGACATCAAGAGTTTTCTCAAGTTTAACCCATGCCAATTTGAGGTGTCTGATCAGCCACTTGATGCGGATGATTGGCTTCGTGAAGTGTCAAGGTTGCTGATGACTGCAGATGTTCTCGAGCAAGAATGGGTCAAGTGTGCTACTCACCTTCTGAAGGGAGATGCAGCTCTCTGGTGGGAAAATGACCTCAAGGCAGATCTTTCTGGTTTTCAGCCTACTTGGGAGCGGTTCACTACTGCTTTCAAAGAGCAATATCTGTCAGAAATTGTCATGGAAAGGATGAAGGAAGTGTTTCTCAACCTCAAGCAGGGCACTGACAATGTCAACACCTACATCAGAAACTTCATGAATCTATCTCGTTATGGTGGCGATGAGATCTCTGATGACAAGAAGAAGCAAAAGAGGTTTCGGCAAGGCCTCAATGCTTCCATCAAATATGCAATCACTCATGCAAGGCCAGCATCTTTCCTGGAACTTCAACACACAGCTCTGCAGGAAGAAGCAAGTAGGCAAGTGTTTGAGGAGTCAAAGAAACACAGCCGTGATACAGCAAGCTCTTCTGCTATGACAGCTCCTTCTAAGCGTCTTGTCTGGGTTCCTAACACCCCACCGTTGCTCCCTGCTCCACCAAGACCGTCAAGCTACGCACCAAGGCCACCAAACTCCTTCACTGCGGCTCCTAGGGGCTACAACCACAACTACCCTGGAGCGCCTGGCGGAGTCCCTGGCTACGTTGCTCCACGTCCACCTGGTGCTTGCTATACTTGTGGACACACTGGGCATCAGCACTAGAATTGTCCAATGAACAACAAAGCTCTTCCACCACCACCTCCAAGACCTGCGGCAAGTGCTCCTATGATTCGTGCACCTCCACCTCGGGCACTCAACATCAACACTAAGCCGGGGTCTACGGTTGCTCGTGCCAACTGTGTCAACGCCGCTCAAGCTGAGCATGCACCTGGAGTTGTCATGGGTATGCTTCCTGTTAACTCAGTTCCTGCACGAGTTTTGTTTGATTCTGCTGTTTCGCATTCTTTTGTTTCTCACAAGTTTGCTCATGACCAAGATCTAGCTATGGTTCCTTTATTGCATCGTCTTGTGGTACAATCTCCTGGGTCAAACATGAGGGCTGCTCATATCAGCCATAACAATCAAATTGAGATTGGTGGCTCTTCGTTTCCAGCGTCTTTAATTATTCTAGGCAATTCTGATATTGATGTTATCTTGGGCATGGATTGGTTGACAGCAAATGCAGCTGTGATTGATTGTGCTGAACGTTCGGTTTCTTTGAAAATTCCTAAAGGCCATATAGTCTATTCTCCAAGTCTGACTCTTGCAATTCAGATATATTCTTTGGCGGCTCTGAATGATGATGCTATGGAAGGTATTCAGAGTGTTCATGTAGTCTGTGAGTTCCCAGATGTCTTTCCTGAAGAGTTGCCAGGTATGCCTCCGGATCGTGAGGTTGAGTTTGTCATTGAACTTGAACCTGGTACCGCTCCTATTTCCAAGCGGCCTTATAAAATGGGTCCTGCTGAGTTGGCTGAACTTAAGCGTCAGTTGGATGAACAAGAGAAGTTGGGTTTCATTCAGCACAGTACTTCTTCTTGGGGTAGTCCAACCATCTTTGTGAAGAAGCGAGACAAGACTGATAGACTTTGTGTTGACTATCGGGCACTCAATGCTAAAACCATCAAGAATAAATATCCCCTTCCGCGGATTAATGATCTCTTCGATCAGCTAGCTGGAGCTGTGGTATTCTCTAAGCTTGATTTGAGAAGTGGTTACCATCAAATCAAGATTCGCAAGGAAGATGTTCCCAAAACAGCTTTCACCACCCGCTATGGCCTGTATGAGTACACGGTCATGTCTTTCGGTCTCACCAATGCACCTGCCACCTTCTCGAGGCTTATGAACTCGGTTTTCATGGAGTATCTGGATAAGTTCGTTGTGGTCAATCTGGATGACATTCTAGTCTATTCTAAGTCAAAAGAAGAACATGAAGAACACCTTCGGTGTGTACTAAACAAGCTTCGGTGTGTACTAAACAAGCTTCTTATCCGTACTCGGATCTTGTTTTCCGCTTCCGCCTGATACTCTGATGTGTGATGTATGAGGAGCTATCCTAAATTATTATATCTATCTAGGACATTTGGATCTTGCCGTATGGCGTTGCTATATTTCTATTTCTTTTAGATGGAATGGCTCTGAGGACTGTTGTATGTGGCTTGCATACATACTCATTTGTGTATGTAGTTGATCCCTTCGCCTGCCGATTACGGCGCTCGTTCTTGTCCCGTTGTCTGAAAGTGGTTAGGACGGCCGAAAGGTCTACCGTGAGTGGCCCTGGGCCCCACCGTACTATTTTAACCACTTTCGTTCATCTAGGCATTAACTAAGAGCGTAATTCACCGAGGTAGTTACATCTTCTTCATATCATCTACCTTTGATCCAACACATGGTCCAAGCAAAGCCAAAGGACAAATCCTACAAGTATAACTCAATGCAAACATTAGTCCATAGAGATTGTCATTAATTACCAAAACCACACATGGGGGCCCACATGCTCTTTCACAAGGTGCATGAAGAAGACCATATATATCACTATATCTGCATATGATGTTGATAGCTTATACATCTTGTTGTGTGGTAGTATTAGATACACTAAGATTAGCATTGAATAAGATGATCCCTAATGAATACCAACCGTAGTGTTCTCCCATTAGTGTGAAACACCAAGAAAGTCCATCGTTATGAAGCATGCCATGACTATCAGGTGCTAGACATATCGATGTTTTCATACGGTGGGTGCAAGCCATGTATGCACTACGAATATAGTAAGGTTGACTTGGCAAGCCTAGCATGTACATACATGGCCCTAGAACACAAGAAGATCGAAATATCGAGCATTAATCATAAAAATGTTGTGATTGACAGTGTATAATCTACCCTGGCAGCAATACCAAAGGCCGTGGTGATCAGGGATGATATAGTGTAAAGGGATCATGTGATCACTAAAACCATCTTAGGGATGATAGTTTTAGTGGGAGGTCAACTACTAATTTGATTAGAAAGTTGAACTTGTATTATGAACTTAGTCTAAAGTCCTTCGCAAATATCCTTGTAGATCATGTCCAGATTATTTGAATACGGTTTCTTCCTACATGATGTGGAATCAAGGTAGATGGGTCAAATTTCTTAGACTGGTCTGAGCACCTCCGGGATACCCTCAGCATAAATGACCTACTCCATGTGATACAAAATCCACTAGGAGATCGCCCTGATGTAGAAACCACTATGATATGTCTCCACCAATTCCCTAGCAATGATGCTAGAAAATAGTCTTGATGGCAACAAACGCAGCCACTTTTCATTAGGACTCCAAGTGCAGAGTGTTGTAGCAAGTTTATTTTTCCCACAAGGGTGACTCGAGGGTATATCAAACTCTCGGGGAATTGCGTGGATATTTGTCTTCTCCTCTTCAAGAAACCTGTAAAGTAAAATAATTTGTCTTGTTCCCCAACTCCACCAAGGGGTTGTCAAGCACAAGGTTTCGTATTAGTAGTATGAAATAAAATATAAAACAAAGTAAATAAAGTAAAGGAATACAAGCTAGATGATATGGAAGATAGTAGAGTTGTTTTTGAGTTTTTATGGGTGATTGCAACTAGAGAAAGTATTTTTGTATTTTCTAAATAATAAATTGCAGAAATTGTAAAGGATAGTAGATGCAATGTAAAGGTGTTTCTTATGATAAAAATCGGACTGGGGTTCATGGTTCACTTGTCTACTCTGTTTTTAGGTTGTAGTATTCATAAAACAATTTATCAATGATAAAGATTCATGGAAATTCTATAAGTTCTTGATAAAAGGAATTAATATGGGCATAACATTCTAATATTGAGATGGAATACATCTCTCTCTTATACTCCTCAAGAAACGGAAATCTCCATGTAATCTTGATTTAAGAACAAATTAGAGTATAGCTTTAAGCAATATTATATGATGTTTAAAATACTATGCTACCTTGATCTAACAAGGTCATCACACTATCACGTGATAACTATAGAACATGATTTCACTTCATCCCTAGTGACGCAACAAAAGAAAGGTAAAAGCCAAAGTAGATCTTGAATATTATGTGTCACGATTCAATCTCTACCCCATGCTACTCCATCTAACACACACTTCTCCCCATACAAGTTCTTGCATACAAGTTGGATCAAAACACGCATGAAGAACATGGTGCATTATATGCATCTGTTAAAACAACTTACGCAAAATAGATTCCAATCTCAAATATCAAATCATAGAACAAAGGTCCACCACCTAGGAATTACAAATATGACCATAATCATGTTGGGCAGTCCATATGGTACTAGATTTATGAAGAACAAGAGAGAAATAGATAAAGCTACTGCCACAAACCCATAGCCTGGAGGTGGACTACTCCCTCTTCATCATGGTGATTATGCTGGAGATGTTGGAGAGGGTGGAGATCTTCCCGGAGGTGGTTCTGGCAGAGTTTCCCCCTCCAATCTTTGCTGGATCTGACTTAGTTTGGTGGTGTTTTCGTGTCTGGTGGATTTTGGTGTCTCTCCTCTGAGGATTCCCCGGGGGTCCTTATATCGGGGTTTTCTGGTCAAGAGAACTTCGTGGGTGAAAGAATCAAGGTGATCGTACGGTCGAGGAGAAAACGAGCATGGGTGGCGCACCCACCAGGCCTAGGCATGCCACCTGGGCTCGTTTGGCCCTCCTGTCCCTCCTAGTGAGATTACAGTGCTCCAGACGCTTCTCGTGGATAAATATTAGCATTCCCAAAAGTGCATGTCCATTTGACTTTGTATAGGTCCTGAAACAACAAAACATTGAAAACAGGTTTTTTTTGCCCTGCATAGTTATAGCCAAAATAAAGGGGATCATTGGTAAATCCCCAAAAATCAATGTAAAACAGGGATATAACATTATATATGATGCAAATATATGGGAACACATGTTAACAAACTACAAATTTCATGTATGCATTTTACATGCATCAGTTGGGAACTAGGATAGGTGACATGGCCTCCTATACTGGGTGCGCCACCTGTGCTCTTTTCCCCCTCGGCCATCCAATTCGCCTCAATATTTTTCCCACAGATGTATTTTGACCTAAAAACCTCTATATATACCCCTCTCGGCCGTTCTCGACACATACGGAGGCGGGGATCGAAAACACCAAAACAAAGAGTCTAGTGGTCACCACCAGAGGAAGATTGGAGGGGGAACCGCTGCCAGAATCGCCTCCGGTCACCTCTTATCCTTCACCGATGTCTCCTCATCACTCTCCATGATGAGAGGGGAGTAGTCCACCCCCTGAACTATGGTTTGTGGTGGTAACTTGATCTAATCTCTCTATGTATGATCATTGTGTAAGTCCATATGAAGTGCCTTGCATGATTATGGATCTATCTATGTAATTCCTATGATGGATACTATGTTATGAGATAATACTTGTTATGCATTTACTGTTGTGTTGGATATTTTATGGCTTGTCATAATTTGGAAATATTCTATGATGCATGTAATGGTTTGATCTATGCAAAATTCCTTGTTTACCCATGTCATGAGGTGTTTGCACCACCACATGGAGGTGGAAGAGAGAGATGTGGTAATACACACAATAAATAGATCATCATTAGTGTTTGGAGTGTTTTCCATTAAGAATTATGATATACTCCATCTATCCGCAAATAAGTGTGCTTCTAGCTTTTGTGTAAGTCAGACTTTATTATATTTGACCAAACTTATAGATAAATATAGAAATATATATTACATGAAATTGTCATATTATGAAACTAAATTTGAAAACAAATCTAGTGGTACCAATTTAGTGTCATAAATATTGCTACATTTTCCTATAAAGTTAGTCAAACGTTACTAAGTTTGACTTAAGACAAGGCTAAAAGTGCACTTATTTGCGGAAGGAGGGAGTATATAGGTAGTGGGTGGCCAAGTGATGACGACATATATGTTGAGTGACATAATGCAGCCAAACATCCTTTATCTAGGGGTAAAAAGAGAGAAGATGTGTGGTGTGAAATAACCAACACTAGCCTTACGAGGGTGATCTAGCAGCACAAATGAGTATTTCTTTCAACTATGTGTTTTAGGAGATGTAGCCGCCATAAAGTTACCATTAAAACATAACAATTATGTGTATTTTTATTATCTGTAACATGATCATCACCATGGATAGAGAGAGAGGATTGAGTGAACCCATGAACCCATGTACGTTTTTCCTTTAAGAGTAAACCACGTCTTGTCCTCTTGCATTGGAGAGGATTGGGACACCTCTACATTATCGTTTTGTTGCATTTTACTTCCAAGAATTAAAACAACCTTCTTGTTAATTAACTTATTTAGTGCATAAACAACTAAAACTTGTGACACTTTAGTTATAGAGAATAAATAGCTTTTCCCTCTTGCTCCTATGGATAGATACCCACTTTCACATTGAGATGTACTACAGTGATCTCCTGATCTTTTGGGTTATCAAGTACTTTTCTGGCATCGTTGCTGGGGAGCATAGCGCTTAGGCTTTTAGTTTGTGTGCACTAGATATTAGATTTACTTTTAGTTTTGCATATAGTTTTATTTTCATTTTTTTTTATATATTGCAATCATCTAGGCTTGGGGAGGTTTACTTCTTTAACTTTCTTGGTTATGAGTTGTTCTTTAGTTTACTTTCAGTTTTGTACTAACTTCCTTATATCAAACACAATTTTTTTTCACTATGGATGAACTTTTAGATGAGGAATATAGATTATTAAAAGAAGCTAATTATATCTTTTCTCAAGAAAGATCACATATGAAAGAATTTATTGACTGTTTAAATAAGATTGCTAAACAACTATATGAGTTACATAATGTGTCATGTTGCACACAACAAAATGATAAACATATAAACTATCAATGCAAATTTATCAATAACTTTATGATTGCCTCATATAATAAGAAAGTTTATGGTGATTTTGACATGAGAATAGTTGATCAATTTATTGCCTTCAAGGGAGCTCATGAGGTGGATTCCCTTATTAATAAAAAGTATGAATCTTGTGTTGTAGCTCGTGATATTAAATAAATAAGTTCTATTCTCCTTACACATTGCACATAAAACTTTTGTGATAATTCCTATGTCATTGTCTATGTTAAAGATATTCTTGTTGCCATGGAAAGAACTAATATTTTGTAGTAATAAGATGATAAAAGCCTAAGCTTGGGGATGACCATGCACCCCAAAGAAGAGGAGAATAATGAAGAAGAAGATATGGTACAACCTGAGCTTGGGGAAGAGTATTTTCTACCATCACCATCAACATATGATAGTAACTCTGAAACTGAAAACTCTATTATCATGAATGAGTCTATTAATGAAATATATTGTTATAGTGATAAATTGGATGATGATATTCCTATATATGATATTGTTTATCCAAGTAACAACTTTGATTAATATGTGGAGTGTGTTTTAAATATGCTATATGATAATGCTTTAGATGATGGTCCTTTGATTCTTGATAATCCTCCACATACAACAATTGTTATTAATTCATTGGAACATAAAAATGATATACTTGTTGTTCATGATGATACTCTTATTAACAAGAGTCCTTTTATATTTTTGAGTTCTACTAGTCTCACTATAGAGGTGAAATATGCTTATGTTGAAAAATACTTGTGCGGTTTGCAACTATCTTTAGTTACAAATAATTGTTGCAGCCATGATGTTAAACTTGATAGTAATTCTAGCAACTACTTTGAAATATGAAAGCATGATAATGAATACCATGATAATTATAATGATTCTCACTATATTTTTTTTTGCAAAGTTGCATGCTTTAAATGGTTATATTGTTAAGTTCCCTCCTTATGTCATTAATAATTATAGGTTAAATTCACCTAATGATAATATGAAATGGCATGTCTCTATTTACTATGATTTAGTCATATATAAAATGCCAATGCATAGTAAGGAAGTTATACTTCGTTGTTATCGGGTTTATACGTTGTGTTGCTCTCTACCATGTTTCAACTTGACTATTACTTTGATTAGTATGAGAACACCATGGTACCTAGGTATAATGTATGGAAAACTTTCCAAGGAAGAAGGAGATAGCACCAGGGTACAAGCTACCACATGATCTCCACCTATCTTAAACAAGTAAGTAGATCCTAGCTATATGGCTATAAAGAAAACACTTTTTGGGAGGCAAACCAGTTATTTATTTTTGTGCACTCTTGTTGTACTTTAAAGAGTATATTTTTAGTTTCTTCTCTGTAATCTTTAATAAAGTACCAAGTTGAACCCATTTGGATGATATAAAGTTGACAAAACATATGGAGTAACAAACTCCTACACCAAAATTGTTTAATAAAAACATTCTATGGTTCTTTCTATAACTCCGATTGTGCTCATATTTAAACTGTAGTTACAACTTTTAATCCTCTATATTCACAAAAATCAGATAAAATTCCTGACATGTTTAAGTGGTCAAAATAAATACGTTTTTTTGCTGCTTAAAATCTGGACAGATTCTGCCTTGTATTGTTTAAGCCATTATTTTGAGTCTCAAAATGATTTGCTATGAGTATTTTGATACGATAAGAATTTATACAACATGATATACTTTCTAGACACTTAAAAAGAATTTTTAGGATTATATGGCACCTAGTAACATATCTTTGTACCACTAATATCGCCCCATTGAAAAGAAATGGGAGAAAGTTTTGTGTTGAAGTTTTTTGTTGTGACCTCGGATCATTAAAGATCCTAAGTCCCTGTGATTAACATGCTAGTCCCTGGATCAATAGCTAGCACTCACAGTCGAGGAAATATCATGTAAAACACAAGTCATTATTACACGAATAATCCAGAGTATAATTATTACAACTTGCATAGCTTATAGCTAGCTCAAATAAAACAGTGGAAACTAAATAAAACTTGAGTCCATCAACGCCTCAGGCTAGCTGCGTGAAGACCCGAGATCCCTACGCACCTTTCAATCTTCGGATTCTGCACATAAGACGTGCAGCCAACAAGTTGGGTCAATACTTTGAATGTATTGGCAAATTACACCAAGGAAGGAAACAAGACTAACTCTACATGCAAGGCTAAGAGTAGGCTCTGGGGTTCATTTGCGTAAAGCCAATTTTTATCAGTGTAATAATAAAAGAGAGGAAAGTTTTCCCTACTTTGTAAACTTTGATATATAGTATAGGGTTGAATGGAACACGTGGATATTACTCACCAAGTGCCCAATCAACCTAGCACTTGGATATTACGCACCAAGTTCCCAAAATCCCACCCAATGGCGATATTACTCACGCCCTGGGTTTATAAAACGTTAAGTTTGGAAAAGAGAGAGAGGAAGATCTTTCAGAGGTTCCGTTCCTTCAGATGCTCAAGATGTTCTTTTCCGTGAACTCGGCTGATCGATCAGATTGCAATACTCTCGAGAGGTTGTGCACTTTCCCCCACAATCCACGATCAAGCCCTTTTACAGACAAGACCATGGCGAAGCCTTCCCTTAGTAGCCCCTCTACCAGCTGGATCCAACCGTGCCAAGAACCTCCAAATGTTGGTACCCCGGTGAGGTTTCCCACTAAGTACTAAGCCAAGACAGAGCCCATATGTATTATGGTTGCACGGGAAGCTTCTGAATTCTGAAACATGGCAGACTTCTTTGATTCCTGGGCGGCCGTCCTCCACCAAAATCTCACTCGTTGTCCCGACAACCATTCCGCCCAGAAGAAAACTTAGTTTTATTTTGAAGGGGTTTTGGAGAAGAAAAGTTTGCTCGAGAGAGCTATCATACTTAGAAAATTCTTGAGTCTTTCAAACCCTCCCAACGGTATTTGATATATATAAGTATATAGCATAGCAAGCATAACTTAGAAAAACAAGATAACCTATTGGGATAGAAAATCCTAAGCATAGAGCTACTCATGGCATACTACAAAACCGTACTTGCAAAATAATACTAAGAAATTCTACCAAAAACCTACGCATGCATACTACAGAATTTGAAGAGTAAAACATGCATAGTCAAAACTGGGACATAACATGAACAAGTGGTGTAACTTGCCTTGATCTGAGCAGCAATCTACACAACAAAACTCCTCAGCGCACTCCGAGCAATCTAACGAAACAAACATGGGATCAATCACGTTTTGCACAAAACAATCCAGGAAGTCAAATATGCATGCATGCAACATGGTAAAATGCAAGAGTGGATTTGATTTCGACCAAGGGTTTTAACCAGGGGTGTTGTTGAGTTGGGGATGTCATTAGAAATGATCTCCCACAGATTTTAAGTATTTTGGGTTAAACCCTAATTAATCAGGCTTGAAACTAGATCTACAGCTCTAATCTATCTCGAAACAGATCTAAACACCCTAAGCAAGAAATGACAATTTTCTACAGATGGTATTGTCAAAACAAAGCCAACGCAACAAGAATCAACTAAAACGGAGCTACGGATAATTTTCTAGAATTAAAATACTCCAATCTAAACTTTTAATTCTACTGCAAGATTGCTGTATCAAAACAGTAATATTATTCTAGATCTGTGTTCTACTCGAAAATATGAATCCAATGGTATATTATACGCAATTTTTGGACTATTAATCGAATTAGTATGAATTTTACAAGATCTCAGCTATTTCTGCCTATTTTAAAAAAAAGGGAAAAAGGGCCAGCGACGCGGCGACACGTGGCGCCACGTGAGTGGGCCAGCGGGGCGCGCGTGACGTGACGCGGGGGCGACGCGGCGTCGACGTGGCGCTGCCATGCGGCGCGACGCGGTTGGCCCGCGGGCGTTGGCGGATCTGGGCCGTTGGATCTGGATCCAACGGGCGGCGAGGGGGGGCGGCGCTTACCGGCGGCGGCGGCTGCTGGTGGCGGCGGACGGTGGAGACGGACGGCGGCGATGACCGGCGACGGCGGCGGAGCTCCTCCGGCGAGACGGAGAGGCGGACGGCGTGCGGCTCCTCCTCGCGGTCCCGTTCCCGGGGGTGGCGGCGGTCCCCCTTCTCCGAGGCGGCGGCGGACGGCAGCCGGAGGCGGAGGAGGCGGCGGCTCTCCAGCGAGCAATCGGTGGCGGCTCGGCGGCGGTGGCGGCTCGGCGGCGGTGGCGGCGGAAGAAAGGGCTAGGGTTGACTGGGGAGGCGTGCCCGGCTTTTATAGGCGGTGACTCAGCGCGGACGTCGCGGAGTCCGCGTCGGAATCGACGGCGACGGTTGCGCGCTGGCGGCAGCGGAGGACGGGGCCGAGCCGGATTCGGCGGGAAGGCGGCTGACAGGCGGGCCCCGCCTGTCAGTGGCTGCGGGTGCGCGCGGGCGGCTGGCGGGCTGGCGGGCGCGGGCGGCTGGCGGGCGCGGACGGCTGGCGGGCTGGGCCGCTGGCAGCTGCGCGTTGCCCACCCGGTCGGGCGAGCGGCAGATAGCCCCAGGCTGGCTCGCCGGCCCAGTTGGTTTAGTTTTTTTATTCTTTTAATAATTTCTGAATTGCTATTTATTTATTAACTTTTGCAAACGGGCTCCGAATTAGACAAAATTGGTCTCTAAAATTTTGTACAAAGAAGAGGGTTAGGATAGGATTATAAAATAACACTTTTGCAAAGGTTTTGGTGGTTAAAAAGGTTTTACCCCCCCCCCCCCCTTTTGCCCATAAGCGACTATGGGTTTTGAGAAAAACCTGATGCAAATTTTTCGATATGTGATGCTATGATGTAGTGATATGATGCATGCTTACTAGTAACATCTAAATCTACAAAATTTGGGATGTTACAAACCTACCCCCCTTAAGGAGAATCTCGTCCCCGAGATTCAGGTTGGTTAGCAAATAGGTGTGGGTGTTCTTTCTTCAGATCTTCTTCACGTTCCCATGTGGCCTCTTCCTCGGAATGGTGATTCCATTGAACTTTGCAGAATCTGATAGTCTTGGTACGAGTAACTTTCTCGGCTGTTTCCAGGATCCTGGCGGGCTTTTCCTCATAGGTGAGATCGTTATCCAATTGAACTTCTTCCAATGGAACTATATCATTTAGTGGGGTTTCAGCCATTTCTGGGTGACACTTCTTTAGTTGTGACACATGGAAAACATCGTGAACTGTTAACATTTCGGGCAATTCCAACTGATAGGCAACTTCCCCTCTGCGACCGAAGATTTTGTAGGGCCCTATGAATCGGGGTGCTAACTTACCCTTAATTCCGAATCTCTTAACTCCTTGTAGTGGTGAAACTCGGAGATACGCACGGTCTCCCACTTCATAAGTCACATCCCTGCGCTTGGAATCAGCATAATTCTTTTGTCTGGATTGGGCTATCTTTAACCTGTCTTGAATCTGTCTCACCTTTTCTTCGGCATCCTTGATCAGTTCAGGTCCAAACAGACTACGTTCTCCAACCCCACTCCATAGCAGCGGAGTCCTACACTTTCTGCCATAGAGAACTTCAAATGGAGCCATCTTGATGCTAGTTTGGTAGCTGTTATTGTATGAGAATTCCGCATATGGCAAGTTATCATCCCAACTAGACCCATAGTCTAGCGCACAGGCTCTTAACATGTCCTCCAAGATCTGATTAACTCTTTCCGTTTGTCCATCTGTTTGTGGGTGGAAGGCAGTACTAAACTCTAGTCGCGTCCCTAGAGACTCGTGTAGCTGTCGCCAAAACTTAGAGGTGAATTGGGTACCTCTATCAGAAACAATCCCCTTGGGCACTCCGTGAAGACTTACGATTTTTGACATATAAATCTTGGCAAGTTTAGCACTTGTATAGGTGGTCTTTATGGGAATAAAGTGGGCCACCTTTGTGAAGTGGTCGACCACTACCCAGATGGAGTCATACCCAGATCGAGTCCGAGGTAGTCCTGTGATAAAATCCATGCCTACCTTGTTCCACTTCCATTCGGGCACAGGTAATGGCTGCAGCAGTCCTGCTGGTTTTTGGTGTTCGGCCTTAACTCTGTTGCATACGTCACACAAGGAGATATATTCAGCAATTTCTCTTTTCATGTTGTTCCACCAGAATCTATCCTTCACATCCATGTACATCTTTGTATTACCGGGATGAATTGAGTAGGGCAAATCGTGAGCTTCCTGAAGGATTAACTTCCTGATATCAGGGTCATCGGGAACACACAGACGCTTCTCATACCAAAGTGTTTCTTGCTCATCCGTGTGAAACCCTTTTGCTTTACCCTTGCTTATATTAGCTCTTATTTCTTCCAACTCTTTGTCCCCCTTCTGGGCCTCTTTGATTTGGTCCAGAAGTGTTGGCACTATCTCCATAGTGGCTAAGTATCCCTCCGGAACTATTTCAAACCTGAGGTCCTTGAATTGTTCACACAAATCGCTTGGAGGTTCTCCCACGGTAAGCCCATTTACATAGACTTTCCGGCTTAAGGCGTCAGCCACAACGTTGGCCTTTCCAGGATGGTACTGCAGGTCCAAGTCATAGTCCTTGATGAGCTCAAGCCATCTCCTTTGTCTCATATTTAATTCCTTTTGAGTGAAGATATACTTAAGACTCTTGTGATCCGTGAACACATCACAATGTTTGCCCATTAGGTAGTGTCTCCATACCTTGAGTGCATGCACAACTGATGCTAGTTCCAAATCGTGCGTGGGGTAGTTATTCTCATGGTTCTTAAGTTGCCGAGAGGCGTAAGAAACTACTTGTCCTTCTTGCATCAGTACACTACCAAGTCCTTGTCGGGAAGCGTCGCAATAGACCTGGAAGTCCTTTTGGATGTCAGGGAGACACAAAACTGGTGCCGTTACTAGACGCTTCTTTAATTCCTGGAAGCTTGCTTCACAGGCCTCGGTCCATTCGAACTTCTTCTCTTTCTTCAGTAACTCTGTCATGGGCTTTGCTATCTTGGAAAAGTTTTCAATGAATCTTCGGTAATACCCCGCAAGGCCCAAGAAACTCCTAATATCACACACATCCTTAGGAGACTCCCATTCTGTCACGGAAGCTACCTTACTTGGGTCTACGGCAACACCTTTAGCTGATACAATATGACCAAGGAATCCCACTTGTTTCAACCAGAACTCACATTTGCTAAATTTAGCATACAACTTGTGTTCCCTCAACTTTTCCATGATTAGGCGCAGGTGTCTCTCATGTTCCTTCTCGTCCTTGGAGTATATGAGTATGTCATCAATGAATACCACAATAAACTTATCCAAGTACTCCATGAACACCTTGTTCATCATGGTCATGAAGTATGCTGGGGCATTGGTTAAGCCAAACGACATCACGATGTACTCATACAATCCGTATCTTGTGGTGAAGGCTGTCTTGGGTACATCCTGTTCCCGGATCTTTAGCTAGAGATATCCTGACCGGAGATCAATCTTAGAGAACACACTAGCTCACTTTAATTGGTCAAACAGGTCATTTATATTGGGTAGAGGGTACTTGTTCTTGATTGTTACTTCGTTCAATGACCGGTAGTCCACGACTAGTCTCTTCGTTTTATCCTTCTTCTCCATGAATAAGACAGGTGCTCCCCAAGATGACGCACTTGGTTGAATGAAGCCTTTGTCCAATTGTTATCTAAGCTGTTTCTTAAGTTCCTTCAACTCATCCCCATCCATCTTGTACGGTCTCTTAGCTATTGGTCCAGTACCCGGCATCAAGTCAATGAGAAACTCGATGTCACGGTCGGGCGGCATCCCTGGCAATTCTTCCGGAAACACATCTCGATACTCCTTCACAATTGGCACATCCTCCAAACTAACCCCCTTAAGGGAGTTCACCAAACTTCCTTTGAGCGCGAAAGCTGACTTAAAGCGGATCCTCTTCTTTTCCGGAGTCGTGAGTGCGATAGTCCTTTTGGCACAATCTATGACTCCCTCATACTCGGTCATCCAATTCATGCCCAAAATTATGTCTAGGCCTTGGGATTCCAGAACGACTAGGCTGGTGGGAAAGGTGTGCGTCCCAATTCTTAGTTCTAACCCACGGCATCCAGAGTTTGCCACTATTTCTCCTCCAGGAGAACTTACCCTTAGGGGAGTACTAATAGTCTCCGTAGGTATCTTGCCTCTATCCACAAATACCCTTGATATGAATGAATGCGATGCACCAGTGTCAAAAAGAACAACTGCAGGTGTGGAGTTAAGCTTGAACTTACCGATCACGGAATCAGGTGCCTCACGAGCATCCTCCACGGAGACATGATTCACCGTGGCTTTGACGAACGGGTTCGGCTTCTTCCCATTTCCATTACCATTGATATGGTTGTGTCCGTTGCCATTTCCATTGCCATTCCCATTCTTCGCCTTTTTGGGGCAAGTAGTTGCATAGTGCCCTGTCTTGTTACACTTGAAGCATGTCACTTCACTTAGATCCTTCCCATTGCCATTTCCATTGCGGTGCTTATGGCCATTGTGGTTATGTCCTCCGTGACGATGACCATTGTGGTTGTGGCCATTATGGTTGTGGGGTGGGGGTGACGAAGTGCGTTGCTTCTGATATGGGGCAGGTTTGTGCTTGTGTGAGGTGGACTTTCTCTTCCGGTTCTCTATACTCCTTTGCTTTGCTTCAACTACAACTGCCCTGTCCAGAAGTTCCGGATAGCTATCAAACTTCAGAGCCACAAGCTGAATAGATATTTCGTCATTAAGTCCCCTCAAAAACTCCTCCTGCCTCTTGGCATCAGTGGATACATCATCAGGTGCATAACGTGCCAGCTTGTTGAAAAGGTCCCCATACTCGGAGACAGAGCAGTGCAATTGTTTCAAGTCGCGGAACTCACGTCTCTTAAGTGACATGACTCCCGCGGCTACGTGATGAGTACGAAAGGCTGCTTCGAACTGGTTCCAGGTGATAGCTTCAATATCAGGGTGGGTGACCTGGTAGTTATCCCACCATTCGGCAGCTGGTCCCTCAAGTTGGTGCGCGGCAAAGCGCACCCTATCAGCTCCAACAACCTGGACGGTCTCTAACTTCTTGTTGATGGTGCGGAGCCAGTCGTCTGCCACAATTGGCACAACACTACTTGAGAAGGTTGGAGGGTTCAACCTCAGAAATCAAGTCAAGCGATCATGTTGGGGCGGTGGAGGTGGCGGAGGCGGCGGGTTGTTGTTGTTGTTTTGCATGTTTTGAGTGAGGATTTGGATCAGCTGATTCTGAGTGTTCAGAAGTTCTGCTATCTCTGGGGGCATGTTGTTATTGTTCTTTCCACGTCTCGCCATCTGGAGGGTTTGGGAGACAAGTTAAGGAATTAGATAGAAAGTCTAAGGAATAAACTCCTACCCTTATGTAAACAAGAAAAACACACGAGAAAGGCAGGGCACACATAGCACAAAAATCCACACACTCAACCAAGTTTAACCAACCAATATAAGATTTTGGTACTCATTACAATCACGAATAACGTTTGACTATAGAACTAGTGGTCCAACTACTCTACTCATCATCCACTTCCTCATCCTCAATGATGAAGCCTTCCTTTTCTAGTAGTGACTTGTATAGCTCCATGTCTCTTGTCGTGGCTTCAAGCTTCTCTTGAAGTTCCTTCATCTCCTGTGGCTCCGGTGTCGCAGCTTCGAGTCTTCCTTGAAGTTCCTTCACCTCTTGCAGTTCCTGGGTAGCATCTTCCAGCTTCGCTTGGAGTTCCTTCTTCTCCTTCTGTAGCATCTTGATCAAACTTGACCCCATAGTCACGGGCGTGATCTTCTCCTCCAAGCTCCTCTTAGCCGCTCGCAGGTCCTTTATCATGATGGCAAGGTTCTTGAACTCCATCTCGTTCTTTGCGAGCACTAGACTTTGCTCCCTAATCCTCTTGTTCTTATCTTGCACCCTCTTCTCTTGATTAGCGAACCTCTTGTCTTGGGCGGTGAGTTCCCCTCCTAGGGACTTGATCTTTTCTTCCAGCTCTTCGATCTTCTCGTCCTTCTCCTTCACTAGGGCACAGAGCTCGTCATTCCTCACGATCTCAAGGCAGCTCCCCTTCTGAAGGTCATTGATGTGGAACTCCAAGTCTTGATATTGGATTCTTCGACGCTTGCATGTCTTCCTTTCCTCCGGGGTTAACTCGATTGGGACTCCCTTCTCATCACGTCCTCCAAAGAGTTTGATGTAGTTGCCTTCAACCTCTTCATGGTGGCGTCCGCAAAGGCGTCCAATGAGCTCCTGCAAGAAAATGCTAAGTCCTTTCTCCTTGGAGTCGCTGGTGACGTTGAGTACAATGGCCTCTATCTTGGGTTCTATCCGACCGCGCCCTGGTTGGATGACTTCAATTGCCCAGCATCCTTCCTTGTGCATCTTCCTCAACTCGCCTCCCTTGATTGATGGCATGGGTAACTGCAGTGTCTTGATGATGTCCAGAAGGCATTCCCCGAAGCGCAGGCACTTGATGTCTTCGGCGGTGTCGTAGTAGAAGGCCGTCATCTTTAGGTTGAGAGAGAAAATTAGACACAAGGTGATAAAGAAGAGGAATACTAGAAGAGTACAAATAACTTGGAAGAATATAGAAGCATAACAAACATGGTAAAGGTGGTTTCCAATCCTAGGGTCACGTCCTACAGGCAACTTTGTGCTCTGATACCATCTGTTGTGACCTCGGATCGTTAAAGATCCTAAGTCCCTGTGATTAACATGCTAGTCCCTGGATCAATAGCTAGCACTCACAGTCGATGAAATATCATGTAAAACACAAGTCATTATTACACGAATAATCCAGAGTATAATTATTACAACTTGCATAGCTTATAGCTAGCTCAAATAAAACAGTGGAAACTAAATAAAACTTGAGTCCATCAACGCCTCAGGCTAGCTGCGTGAAGACCCGAGATCCCTACGCACCTTTCAATCTTCGGATTCTGCACATAAGACGTGCAGCCAACAAGTTGGGTCAATACTTTGAATGTATTGGCAAATTACACCAAGGAAGGAAACAAGACTAACTCTACATGCAAGGCTAAGAGTAGGCTCTGGGGTTCATTTGCGTAAAGCCAATTTTTATCAGTGTAATAATAAAAGAGAGGAAAGTTTTCCCTACTTTGTAAACTTTGATATATAGTATAGGGTTGAATGGAACACGTGGATATTACTCACCAAGTGCCCAATCAACCTAGCACTTGGATATTACGCACCAAGTTCCCAAAATCCCACCCAATGGCGATATTACTCAGGCCCTGGGTTTATAAAACGTTAAGTTTGGAAAAGAGAGAGAGGAAGATCTTTCAGAGGTTCCGTTCCTTCAGATGCTCAAGATGTTCTTTTCCGTGAACTCGGCTGATCGATCAGATTGCAATACTCTCGAGAGGTTGTGCACTTTCCCCACAATCCACGATCAAGCCCTTTTACAGACAAGACCATGGCGAAGCCTTCCCTTAGTAGCCCCTCTACCAGCTGGATCCAACCGTGCCAAGAACCTCCAAATGTTGGTACCCCGGTGAGGTTTCCCACTAAGTACTAAGCCAAGACAGAGCCCATATGTATTGTGGTTGCACGGGAAGCTTCTGAATTCTGAAACATGGCAGACTTCTTTGATTCCTGGGCCGCCGTCCTCCACCAAAATCTCACTCGTTGTCCCGACAACCATTCCGCCCAGAAGAAAACTTAGTTTTATTTTGAAGGGGTTTTGTAGAAGAAAAGTTTGCTCGAGAGAGCTATCATACTTAGAAAATTCTTGAGTCTTTCAAACCCTCCCAACGGTATTTGATATATATAAGTATATAGCATAGCAAGCATAACTTAGAAAAACAGGATAACCTATTCGGATAGAAAATCCTAAGCATAGAGCTACTCATGGCATACTACAAAACCGTACTTGCAAAATAATACTAAGAAATTCTACCAAAAACCTACGCATGCATACTACAGAATTTGAAGAGTAAAACATGCATAGTCAAAACTGGGACATAACATGAACAAGTGGTGTAACTTGCCTTGATCCGAGCAGCAATCTACACAACAAAACTCCTCAGCGCACTCCGAGCAATCTAACGAAACAAACATGGGATCAATCACGTTTTGCACAAAACAATCCAGGAAGTCAAATATGCATGCATGCAACATGGTAAAATGCAAGAGTGGATTTGATTTCGACCAAGGGTTTTAACCAGGGGTGTTGTTGAGTTGGGGATGTCATTAGAAATGATCTCCCACAGATTTTAAGTATTTTGGGTTAAACCCTAATTAATCAGGCTTGAAACTAGATCTACAGCTCTAATCTATCTCGAAAACAGATCTAAACATCCTAAGCAATAAATGACAATTTTCTACAGAAGGTGTTGTCAAAACAAAGCCAACGCAACAAGAATCAACTAAAACGGAGCTACGGATAATTTTCTAGAATTAAAATACTCTAATCTAAACTTTTAATTCTACTGCAAGATTGCTGTAGCAAAACAGTAATATTATTCTAGATCTGTGTTCTACTCGAAAATATGAATCCAACGGTATATTATACGCAATTTTTGGACTATTAATCGAATTACTATGAATTTTACAAGATCTCAGCTATTTCTGCCTATTTAAAAAAAAGGAAAAAGGGCCAGCGACGCGGCGACACGTGGCGCCACGTGAGTGGGCCAGCGGGGCACGCGTGACGCGACGCGGGGGCGACGCGGCGTCGACGTGGCCCTGCCACACGGCGCGACGCGGTTGGCCCGCGGGCGTTGGCGGATCTGGGTCGTTGGATCTGGATCCAACGGTCAGCGAGGGGGGCGGCGCTTACCGGCGGCGGCGGCGGCTGCTGGTGGCGGCGGACGGTGGAGACGGACGGCGGCGATGACCGGCGACGGCGGCGGAGCTCCTCCGGCGAGACGGAGAGGCGGACGGCGTGCGGCTCCTCCTCGCGGTCCCATTCCCGGGGGTGGCGGCGGTCCCCCTTCTCCGAGGCGGCGGCGGATGGCGGCCGGTGGCGGCGGAGGCGGCGACGCTCCGGCGAGCAATCGGTGGCGGCTCGGTGGCGGTGGCGGTGGAAGAAAGGGCTAGGGTTGACTGGGGAGGCGTGCACGGCTTTTATAGGCGGAGACTCGGCACGGACGTCGCGGAGTCCGCGCCGGAATCGGCGGCGGCGGTTGCGCGCTGGCGGCGGCGGAGGACGGGGCCGAGCCGGATTCGGCGGGGAGGCGGCTGACAGGCGGGCCCCGCTTGTCGGCGGGCGGCAGATAGCCCCGGGCTGGCTCGCCGGCCCAATTGGTTTAGTTTTTTTAATCTTTTAATAATTTCTGAATTGCTATTTATTTGTTAACTTTTGCAAACGGGCTCCGAATTAGACAAAATTGGTCTCTAAAATTTTGTAAAAAGAAGAGGCTTAGGATAGGATTATAAAATAACACTTTTGCAAAGGTTTTGGTGGTTAAAAAGGTTTTACCCCCCCCCCCCCTTTTTGTCCATAAGCGACTATGGGGTTTGAGAAAAACCTGGTGCAAATTTTTCGATATGCGATGCTATGATGCAGTGATATGATGCATGCTTACTAGTAACATCTGAATCTACAAAATTTGGGATGTTACATTTTTTGACAGGGAATAGAGGAACACCACAAGAAGAGATATCCAAGAATGGTGAAAACATAAGCTTGGGGATGCCCAAGGCACCCCACCATACCAATTGAACTCTCGGTTTGCAAACTTCTAAACTTTGTTTTTTGAGCAACATAAGATGATCATAGAAACTTCGAGCATCTTTACCTAGTTTTATAATTGGTTTTGCATGTTACGCTTTGTAATAAACAAGACCACCATGATAGATGTTTTGCATTCTTAGGAAAGAGCTACTAAAATAAATTAAGTCAAGTTTCAATTCCATGATAAAAGGAAAAAAGTGAGTAATAAGCTATGCATGTTATTGCTTCTAGTTATATTCTTCATATGCTTTATGGAGTGATAACTTACAAGTGCTTTATCTAGTGCTAGTTCTTATTTTCATAGATGGATTGTACAATGCTTATATTGTATATTAGAAATGATCTATTACTATGAACACTTTGTACATGTGTGTAGAAGGTAAATGGTTACTATTGCTAGCCTCACCATAACTGAAACACCCTCCTTTAGAAAAACAAACTTAGCTCTCATACTAGGGACAACATACCCAAATAGCTCATGCTATATCCCAAAGCATACTATCATGTGTGACATTATTTAGCTTTCAAACAATATCAATTACGAGTATGGGTGACGTAGAGAAGTTAGTTGCGGGGTGACCACAAACTCATAGGGCACAAGAGTACCACTTGCAAACAATCATGTGTGATGTTATTTAGCTTTCATACAATATCAGTTACGAGTATGATTGACATAGAGAAGTTAGTTGTAGGGTGACCACAAACTCATAGGGCACACGAGTACCCCTTGCAAGTAGAACAATATTATGCAGACGATAAAAATGAGGGAAAAACCGTCCAAGCAGGGGTACCAACGCTAAGATGAGGGCAAAAACCTTCCATTGATGACATGAATAAAGTGATAGAGTGAGTATGCAGGAAGCTAGGCCTCCCTATATAAAAAATCAAACAAATACAAAAGGGCAAAAGCAAAAAAGGAAAAATAAAAAAGGAATGAAAAAGAAAAAAAGAAAAGGTGAGAGAAGAAGCAAAAAATTTCCAAAAATAAGAGTGCCAAAAAGAATCAGGTAATGAGGGGCAATGGAAGCAAATACTAATGATGAACTATGATCCAACCATAAACATAAGGGAAAGTATCTAGAAACTAGATGTGTCTTACATATGATGTTTCCTTCTGACTAGCATCATGCATTTATTCTTCTATTGCCTTTATTCTGATCATAGGACCATCCACATATATGCATACATACCTTTTTTTGTGCGAAGCATTGTTAAACATTGTCCATGGTACTTTATTCATTTGTTTTAGTCATTATACATTTTTCTAGATTTGTATGAAGATTATGAGAAGTATCACTTTATGATATGCTTATTTATTGTTATACTTTAATGTATGAACCATTTAATTTTTTGTGATGCTTGCTAGCTATGGTAAGCAACAAACTCCAAAGTCCATATTTAGTTTTATCACGTTCACGCTCGAGGGCAAGCATAGGTTAAGCTTGGGGTTGTTGATGCATGTAACATGCATACATGAACTTTGTAGTTTATTGACACATATTACCACATATTTGCATCATATTGGTAGTTATTACCAATGTTCTTAATGAGTTCAGGGATTTTCTAAACAATTCTCTCTCCTCTGGTTCTAACTCTATTTGGCAGAATATACCTTATGTTAGTATTTTTGACATTACATGAGCTAGATGACTCCAAAAAGGGAAAGGTCAGAGGCCATGGTTCACAAATTTTGAAACTCATACAGAAGACCAGAGAATAACCAAATGAGCTTAATGGGCTGGGAACTAGGACAGGTGACACGACCTCCTATACTGGGCACGCCACCTGTGCTCTTTTCCCCCTCGACCATCCGATTCGCCTCAATATTTTCCCACGGATGTGTTTTGACCTAAAAACCTCTATATATATACCCCCTCTCGGCCGTTCTCGACACATATGGAGGCGGAGATCGAAAACACCAAAACATAAAGTCTGTTGGCCATCCTTAGAGGAAGATTGGAGGGGGAACCGCTGCCAGAATTGCCTCCGGTCACCTCTCTTCCTTCACCAACATCTCCTCATTACTCTCCATGATGAGAGGAGAGTAGTCCACCCCCTGAACTATGGGTTTGTGATGGTAACTTGATCTAATCTCTCTATGTATGATCATTGTTTAAGTCCATATGATGTGCCTTGCATGATTGTGGATCTATCTATGTAATTCCTATGGTGGATACTGTGGTATGAGATAATACTTGTTATGCATTTACCATTGTGTTGGATCTTTTATGGCTTGTCATACTTTTGAAATATTCTATGATGCATGTAATGGTTTGATCAATGCAAAATGCCTTGTTTACCCATGTCATGAGGTGTTTAACACCACCAATTGGAGGTAGATAAGATATATGTGGTAATACACACAACAAATAAATCATTGCATTAGTGTTTAGAGTGTTCTCCATTAAGAAGTATGATGTGTGTAGGTAATGGGTGGCCGAGTGATAGCGGCATATGTATTGAGGATATAATGCATCAAACGAACATTTATCTAGGGGTAAAAAGGGAGAAGTATGATGTGTGGCGTGACAATAACCAACACTAGCATTACGAGGGTGAACTAGTAGCACAAATGAGTATTTATTTCAACCATGTGTTTTAGGACATGTAGCCACCATAAACTTACCATTAAAATATGACAATTGTGTGTATTTTTATTATCTATAACATGATCATCACCATGGATTGAGAGAGAGGATTGAGTGAACCCATGAACCCATGTAAATTGTTCCTTTAAGAGTAAATGATGTCTTATCCTCTTGCATTGAAGAGGATTGGGACACTTCTACATTATTGTTTTGTTGCATTTTACGTCCAAGAATTAGAACAACCTCCTTTCTACATTAACTTGTTTAGTGCATAAACTACTAAAACTTGTGATACTTTAGTTGTAGAGAATAAATAGTTTTTCCTTCTTGCTCATGCGGGCGATACCCTACTTCCATATTGAGATGTACTACAGTGATCCCCTGCTCTTCGGGGTTATGACACGCATGGATAGAGCATTCCCCGCGCATAGAACCAAGTTGGGTTGCAGGCATGATGTGTCCACCGTCGCGCTGACATGTGGAAGACATGGTCCCTGGCATGGGCCCCGCTCGATGGATCGAGCGTAGAGGTGGTCCGCCTAGTGTCCAGCATTTCGACGCGGGATTGGCTCGTGGGAGTGCAGATCGTGGCGCGATCTTTGGCAAGAGTGCGCGATCGACTTGATGATGCGCTATCACCGAGCATGGTTGATGAGGAGGATCCTTCTTTGATATTTGCGGTGTCAGGTGAATCTGCTCTAGATCTGGCACTTGAAACGGGATCAACCTTGCTATGCAAGTTGGTCAACTCATTGTCGTTTTCCAACATTAAATAGTCCTCCGTTTTAGCATTGTTTTTGCTCAAACTTTGATCGCTTTGCTCCGAATTTTCTGCAGTGACCTACACAGGACTACCAGCATGCATGGGTGAAGCATTAGTAGGTATATGATCATAATTATTTGCATCCCCATGCGTGAGGTCAAGGTGATTTGGTAGGAGCAATCTCTTGTCTAAGAAGAGCGCTAACATTGGGATGGAGGGAAGCGAAGGGATTTTTTCATCAAAGACGACAACGCGGAAAATGTAGATGCAGCCAATGTAGACTTTGAGACATTTGACACCTTTATTCCTTGGGCTATAATCAAGAAAGACACATTGTTTTGACCAGAAAGCTACCTTTCGAGAGTTATATGGTCGCAAGTTTGGTCAACATGCACATCCGAAAACACGAAAAGATTTCTAGTTAGGAATTGTTTCAAGGAGAGGTTCTACGGGAGTGATGTTATTGATGACTTTGCATGCCATAATATTTATGAGATATGTGGCAATAAGAAAAGTTTTGTCCCAAAATTTTAGAGGTATTGATGCATGAGCAAGAAGTGTAAGGCCGACTTCAACTATGTGCCGATGTTTACATTCTGCCGAGCCATTTTATTGATGAGCATGTGAGCATGATACATGATGTGTAACTCTAAGTTTTTGAAAGAAAGTGTTTAATTTCTCATATTCTCCTCCCCAATCGGTTTGTATAATAACAACTTTCTTACCAAATTTCATTTCAACAAGATTCATGAAGTTATGGAAAATATCAAAGACATCGGATTTATTTTTTATAAGATAGATCCAAGTGAATTTTCTGAAGTCATCATAAAATTCACATAGTATTTGCAGAGTCCTATAGAGGTGGGCGCAGAATCCCACACATCGGAAAAAAATGTTGTAGAGGAATAATAGTCAGACTTGTAAAAGTAGGATATGAAAATTGATGACTCTTAGCTTTATGACATGAATCACAAATAGTTCCCACATTGGATTTTTTGGAATAAGGAAGACAAAATTTATTTAAGACATGTGGAAGACAAGATTTGATGGATGACCAAGGTGACTATACCATCTTTAGGCTTGGTGATGAGGCACACTTGCTTGGGCATGGAAGACGATGAAGTCGACATGATTGGATAGAGACCACCTTCACACCATCCCTTAAGAAGAATTCTCTTTTTGGATCGGTCCTTAATAAAAAATACCAAGGATGAAATTGAAGAAAGTCATCTTTATCAATAGCAAGTTTATGAAGAGAAACAAGATTTTTTACTCGCACTAGGAACATGTAGAATATTTTTTAATGAAGATCATGATTTGGGGTTTGAATAGATGAATGACCAATATGACTAATATGCATACATTCACCGTTTGCCGTGTGGGCCTTGTCCTTACCATGATAGGTGTCATGGATCATGAGTTTCTCGAGGTTGCTGGTGACGTGATTGCTTGCCCCGGTGTCGGGATACCAGTTGGTATCAACACCATAGGCAGTGTTTGCTTCTTTGTTGTAGAAGTCATTGTGGTTGTCATTGTCCGAGTAGCGCCACTAACACGAGGGAGCGCCATGGCCCTCTTTCTTGTAGATTTGGCACACACCATGTTGCGAGGGCGTGGGGGAGGGCCACCACAGCCACGTCCTCATCCACCTTGTGGGGGACGGCGGCCACCTCCACCATCCCTGCCTCTTTATTCTTCACGACGTGCGGGCAGCCATGATCGTAGTAGTTCTTCTTGTGTTAGCCGTTGTGCCTATCACAACAACAGGTTGTATAGCTTGCCAAGGACTCGAATTTCTTTTGAGGATCACCACCAGCAAGCATATTTTGACGCATATTAGTGGCACATAGAAGGGCATGGAGATCACTCACCGTGCAATTTGTTATTGCATTAACCGCGGCAACAAGGCCATTGTAGTCTTCGTCGAGGCCAT
Source organism: Avena eriantha (assembly GCA_910589775.1). Classification (NCBI taxonomy): domain Eukaryota; kingdom Viridiplantae; phylum Streptophyta; class Magnoliopsida; order Poales; family Poaceae; genus Avena; species Avena eriantha. The sequence goes on along the minus strand of OU342741.1, from coordinate 489,974,286 downwards.
TGAGGATGATGTCGACCAGATAATTGGGTTTACACATTATTGGCAAGATTGATTTCCTAACAGATAGGCCATTACTCTTGTTGACCATGTGTGCAAAAAGATGATCTCTTTGTAAGGAAGAAATTGGTGCTCTGAAAGTTTACTTGTTCTGAAGTTTTTTATATGACAACTTATGTGATTTTACAATAACTTCTTTACCTGAAGTGCAAGAGCTAAATGGGACTTCAGAAAGTTTAAAATTTTACTCAATACATTATGGTGGTTGCAATACATGCTAGCACTCAGACTTGTACTCTCAAGCAGCTCTCCATCCAGCAAGGCGTGTATATACAAGATGACACTATCTCATCGTCATCATCTGAGGGCAAACAACCGAGGTCCTCAAGCTTGAAGTTGTTAAGATGATAGGCCATTACTCTTGTCGACCATGTGCGCAAAAAGACAGTCTCTTTGTAGGGATGAAATCCAAGTATGGAGATATATCCACGGAACCCTTTGTGAACACTAACTTGAGTAGCAGTAGCAATAGTGCCATCCTCATTGTGGGAGTCCCATTCCGGTTCCTCTTTCTCCAGCGCTTGATGATTTTTACCTTGTACAGACCAAGATCCATGAGTATGTTCCCGAGGAAAATTTGCTAGCGATGGCTTGAGGTCGATCTCATGCTTCAACGCCCACTCGGTGTGATCAATTGATTCATTGAGAAACCAGATCTGAAGTTTGCAACCATCACCATGTACGTACCCATAATACACACCTTTCTCCGATTTTCCAAAATATGGTTCAATCCTTCCACATGCTTCATAAATTATAGGGGGGAGTTGAATTACTCTGTACTTATTATCCTCTAAGCTTAATCTGCTCAAAAATGTAAAATTTGTTATTACAACATTAGCAACCGCAGTCGTCGTGTATAGAATATGACCTTGCTCATGGTGTAGGGCGAGGATGGCCACCCCAAGTTGTCCAATTCAGTGTCGTCCCCGAACCGGCGGAGTAGGCACTGCATGAAAAACACCTCAAAATGCGAGGAGACCGTGGGATCGAACGCGAGGATGTCAAACTCGGCAAAGCCCTTGGCCCGCGTGCGATCAGGGTAAGGCGGCAAGCGCGCCCACTGCCCCGTGGCGGGATTAACCACGCCCTGGTGGAGGAGGATGAGGCCGTTGCAGTGAACCCCGATGTCCGACCAATCGGGGCGGACCTTGTCCAGGTACCGGAGGTTCCCCTGGATCCTGCTGGCCCCGATGGAGGGACGCGAGAAGAACGTCGGGGGCGAGTGCTTGGCCCAAATGTTGTTGTAGACGACGTAGATGCCGGCCAGGGAGAGCGGCAGGAGGTCTTTGCGCAGCAGACGGTGGGCGTCAACGACGGCGCACCAGGCCTTGCAGACGGAACGACAGACGACGAGGCTGCGGGGCATCACACGACCAAGGACGTCCACGAGCACGTCGCCAGGTAGTAGATCCATCGGCTGGTTTGCCGAACAGGTCGCCGAGTCTCGCCGATGCTTTTTCCCTTCCTCGATCTCGGGTCCCACATAGTATTAATAAGGATAGAGAGATAGTATCAAGGGTGGGTGGGTAGTGGGTTAGAGTTAGTTACGGTTTCACTCCGAAACAATCTCCTATGGCCTCGAACTGCTACAGTACGAGGTTTTGTTGAAAAACGGCGCAGAAGGACTTAAACGGCCGCATCAGCCTTCTAGTCTTCTTTACTTTTTTTCGAAAATGAGTATCTTATTACGTCTCCAAAAACATGCAGTACAAGGTTAGTCTAATCTTTTTTTTTGCGGGTAAAAGGGGTTTTATTCATGATCTAAAACCTGAGACAAAAACCTCAGATCCTGATCCAAGCCATACTATAGTTTTGACATGTGTTCTCACGAAATTCGCAAGACTATGACTAGTCCTATTTTGTTCACGATCCACTTTTAGAATAGAAATACTTCTACTACCCTGAATTAAATCCTTAATCTCCTTAATGAGAAAAGTTAAAGATGATCAATCTTGCGATCTTCCACCAATTGCATCTAACAGGACAGAGCAATCTAGCTCTAACACCACCGGCTTATCACTCCATTCGAGAGCAAGATGAAGGCCTTCTGCGCAAGCCCTCGTTTCAGCTTCCGCTCCTGCTGAACCATCCTCCTTCTTATAAGAACCATCACAATTAAGTTTAACCCAGCCAGGAGAAGGTTTATGCCAACGTGCCACCTGCAAATCAAGATTTCGATCAGCCGTTGCAGCTTCCGTACCATCGAAAATAGGGCTCTTGCCCTTAATGATTTCCTCCATGGTCAAGGATTTAATGTTCTTCAAATTCTTGACATAGCAGATCAAGAATTGCCTAGAGCCCTCAATTGGCGGAAGTGGTTTATGATGGGTAACCTCGTTGTGAGCATACCAAATACGCCAAGCAATCAGTAAAATAAAATCCACCACTCTGACTGGGACTTGCTCAATAACCGTCTGAAACCACTTGTGAGGATCAACCTGGAGATCAACGTCATTAGATAAAGGCCACACATCCCTCATAGTAGACCATAAATATTTTGCATGAGAGCACTTGAACAAAGCATGTGCAAAGTCCTCTTGTTCTTTATCGCAAATAAGGCAGTTGCCTGTAACCTCAAGGCATCTGTCCTTTTTGTTCTTTCCAGAGATAAGCCATTAGATGCAGCTCTATAAGCAAACGTTTTGACTTTAGGTGAAACTCCAGCCTTCAAAATTCATTTCCAACAACTGATTGCACCATCAGGGGCTGAGCTCGAAGTAGCAAACGCATACTGTTCAGGGCACTCTTGAAAAGCAAGGTTATATGCGCTACGTACTGTAAACCGACCTGATCTCTCGGGAAGCCATGCGAGCAGATCATCATCCAATTGGCGAGAAGGTTTGATCATCATAATGGCCGATGCATCCATGGGCAAGAAGATGCTGCGTACCAATGCCTCATTCCAGTTACCAAGATCATCCGGCAGTTCAGAGACACGTCGGACACGGCGATTTCCTCTAGATGTGAGAGCTTTCGTACAAGACACCCAAAGAATCCAACTATCACACCAGATGCGTATTTTTTCCCATTGCCGACACGCCAAATTAGTCCATTCTTTAGCAACTCTAAACCATGTGAAATTGCCGTCCAAGTCGATGAAGGGTTCCCAGTAAAAACTGTATCATACAATTCACCGTTCGGGTAGTATTTTGCCTTTAGCACTCTCGCACACAAACTATCTGGGAATTCCAACAACCTCTAGGCTTGCCGAGCTAGTAAAGCTTGGTTATACAATCTCATATCACAAAAACCGAGACCTCCTTGAATCTTAGCTCGTTGGAGTTTAGGCTAGTCAATCCAGTGAGTTTTCTGTTTATCATTCTCCAAACTCCACCAAAAGCCTCAGATTATTTTTGTCAACTCATCACAAACTGAAAAGGGGAGTTTAAACACCCCCATGACGTATACGGGTATAGCCTGAGCAATTGCTTTAATAAGGATTTCTCTTGCACTTTGAGCTAGAATTCCATCACCCTAATCAAACAAGAATTTACTTAACCGAGACAACAAACTTTGAAACCTTCCTCTATGCATTCTCCCATATGGTGTAGGTAAACCCAGATATTTGACATCAAACGTTTGTTGCTCCACATTCAAAATATTTCGAATCAGTAATTGATTATCCACTTGACATGAGGCACTAAACAGGATCGAGCACTTCGATGGGTTGATTAATTGCCCAGTACCAACCTCGAAGGCATTGATGACCTCTTTCACCCGAGCAGATTGAGCTTCAGTTGCCCTAAAGAACAATAAAGTATCATCCGCGAATAATAAGTGTGAGATACCAGGAGCATTACGACACACTTTCAGCGGAATGGTTCCATTGTTTTCCACCTCATTTTGTAACAAAGACGATAAGCCATCTGCAACAAACAGGAACAAGAAAGTAGACAGTGGATCCCCTTGTCGAAGGCCTTGACTAGGTGAGAATGCTTCCAAAAGGGTTTCATTGAATTTCACAGAATATCTCACCGTGGTCACGCACGCCATGATCCATTGCACTCGCCGATGAGAAAACCCCAATTTATGCATAGTATTCTCCAAAAAAGACCAATCCACCCTGTCATATGCTTTTGACAAATCTACCTTATAAGCACAAAATTCAGAATTCACACTAGTACCATGTTCCATATAATGTAAACACTCAAAGGCTAGGAGAGCATTATCAGTGATCATACGCCCAGGAACAAATGCACTTTGATTTTCAGAAATAACCTCGCCAAGTAGAGGTTTTAGTCTAATCTTTAGAGATTTGATTTTTGTGCATATCTGTTTCGGGAGACATATAAAAATATTAAAGGCAAGGAAGGAATTGTTGATTCCAGGGGACCTTGATTGAGCTTTTATCTTTTACTCTGAAATCTTTTTAGTTTGGCTTAAGTTCATTTATTATCTATCAAATGTTTTCTAATAAAACTGGATTTTTGTTCGGAAAATATGAGGAGCATGCAAAATGGAATGGAGCATTTTATAAAAAATATAGTTTTTGCAACACTTTAAATGATTCACTATCCTCAGTTTTGCCCTTTATACTCACTTATGTTTCCGTGCATATCAATTTGCGTTGGTCGTTAGTACGTGCCTGCCCTCCTAAAACCCTGTGTATTTCCTTTGGAAAAGTTTAGTGTAGCACATGTATCTTTTTTTAAGTAAGATCACTTATACTGAGTAACAGACCGGCTCATTAAAAACCCTCCAGCCCCCGTAGATACCCTGATAGGAAAAAAAATGCGTAAGAAACATGTTGCCCCCAAAAATTACATAGTGTTCTTACAATCGAGAGTGACCAAGTCCTGAACACAGTCAGGGACTGAATCACGAGAACTATCCGACAAACCGGATTTCCCTAGCTAGGCTAAAACATGAGCTACTCCATACACACACAGTCTACCTTAAAAATAGAAATCTCATTAAAAACTGCTCCCGTGCTTCCAAGATGGCAGCCCAAGTGGATGAACCTTCATCAGACTTTGAGGTAATTGCAATCACCGCTCGTTGGCAATCTGACTCCAGGAGTGCAAGCCAACGACGTAGCGCTATCAAGTGACGAAGTCCTTTAACGCATGCAATAACTTCAGCTTCCGCACACAGAACAAAATTTGATAAATTTCCACTCCGCAAGGATAGGCTTGCCCCGATAATCTCTAACAATGATTCCAACGCCAGCATTCTTCGAGATAAGGTCCCAGCCGGCATCCACGTTGGCCTTAACAAAGCCAATACTTGGAGGCGACCAAGTCACCCCAGAGGAGCTCGAAGGTCCAGTATGCAACCCTGAAAAAGAATGAAAATAGATCACAAGGTAAGGAACAGAAGTCGACACCGACGCCTTCCCATCTCCGTGCACGGCGTTATTGCGATGATGCCAGGCTCGCCAGAGCAAGAAAACAATCTTTGGTCTTTGGTCTTTAGGTGAATTCCAGAGGAGGGAGAACACCCATTCGGGCCCTCTTTTATTGAACTCCTCATCTATCGGCATTGCCCAGTGACTGCTCGGCTCCTCCCGAAGCGCCCAAGCCAAAGTGCATGTAATGAGGGCATGGTGCGCATCCTCGTCTTGGCGGCCACAAATAGTACATGTAGGGTTTACTGTGTGAATTCTTCGGTGCAGATTCTGGCGGACTCCAAGCGAGTCCGAAGCCACCTCCATGCAAAAACTCTTAGCTTAGGGGGAACATTCAGCTTCCAGATGAGATCCCAGATTTTCCGATCACCCGAAGCTTCCGAACTAGACTGGCCAGGGCTAAGTAGTTGTAACTTTGGTTGCAAACCAATACGGTAAGCAGACCGAACGATGAAAGATCCATTACTTTCGCCACTCCATGCAATAAAACCTTGGATGCGCGAGCAGGAATTTTGATATTGAGGATCACGTTTGCATCATGTGGATAAAAAGACTCACGAATAGCCGCCTCATTCCAGGATCTTGAATCATTATTTATAAGTTCAGAAACCCACTTCCTACGTGAAGAGCCTCTTTTTCCTTCAACCTGCACGGCGCCGTCCTAGGGAGCCAATTATCATGAAAAAATCTCGCGTTGGTACCATTACCAATCCGCCAGATTATACCTTCCTTCAAGAGATCAAGCCCATGAACAATCCCATTCCAAGTTTGCGACTGATTTTGAATGAAGGACATGTCCAACAAGTTTCTAGAGGGGTAGTATCTCGATTTCAGAAGGCGAGCGCACAGGCTGTTCGGAAATTTGAGAAGCTGCCAGGCCTGCCGTGCTAGCAGAGCTTGGTTGAAAACTTGAAGATCCCGAAACCCAATGCCACCACGGAATTTTGGTTGGGCTACCTTCTCCCAAGCCAACTAGTGCATTTTCTGTTTGTTCCTCTCATCCCCCACCAGAAGTTGCGAATAATTTTCTCAAGTTCGTCAATCAGCCCTATTGGTAATTTGAAGATGCCCATAGCATAGGTCTAAATAGACTGAAGCACAGCCTTGATAAGAGTATCTTTGGCAGCAGAGGACATATATTTCTCCGACCAATCACTCGCATTCTTTGAAAACTTGCCTTTTATAGATTTGAATTTTCCCTTTATCATCCTCCCATCTGGAATTGGAAGTCCCAAATATTTCTCTTCGAAACAACTCGTATCATACTGTAGTATCTCTTTTATCTCGGCTTGTACCTCAGACGTACACCTGTCCCCATACAAGATGGAGCATTTGCCCAGACTTACAAGCTCTTCAGTTCTTTGTTCATAACGATCTAGTATTGATTTTATAACCTTTGCTTGCTCAGCTGACCCTTCAAAAAATAACAAGCTATCATTTGCGAATAAAAGGTGGGATATACCCGGAGCTCGTCGACAAATATGCAGCTCCCGAAGAGCATTATTCTCTATTTCCTTGCGAATAAGGCATGAAATCCATCAGCAACAAAAAAGAACAGATACGGAGAAAGAGGATCACCTTGGAAGATGCCTGATAACACACAAGTATAGGGGGTGTATCGCAGTATTTTCGAGGGAAGTAAAACCCAATTTCTTGATTCGACACAAGGGGAGCCAAAGAATATTTATAAGCCTTAACAACTGAGTTGTCAATTCAGCTACACCTGAAAACAATCTTGCTCACAGCAGTTCATCAGTAACAACAGTTTTGTAGTAGCAATAACAAAGTAATAGCAGTAGTAAAAGTAAAGACAGTAGTAACAATTGCAGTAAATAGTAGGATTAAAGCGCGGTAGGCATAGAGATGGATGGACGGGCGTTGCATGGACAAGATAATTCATATAGCAATCAAGACATAGGGCATTTGCAGATAAATAAGATAAAGCATCAAAGTACTAGATAATCATTGGCATGTGTTCCATATATAGTCATACGTGCTCGCAATGAGAACTTGCACAACATCTTTTGTCCTGCCAACCCGTTTGCAGCGGGGCCTCAAGGGAACTACTGGAAATTAAGGTGCTCCTTTTAATAGAGCACCGCAGCAAAGCATTAACACTCCGTGAACATATGTGATCCTCACATCAAAGCCATCCCCTCCGGTTATCCTGATTATTGTCACTCCGGGGCCTTTGGTTCCGGACAACAATATGTGTATACAACTTGAAGGTAAGACCATAAACAATACTATCATAATGAATTAATAACATGTTCAGATCTGAAATCATGGCACTCGGGCCCTAGTGACAAGCATTAAGCATAACAAGTTGCAACAAAGTCTAAAAGCACTAATAATAGATACTAGGCACCATGCCCTAACAATCTGATGCCATTACATCAACAATCTCATCCAATCCATACCATCCACATAGCCTACAGCGGGGGATTACTCACTCACGGATGGGGGAAACATGGATGGTCGATGGAGAAGCGATGGTGACGATGATGGCGATGGTATCCTGCAATTCCCCGTCACGGCAGGGTACCAAAACGGAGTTTCTGGTTCTGAATCACGGAATCTGGTGGTGGCGGTGCAACGGAACTCTTTCTGGAAAAATGTCAAACCCCCCTTGGTTTTTAGGTCAAGAGGCAACTTGTAGGCGAAGAGGGAGGCCGAGGGGGTGACCGAGGCGACCACACCACCCTCAGGCGCGGACTGGCCTGGCCCGCACGACCAGGTGGTGTGGGCCCCTCGTGGCCCTCCTCCGTCTCGTCTTCTGGCTCTATGAGTCTTCTGGTGAAATAGGATTTTTGGCATATTTTCCCGGATTTTTCCTGATAGTTGTTTTTCTACACAAAAACTAGACACCAAGGTAATTCTGCTAAAAACAACGTCAGTCCGTGTTAGTTCTATCCAAATCACACAAGTTTAGAGGAGAAACAATAGCAAAAGTGTTCAAGAAAGTAGATATGTTTTGGACATATCAACTCCACCCAAGCTTAGCTTATTGCTTGTCCTCAAGCAATTCTGTTGAAAACTGAGTGCGATAAAAGAAACTTTCACAAACACATTTGCTTCATAAGATGTATATATTTTTAGCATATGATCAACTACTTAGGCAATTCATAATAAAGAGTATGCAACTAATTTTACTTAATAATCATTGCAAGCTATGAAGAGATTCTAACTCAAAAATAGTAAGTAGCATGAAGCATAAACATAGGAAACATTGCAATGCTCATAAAAAGGTATGATAGAGTGGTATCTCGCTTGCCTTTGATTGTAGAGCAAACATAAATGCCAAGGCACCTATGAAGTTCAAGTGAAGACTAGAAGTAAAGATATCAAAGATACAAGCATCAAAGTCATGACACAATTAATCCAAAATTTGAGACAAGCATATTACACTAAGAATGACAACTATGCTCTCAAGAAAGTGCTCATAGAATAGGTGGTGACTCAACAAAGGAATGAAAAGGTTTTGAAAAGTTTGAAAGACTTCCAAATGCTGAAAGTATGGTACTCATTAGCTTTGAGCTCTAATTGCCCCTATCATAAGAATCTTTAAATGGTTAAGGTGAAAGTGAGGTCCAATACGAGTTATATGCTTAATAGACTATAAACTGGAAATCTCATGTCCCTTGAGTACGAGGTCCTCTTCTCATGCTACTCAACTTTAGTTACCGGTAAGTTCTTGTCATAGTAAATACATGTGTATCATAGATAACCGCCAATGGGGTACCCCTTTCCCGATGATACAGAAGAATCCCCATATCAAAATGACAAGGCAAGCAGACAACGAGCATCTCAGCAATCTTCTTATTTACCATGGGAAAATGGTGCTTTTTTCTCTCTTTCCTCTTTTATCATCATCTTTTTTTCTTTTCTCAATAACTATCTCTCTCTTTTTTATAAGAAGAATGCTTTATAGATTGCTCATTATGGTTACGCTGCAGGTTTCCACCATGATTAGGCATGGATTAGACCAGCCGCCCATGCGTTTCTCTAACACACATACATAACTCCATGCACTTACAAGCTCCCCTTTTATTTCACACCGACGACATCCGTAAACAAAAGAGCATGATATCAATTGGGTATATATTTACAAGTGTTGAAAGTGTTCCCCGTGACTACACGGTTTTGCTAATCCCCAGCCTATAATTTGCAAGCATATAACTTTCATGGACAGTCACAATGGTTCAGGTTTATTAAGTGCAAGAAATAAAGTGTGCCATCAAGTTCGTGAGAGCTTTACTAACTAACTTTCTCATAACAAGCAAACATTTTATTCGGAAGAAAACAAGGCATACTAAAATATGCACGGAATAGCAAATGATGCTAATAGGTAGGTATGGTGGACACTTTTGGCAATATTGGTTTTGGGGAGTTGGAAACACTAGTAGAGCTCATACTCAGTGCAAGTGAAGGCTAGCAGTAGTAAGGGAGTGACAAACGAGAGAGCAATAACTGTCATGATCATGCTTGCAACAAAACAGGACTAATCATGGCATGAAAGTGATTCAAGACCCTTGAGGAAAAATAATTCATCGAGGCTTAATTGATTATTGTTTAAATCATATTCATGCGTGAGCATGTGCCAAGTCAATTCAAGTGAAACATTCAGAGGAGGATACCACAGTGTCATACTAAGTTATGAATAGAACAATGCAAGCAAACATTCATATGACATGCTACAAACCATTAGCAACCTGGAGCTAATCATAGGAAAGCAAGAACTACTAAGCATCCATAAATAACATACACCTTACATGAATAGACTAAACATGCCCACAATGATGAGTATATGTACAATAATGAAAACAAATAGAGTTCGTTACGAGCCTCTTACCACACCTCAAGTTGTCATTAGTCCTTATTATTGCCCTTCACTTGTGTGGCTTGAATAATAACATGAAACCAAACTCCACTGAGGACTGTTGAACCCTGCAACGAACTTCACAAAACCAAAGAACAACAGATTTTCTTTTGATGTTTTTGATTTTTAAAGGAAAGAACGAAAAGGAGGAACAAGCAAAGAAAAATCTTTTTGGATTTTTCGAATGGTCCAAACAAAGCAGAAAGGAAGAAGCAAACCAAGGCTAAAAAAGACAAAGAAGAGAAACAACAAAAATATTTTTGGTCTTTTTGTGTTTAGGAAAGCAAAAGAAAGCAAAACATGGATATACAAAGTACCAACTAAACATGGTAAGGAGATGAGTGTGGTGTCGGTGTACCTCCCCCCAAGCTTAGGCTTTTGGCCTAAGTGGGTATCAACCCCAACACGGGTAAGGGTTCCGCGGGTCATCGTAAGAATGATCGTGGTTAGGCCCTTGGGAAGAAGAAGAAGCTCCCCAATCATAGGTAGGTTGCTGGTACGAGGACTCCCCCTCATTCGAGGGCTAGACCGAATCATCTGTAGCCTCCCTTCTAGTCACCTACTCCTGCTGGGAGAGCTCCCCCAGATACGTATCGAGCTCCTCCTCAGTGAGTGACCATCCTACCCTGGTTTCAAGGTTAAACAAAACAGGTGCAGGCAAAAGAACAACACGTTCGGACTTACTCCTTCTCCAACCAGCCTTGAGAAAGGTTATTTCATAAGACAAATCACTCAAATTAGCCCAAGAAGAAACAAATTTATGATGTATCATGGAATTAAGGTCAAGCCTTTCTATGGGAAACTGTAGGTCTAGATGATGAGGCACTACACCATGCAAAGCTAATAAACAAGAGGCGACGAGGCCTCCACAAATTCCACCTTTCTCACGGTTAGCAGCAAGACGGAAAGCTATCAAGGCACCCAAATTGTAAGTTCTATCTCGTTTTAAAGCAGCTGAGATGAATGCTAGATCATATGAGGATAACTTATTAGCAGTTTTCCTAGTGAGAACACACTTGGCAATAAAGTAAGCAAAGTAGCGAATAGACGGGAGATCAATATTACGAATTTTCCCACTCTCCTTTAAGAAGCTGCTCCCTTGGAAAATCTCCGCATACAAGTCCATGAGTGGTGCAGGTCAATCTTTAATCCTTTCACACGATCCCCACTGGGGGTACTTTAATAGCTACACAAAAGTCATCAAAAAGAATATTGACAGCTATATTGTAAATTTTGTAGTGAACCATGGGGTTAGGCAAAGAGCAACTAAATCAAAAGTCCTGCACCACAGACATAGTTAGTTTCACAAATTGGTAAGGTTCATCTCCCACAAAATGCTCCAATCCTGCATTAGCAATTACAGTATGGAAGTCCGGAGAAATCCTTGCAGCCCTCATGAATTCGGGGCATGGATAGATGGAAGGAAAAACTTCCTCCTCTCGGTGAACCTTCATAACCTCAGGCACCCTTAGTTCATGTTGGTTGAGTTGGTGTTCATTCATCTTCTTTTCTGAAATTTAGGACAACCATCATACAAGTGATTACATAATGAAGGGAACTACTCATAGGACTTGTAAGAGGCCTAGGCATGCATCAAAACAAATTTTCTAAGCATTGAACAAGCTTACAAGCTCACATAACTTGTCACCTACAGCAGCAAAATACTCAAGATATAAACCACTAAACACAAATCTACTTGGACAAGCGGAGGAGTCACATACCAAAGAACAAATGCTCCAAATATCAGCAGCAAAGATGGGCTGAGCAAGGAGATCAAAAAATCATGGGCAAGAACAGCAAGAACGCCATTTCGAGCAATGAACTGGTGTTTTCTCGGGAGAGAGAAGAAAGTCGCAAGTGAGAGAGTGAGTGGAGGGCCAGGGGTGGCCCACACCATGGCCAGGCACGCCCCTGGGGTGGCCGCGCCACCAGGTGGTGTGCCTGCCTAGTGGGCCCCCTTGGGTCACTCGAGGCACTCCTCTGCCCCTTTTTCACGAAAAAATTTAATCTGAATTTTCTGGAATTTTTCGAGACACTTTATTTTTGAGAAATTTTCAGGTATTGATGAATGATTTTCTGATAGAAAGATGTTTTTAGAATGATGCAATGACAAAACAAAACTAAACCTCAGAAGTTCAAAGACACTCTAATACGCAAGCAACTAACAACAGAAAAGTAAACTAAGTGAAAGCAAACACTAAAATGAATAAAATAAAGTAAGCAAAGATAATCATGGTAAAAACATTGTTTTGTTCATTAAAATCCCCTTGTTAACAAGGTTGATCAGGTATTGTTACCAAAATAATTTTATATGAAACAAAACTTTGTATTCTGGTAATGATTATGTTACCTCAACCTTGATAACAATGGTCCAATCATAATAGTTTCATATTTTTCTCGTGGTATGAGACAATATATTTCTCCAACTTGGATACCCTCAACATGTTCAATTGAATTTAAACCATAAGTCATATCAATCTTCTTGGGGAAATAGACAGTATGCTCCTTGTCATTAACATTAAAAGTCACCTTTCCTTGATTACAATTAATAACAGCTCCTGCAGTATTAAGAAAAGGTCTCCCAAGAATAATAGACATATTTTCATCTTCGGGCATTTCAAGCACAACAAAATCAGTTAATATCAAGCAATTATGAGCCACTTGAACAGGTACGTCCTCACATATACCAACAGGAATAGTAGTAGATTTATCCGTCATTTGCAAAGATATATCAGTTGGTATTAGTTTTTCCAATTGAAGTCTCTTATAGGGAGAAAAAAGCATAACACTAACTCCTGCTCCCAAATCACACAAAGCAGTTCTAACATAACTATTTTTAATAGAGCATGGAATAGTTGGAATCCCTGGGTCTCCAAGTTTCTTTGGAACCTTACCATTAAAGGAATAATTAGCAAGCAAAGTAGAAATTTCTTCATTAGGGATCTTCCTTTTATTAGAGACAATATCCTTCATATACTTTGAATAAGGAGGTAATTTAATAGCATCAGTCAAAGGTATTTGCAAAAATAAAGGTTTCATCCACTCACTAAACTTGTTGTAGTGTTCATCTTCCTTTGACTTGTGTTTCTTATCAGGGAAAGGCATAGGTTTTTGGACCCAAGGCTCTCTTTCACTACCATGCTTCTTAGCAACAAAATCTTCTTTAGTGTATTTAGTATTCTTAGGGTGCCTTTCAGGTTCTTCTTCAATTTTTTGTTTATCAGGAGCTTCATTTTCCTCATTACCACTTTCCGTTTTAGCATCAGAGACAGATATACTATTAGATCTTTAGCAGGTTCAGAAGGTTCTACTATAGTTTTATGTTTCTTTTTTCTTTTCTTAGGAGTAGTACCACTATTTTCAGTTTGTTGAGAATCCTGCTCAATTCTTTTAGGATGCCCCTCAGGATATAGAGGATCCTAGGTAGCAGCACCACTTCTAGTTCTAATTTCATAAGCATGTTTTTCTTTAGCAGCATTAACTAGCAAGTCTTTTTGTACTTTAATAAGCTGATGAATTTGAGTTTGAACCATTTGAAAATGTTTAACAAGAATTTTAACATCATTAGAGGCTCTTTCCACAATATCCTTCAACTCAATAATAGCTCTAGAGTTTTCCATTAGATGATTTTGCACCCTTTTATTAAAATTATCTTGCTTAACAATAAATATATCAAATTCTTCTAAGAATTGATCAGGTGGTTTAGAGTACGGAATATCACCTTCATCAAAATGTTGGAGAGAGTGTACCTCAATAGTGGATGAGTGGGGGATTGGCTTACATAATTCTTCTATAGGAGGTAAATTCTTGAAATCTGCAGCTTTAATTCCCTTCTCCTTAAGACATTTCTTAGCTTCCTTCATCACTTCATCATTTAGTTCAATAACTCCCTTCTTCTTTGGTTTTGGTGTTGGTGTTGGCTCAGGCACAGTTAACTCAGGTGTAGTTGTCTCAGGTGTAGTTGGCTCAGATGAAGTCCAGTCTTCATAATTCTTGCTTATTTTAGCCATCAATTCCTCAGCTTCTTTGGGAGATCTATTCCCGAAAACACAATCAGCACAACTATCTAGGTATGTCCTAGATTCTTCCGTTAGTCCATTAATATATATATCAAGAAGCTCATTTTTAGGTAATGGACATCCAGCATGTGCATGAATCAAAGCACAAAACCTTGCACATGATTCATGCAATATCTCTTTTTCTCCCTGTTTAAAATCAAAAAGTTCCTGCAAAATGGCATGTCTAGCACTAGGAGGGAAATATTTCTGAAGGAAGGTACTAATCAAGTAATCAGGGCTATCAATAGATCTAGGAGGTAAATTATTAAACCAAGTTTTTGCTTCTCCTTTCAGTGAAAAAGGGAAAATTTTAGCAACAAAGTAGGTGCGCATCTTAATATCATCAGAAAACAGGCCACTCATAGTACAAAGCTCAGTCATATGTGCTACAGCACTTTCATTCTTAGTTCCACAAAAAGGTTCTTTCTCAACAATAGTTATGTAAGATAAATCAAGAGAGAAATCATAATCCTTATCTTTAATGTTTATGGGAGATGTAGCAAACTTATCATTAGGGGATAATTTGAGTTTTATAGTACGCCTCTCAAGGAGACTCTTAATAGCACTTTTACCATGAGTATTTTGGCATTCTTTAATAAATTCATCATTCATTTCTATATATACATCTTCAATATCATAGCTCTCTCTAGACTCAGGTGAACTGACAGGTGTAGTAGTGTCTTCATTAGGAGTTTCAGTATTTCAGCTATAGTTCTAGCAATCGTACATCTAGGAAAGGACCTAATGAACCACTCTTATCAAGCATAGTAGAAGCAGCATCATAAGTATCAGAAGTTTTAGATTCAACAGTAGTAGTAGTGTGTGTGGCATGTGTAAGGAACTTACTCATAACAAACGGTAAATCAAGAGCAACAGAGGTGTTCAGAACCTACCTCTCCTTGTAGTGGATGGTAAATAGGGACCTTGCCATCACGAGACTTACCCATGATGGATGAATGGCAGCGAACAATAGGGATTCCAAGTGAACTTGATAAATAAAGCTATGCTCCCCGGCAACGGCGCCAGAAAATAGTCTTGATAACCCACAAGTATAGGGGGTGTATCGCAGTATTTTCAAGGGAAGTGAAACCCAATTTATTGATTCGACACAAGGGGAGCCAAAGAATATTTATAAGCCTTAACAACTGAGTTGTCAATTCAGTTGCACCTGTAAATAATCTTGCTCACAACAGTTTATTAGTAGCAACATTTTTGTAGTAGCAATAGCAAAGTAATAGCAGTAGTAAAAGTAAAGAAAGTAGTAACAATTGCAGTAAACAGTAGGAATAAAGCGCGGTAGGCATAGGGATGGATGGATGGGCGTTGCATGGACAGGACAATTCATATAGCAATCAAGACATAGGGTATTTGCAGATAAATAAGATAAAGCATCTAAGTACTAGATAATCATAGGCATGTGTTCCATATATAGCCATATGTGCTCGTAATGAGAACTTGCACAACATCTTTTGTCCTGCCAGCCCGTTTGCAGTGGGGCCTCAAGGGAACTACTGGCAATTAAGGTGCTCCTTTTAATAGAGCACTGCAACAAAGCATTAACACTCTGTGAACACATGTGATCCTCACATCAAAGCCATCCCCTCAGGTTATCATGATTATTGTCAATTCGGGGCCTTTGGTTCCGGACAACAATATGTGTATACAACTTATAGGTAAGACCATAAACAATACTATCATAATGAATCAATAACATGTTCAGATCTGAAATCATGGTACCTGGGCCCTAGTGACAAGCATTAAGCATAACAAGTTG
The DNA here is from genome assembly GCA_910589775.1 of Avena eriantha. NCBI lineage: Eukaryota > Viridiplantae > Streptophyta > Magnoliopsida > Poales > Poaceae > Avena > Avena eriantha. The sequence goes on along the minus strand of OU342741.1, from coordinate 489,958,171 downwards.
CAATAAAGTCAAAAGGCACTAATAATAGATACTAGGCACCATGACCTAACAATCTGATGCCATTACATGAACGATCTCATCCAATCCCTACCATCCCCATAGCCTACGGCGGGGGATTACTCACTCATGGATGGGGGAAACATGGATGGTCGATGGAAAAGCGATGGTGACGATGATGGCGATGATCTCCTCCAATTCCCCATCCCGGCAGGGTGCCAGAACGGAGTTTCTGGTCAGAATCACGGAATCTGGTGGTGGCGGCACAGCGGAACTCTTCTGGAAAAACGTCGAACCCCCTTTGGTTTTTAGGTCAAGAGGCAACTTATAGGCGAAGAGGGAGGCCGAGGGGGTGACCGAGGCGGCCACACCACCCCCAGGTGCGGCCTGGCCTGGCCCACGCGGCCAGGTGGTGTGGGCCCCTTGTGGCCCTCTTCCGTCTCGTCTTCTGGCTCTATGAGTCTTCTGGTGAAATAGGATTTTTGGCATATTTTCTGGAATTTTTCCTGATAGTTGATTTTCTGCACAAAAACTAGACACCAAGGTAATTCTGCTGAAAACAACATCAGTCCGTGTTAGTTCTATCCAAATCACACAAGTTTAGAGGAGAAACAATACCAAAGTGTTCGAGAAAGTAGATACGTTTTGGACGTATCAATGCCGCGAGATAGAGTAAAGGAGTCCACCATGTGACCGTTAAAGTGAATTGAATACCGAACGGTGGTGACACACGTCATCACCCACTGAATCCATTGCCTATGAAAGACCAATTTCGCTAAAACCCCTTCCAGGAACCTCCAATCCACACGATCATATGTTTTGGCCATATCCAACTTGTAAACGCAAAAATTCCTACGGGAAGCTGAACCAGTCTGTATAGTATGCTCAAAAGCCATCAGTGTGTTATCTGTGATGAGACGGCCAGGGATGAACGCACTCTGAGTTGGAGAGATGATATCCTGGAGGATAGGTCTGAGTCTATTAACCAGACATTTAGAGACTACCTTGAAAATCACATTACATAAGCTTATCAGGCGGAAATCTTTTAGTGCCTCTGGATCATTCTTTTTAGGAACCAAAAAAATAGTCATGTCATTGACCTCCTCGGGCATGACACCAGTAGTAAAAAAGAGTTGCACCGCTTGCACCACCTATTCTTTCAACAGGTCCCAATTCCTTTGTATGAAGTGGGCTGGAAAACCATCGGGTCCAGGGGCCGATTTGAAAAAGGGCATCACTGATTTCTTTTTCCGTCAAAGGTGCGCACAACTTATCATTCATATCACCATCCACACGCCCTACCATGGCTTCAATGATAGGGACGGGATTGATGATATCATCACGAGTATAAAGTTGTTGAAAAAAGTCCTTCGCCATGCTTTTCATCTCCTCATTATCAGTTGTAAATGTGCCATCATCTCTTTTCAATCCGCCCACTTTGTTTTTACGTCTCCTCCAAGAAGCGTGCTGGTGAAAAACTTTAGCGTTGTGATCCCCCTCTTGAAGCCAAGCAATTCTAGATTGCTGCATCCACATGATTTCTTCTCGGTAAAGGAGTTCCTCCATCTCATGTTCAATGCCGATATGAGCAGCCACGCTCGCACCATCAGTTAACAGTCGGAGCTCATCTAACTGAGCACATTTATTTTCTATCTCTTTTGGTACTGATTTGAAGTGGGCTCTCCTCCATTGCTGCAGATTGTCCATCATCGATTTTAGAGAAGCTACAACATCACCAAGATCCCTACCAGGCACTCGACGCGACCAAACCTCTTCCACAGCAGCTGCAAGTGACGGTTCACGTTCCCAGACAACCTCATACCTTAGAATTTATTGATTTGATCTACAGTTGCTAGCTTCCTCCAAGAATAGTAGGATGGGGCAATGATCTGACCGTGTTGATGCAATGTGTCGCAGCCTATTCTCCGAAAAACAAAGTAGACTAAGACGGCGAGGCAACTGCTCTATCCAATCTCACTCTGAAATTCGCGTCACCCTTCTGTTTGTTATCAAAAGTCCACGGGGCGCCGACAAACCCAATATCTTGTAAGTTCAGAGGACCTCGCGGAAATCCATCATGAGCCGTTCAGACTATGCAGTTCGGGAAAAATGTTCCTCCTACCACATCCCTTCATTGAAATCTCCAAGCATTAACCAAGGTTTATCGGAGCGATCTTTGATTTGCCGTAGTTGAGTCCACATGTGATGACAGTCACATGCCTTCGGCTCCCCATACACGAAGGTGCCTCTCCACATATGATCAAACGGACCACCACTAATATGAATATCAATATGGCGCTTACTAAATGACAGGAGATCCACAGTTACGCCCTCCTTCTAGTACAGAGCAAGGCCACCGTCTTTACCTTCTCCATTCACCTGATAGCAATGCTTCATACCAATATGATACCGTAAATTTTCCATTCTTTCCTTGCTTTGCCTAGTTTCACAAATGAAAACCAGACAAGACTTATATGTCTATACTAAACAGACCAGCTCTTGAAACCAGCTCTTGAACAGTCTGCGGCTGCCCCAGCCTGCGACTGTTCCAACCTAATGTCGTCATTGGGCCGGGCGGTCCTCCTTGCCGGAGGCCACCGATGATGCCAAGTTCTTTGTAGGACTACCTGTTTTCCCCCGCTTCGAGCGATCGTGAGGGTCTACATAACTAGGAGGCGGAGGATGTGTTTTTGGTTCAGTAATCACCGCAGCTAATTTTTCCTTGGTTCCAACATTTTCAGGGTTGAGATCACCGATTTCGAGTTGTTTCTTCGCACTAGACTTCCCCTGTCCATCGTCACATTCCTCCATAATAACCTCCTTTATTGGGATAGTCGTTGAATCAATAGCATCATCATCATCAATTGTAGCCTCCTATGAGGATCTCTTCTTCGGTTCTGGCTTAGACCACCATGACATGTCCAGCCACCACGCGACGGATCCCGTGGAATAGGACACCAGGGTTCCGTAGTAGCCAAGATCTCACGCCGGGACGCGGGCATCCAGTCTCCGTATTGAAGATCCTTTGGTGCCCAATCACCATCACCGCACTCCTCATAGTCATGACCTAGCAGGACCTAACGCTTGCAGAAGAAGGTTATTTTCTCGAATTTTACAGCTAATCTTTTCCTCCCTTCCCCTTGAACGGACAGAGACACGAATGGCATAAGAGGTTTTGTGATATCAATCATCACCCTGATCCTCACATAGTTCCCTTCAAAATAAAGCTTTGGATTCATCTTTACCTCTTTGGTCTTTCCCACACGACGAGCTAGATCATCAACAACTTCAGTCTTCCTGTACAACTCTGGGATGCCATGGATTTGATCCCAAACATACATGCCACCAAAGATGACCTTCTCAGGATCTTCACGTCCGTCATAATCCTCGATCAGCAGAGCCTAACCTCGAAAAGTCCATGGACCTTGATGTACTACCTTCTTTCAATCACCCAGGCAGTGCATCTGGAAGATAAACAAGTTCTCCCCAGCTTCACGACAAGACGGATCTCAAGAAAAATTCTAGATAGCTTTCATCTTAGCGAACAGGGCTTTAGAGCTAAACGATCGAGAGGTGTGAACCTTCCAATCGCCATCCATCCGCCTTCTGATACTCCTTAACTTCATCCGCACCAATCACAACATCATCAAGTTTGTCATCGCGCAGCTCCAGATGCGCGAGCATGTCGTCGATCTCCGGTTCCGTCCCTATAGCCGCACTGGACGAGCCAGCATCAACCGACACCACCATGACCGAAGACAGACCAGACGGCAACCTGGAAAGGGTGCGCAGATTCTAGGAGGCTGAGAGCAACCCGGAATAGATTAAAAACAGAAGGATATTGGGAATCGGAGGCGATCTAGAGAAAAACTAAAGGAATCTCACGGGCGCGAGGGAGTCGCCGCCGGAGCACAGGAAACCCTAACAAGAGGGTACAAACTATTATGAAAGCAACATAAGGATTTTTTTGGGGCGTGCCAGCTTCATCCACATATGCCTAAAGAATATGGTAATATGTTTGATTGCAAACATGAAGATCTCTGTGGTCATTTGTTTTCATCTACCCTAAAAAAAGTTATTTCCATCTGACAGAATTTAGGTTGATAGAGTCCATACAACGTACTACTAAAACTAGTAAGAAAAATCTTATCGGTGGTGTTCGGAAAAAGGGGTTAGACCATCTCTAGCAGTGCCCGTAAAACGGTCAGAAACCGAACTTTCCCGGTGTCATACCCGCCGCGCTCAGTTTTGGCACAGATCAGAGCCCGTATACTACCCGGCCCGTAAAACTTATTCGGTGCCCCGTTTAACCCACGGTCGAACCATTATATCTAGCGGTTGGAGAGGGCGATCCGAGCAGAAACCCTATCCCCTCCGCCGCGCGCCCTCTCCCTCTCCGCCGCCACCGGCAAGCCCTCCAGCGCCCAAATCCGGCTGCCTCACCGCCCCATTTGCTACGCCGTCGCATCCAAACAACCCGCCTTGCCACCATGTGCCCTGACAGCGCCTCGAGAAAGCGCTGCATCGGCTCGCGTGGCCAGCTCCTCAAGTCCGAGGAGGAGCTCAAGCGCAGCCGCAACATCGGTGCCAAAAGGCGTGTGGCGCTCCGGTTTGTGTCTTCGCCGCACATGCCACCCTCCCTCCTCCCCTATGCCCATGCATGGTACACCGGAAGAAGCCCGTCGGGGGCGGGTTCATCGCGGCCGTGCCCACCGTCTCCATCGAGCGATAACTCTGGGTATCGCGATTACGTGACACCCGGAGAGAGCGACAACTCCGACGAGAGCGATGGTGGGACGATGATCCCGCGCGACTTCAGCGACTCCGATGAGGACTAAAACGGCCGCATAATCAGCCTTCTACTCTTCTTTACTTTTTTTTCGAAAATGAGTATCTTACGTCTCCAAAAACATACAGTACAAGGTTAGTCTAATCTTTAGAGATTTGATTTTTTGTGCATATCGGAGACATAGAAAAATATTAAAGGCAAGGAAGGAATTATTGTTGATTTTGGGGGACCTTGATTGAACTTTTCTCTTTTACTCTGAAATCTTTTAGTTTGGCTTAAGTTCATATATTGTCTATCAAATGTTTTTTAATAAAGCTGGATTGATGTCTATCCGAGCAGGGACACGGCCGCGGCGCCCTTGGGCGCACCCGCGTGACCCCACCGCTGTCGTTGGATCCTATCGTGGATGATGAAAAGGAACTCTTGATAGCCGAAATCTACGCGTTCCCGCCAGTCATCCACGTGCCCGCTCCCGCTGACACTAAAAACTCGAACGGCGAGCACGAGGAGCTCTTGATGAACGGGGCGAAGTTCAACTCCCTGTGCACCGCGCTCATGGACACCATGCAGTGATGGCCCAAAATATATTGAGCTCGTTGGGGAACCCCAAGAGGAAGGTATGATTAGCACAACAGCAAGTATTCCCTCAGAATGAAACCAACGTTATCAATCCAGTAGGAGCAAGGAAACACCCCAAATGTGTAGCTAGCTGAATGTTGGCAGGGCGCACTACCGGTGCCAGCAGCAACGTGGAGATCTGCACAACACAACCACAGAACTCTGTCTCTAACTTGCGATGAGGTTGTCAATCTCACCGGTTTTGCTGAAAACAAAGGATTAAATGTATCGAATGGAAGAAAGTAATAGCTTGCAGAAAATAAACACAAAGCAGTAAACAGTTTGTAGATTATATGTAAAAGAAAGGACCGGGGTCCATAGTTCACTAGAGGTGGCTCACCTTAAGATAGATAAAATGCTGGGTGAACAAATTACAGCGGGGCAATTGACAAACATCGAGAAAAAAATATATGCATACACTAATCATCTTGACTCCTTTGGAACTTGATTGGGCATTACAACATTATACATAGACCGCCATCCAACTACATCTATGACTAATAATACACCTTCAGGTTATCATCCGAACCCCCTCCAGTATTAAGTTGCAAACAACAGATTATTGCTTTACGAATTGCGTGTAATGTAAACAATATGATTGTTCTATGAACAAAGGATTGTTGTTTTCTCCCTAGTAGCAACAGCACATCTAGTACCTTAGAGATTTCTGTCACTTTCCCAGATTACCAGAGGCATTACCCCACTATCGAGCATAAATACTAACTCTTGGAGTTGCTAGCATCTACTTGGCCAAGATAGCTACTAACAACAGAAAGCATGTAAGATCACAAATAACAAAGACATGATAAAATCAATAATCAATCTGAAATAGCATCTCAATATCCATCGGATACCCGCAAACACAACATGCAAAATTACAAATAGATGATCTTGATCATGAATGGAGCTTAGAAGATCTAGACATGAAAGCACAAAGAAGGAGAACCAGCCATCTAGCTACTACATGGACCCGTAGTCTAGAGATGAACTACTCACGCATCACACCGGAGGCTTGCATGATGATGAAGAAGGCCTTCAGGGTGAATTGCCCTCTCCGGCAGGGTGCCGGGAAGAGCTTCAGATCCCTCCCGATCTAGGGATGGAGATGACGACGGATACAGACTCTTTCCTGGATTTTTGATCGGGTACTTAGGATTTTGGTCCCGAGGGAATCTTATAGGCGGAAGGAGAGGCCGAGGGGGTGCTGGGGTTGGCCAGACCACCCCCTGGCGCGGGCCAGGCCTGGCCGCGAGGCCAAGTGGTGTGGCCGGCCCCAGCTCTTCTCCGTATCGTATTCTGGCATCTGATGACTTCCGGAAAAATAGGCACTTTGGCTTTTGTCCCGTCCAATTCCGAGAATATTCATTTTCTGACTTTCCTGGAACCAAAAACAGCAGAAAACAGGCAGCTGGCACTATGGCTCTTGTTAATAGGTTACTCCAAGAAATCATATGAAAAGTACTCCAAAGTGTGGACAAAACACAAGAAAGTAGATAAAACCAAGCATGGAACATCAAAAATTATAGATACATTTGCAATGTATCAACATCCCCAAGCTTAACTCCTGCTCGTCCTTGAGTAGGTAAGTGATAAAAAGAAAGAATAATTTTTGAGGTGACATACACCATCAAAGACTTGATCAAAGTATTTGTAAAACATTCAAAGCTGGGATCATAGTACTTCAATCGTAACATGAAAGACAAGGTTCTAGCAATAAGACAGAGAAAGTATGATGCAACATGAAAACGCATAAACAAAATATTCATGAATAACATGCTTTGCAAGACGTTTGTTTGTTTCACATAAAGAAAACATAGCATAATAGTATTTAGCTTGTCCCTCATAGAGTATCAAATATAAAAGCATAGGACACCTTCAAAGTTCATAAGAGTGACTAGATACAAATAATTTAAAACAAGCAATATCAAGATATGCATCAATCAACTAGTCTTGGGACAATGCACATAGAACTAAGAATGGCTACTATGCTCTCAAAGTAGGTGCATAAAGGTAGAAGGTGGAGACTCAATATAGTGGTGGAAGAAAGGCCTTCATAGAAGGAAGTAGGGATTCAAGTCTCATAAAGAGCTTCCAAAAATTATGGTACTTAATAGCTTTCAACTCTCATTGCCCTATCATAAGCATCTTGAAGTGATTAAGGTTAAAGTGAACAAACTATGGTGTCCATGCTTGACGAATTACAAGTTAGAAATCTCATGTCCCTTGGATACGAGTGCCACTCCTCATGCTACTCAAGTTTAGTCACCGGTAAGTTCTTGTCATCATAAGTACATGTGTATCATAGAGAAAGTACAAAGTACCAAGTGCAATGTTGAAAGTGTTCCCCATGACAACATGGTTCTGCTAATTCCCAACAAATAAGTGCAAGCATATACAAAATAGTCGACACAATGGTTCAAGTTTATTAAGGGCAAGAAAAGTAAAGTGTGACATCAAGTTCGTGAGAGCTTTAATCACTAGTTTTCTCATAACAAGTTTAATTTGGAAGGTAAACAAAAGCATGAATATACTTGGAATAGCATAAGCTAGTAGGTAGGTATGGTGGAATCTTTGGGATAACTTGGTTTAGGGAGTTGGATGCATGAGTGGAACTCATACTTGGTTGTGGAGGCTAGCAAAAGACTGGGAGCGACAAACTAAAAGAGCAGTAATGGCCATAATCATGAAGAGCAACAAAACATCATTGATCAAAGCATAAAGTGATACTACAAGTTGAAAACTAAAGGATCATAAAGGTTATGGTGACTTTGGATAGTCATAACATGGTGTGAGCATGCGCCAAGTCAACCCAAATAAAGCATCAAAGGAGAATACCACTATACTATGCTTTAATATGCTAAAACAACACATGATGCATCCAAGGCACATTTAGCAATCTCAATTGTTTATAACAAGTCATGCTACAGCAAAGAATACTAAGCATAAAGCCAAAACAATATCAAGTCATGGCATGACAAAGCATAGGCCACAGTCAAAGACAAGCTCTTTTTAACACATAAGCATGAACTTTCCTACTCTTTTCCAAACCAAACCAAACTATTTAAAAATCAATGTATGAAAGAGGGGGTCCAACCAATTTATTCAGAAAACTAAGAAAACCAAAGCAAACGAAAAACCAAAACGAAAACGAAAAAGAAGATGCTCCAAGGACAACACAATTGTGCATGAAACAATAAAAATGAAGCGTTTGGAAGAAACCTGGATTTTTATTGATGAAGAGGGGGATGCCTTGGGCATCCCCAAGCTTTGATGCTTGTTCTTCTTGGATATTTCTTGGGGTGACACGCGTGGCATCCCCAAGCTTGAGCTTTAGTCCATCCTTCATCTCATTACTCATTCCTTCTATACACCTGAAATTTTTCCTTCATACAAAACTTCACACAGTTTTTATTAGCAACATTAGTGCACTCAAGATAATAAGTCTTAAGGTTCGGTTTTAACACCAAATAAACTTCCATTAGAACACTAGCTACTGAAGCACTTCCCTCAAAAGGCTCAATTCCCCAAAAGAACTAAAAAGGGAACCAACAAGAAGCAAATGCAGAAAATGGCAGAAATCTGTCAAAACAGACCAGCAGATAAACACAAAAAATTTCGAAGACCTTCTGTTGCTCAAATCAAAAAGTGTTGAACTAACGAAAGTTAGATAACAACCTGGGGCAGAAGCACACATATTCACGCCTCAAAAAGACGTTTAGAGATTTTACACAATTTTTTACGGTGAAGCACAGAAATCTGTTTCGGGACAGCAACTTTCCCAATCATTACTTCTCTCTCATTAGAGGTTACTCTTGGCACAAAAAGGAAATAAAAAGGATTAGGAGCGGTTATTAAAGAGGTAATAACTTCCAAGACTCATCTAAAACTTTTGGGTTATCTCCCACTAAGTACTTTTCTTTAATGCCTTTAAGTTAGGCATAAGAAGTAAGAAAAAAGAATCAAGTGTTCTCAAATGAAGAAGCATTAAAACCAAATTTCTTGCCCTTACCTCTCTTACTTTTACTCTTAACCTTGGGGGAAATATGATTGTTTAGTGGAGAAGAAAGGTGCATGGTCCCTTTTCCCACATCTATTATTGCTCCAAGAAGTTCTAATAGGGACCTTTCAAGTGTAATTTGTCCTTTTCTTGCACATTCAATAACAAGATAATCAGTAGAAATCATTTTCCCAAGGATCTTTGTAAACACTCCTTCAGCTATTCCAGTAGGTAATATGGTAGCATTATTAGCAAGAGATATTTCTTTTCCTCCTTCAATAAGACCCCAAAGATTCAAAGATTCATAAATATCTTTGGGCATAAGACAAAATTCAGACATGATATCACAGCAGGCTTGAAACGTTTCAGTGTTTATCTCAATCTTTACTGTAGGGAGCCACTTTGATGGTTCAGAATTTATGGGAACATAATTGTGATGCTCCCTAAGCGTATTATAGCAATCTTTTAAGCTAGTAGTGCTAGTCTCAAGAGTGTTCAATCTAGCAAATATTCTTGCGAAAGAAATATCAGTTTGGCTAGGCAAGTTGTAAGTGAGGATCAATTTCTTTATAGCATTAATAGCATCATCCTCATTACATTGGAGGAAATCTCCTCCCACAACAGCATCTAAAGCATATATATAGCAAAGAGCAATTCCAAGGTAAAAACTACTAAGGAACAACCTTTGAGTCATTTTAGGCTCAGTTTTCTCATGTAGATAAGAGATTTTAGACCAAGCTTCCTTGAAGCTCTCCTCAATTCCTTGTTTAAAAGTGAAAATCATTTCCTCAGGTGAAAAAGTGACTGGAGCAAGACTAGACATAGTGGCAACTTAAGATAGGAACTAATTTTTTTTCGTGTTTTCAATAAAGAAAGCAAACTTGTAAAACTAATTTTTTTGTGTGTTTTTGATAAAGAAACAAGCAAACAAAGCAAAAAGAAACTAAGCAAAACAAAAATAACAAAGTTAAGAGATTGGTTATGAGGGACTCCCCATATGAAGATGCCCTTGACTCCCCAGCAACGGCGCCAGAAAATATGCTTGATCGCCCAAAATATATCGAGCTCGTTGGGAAACCCCAAGAGGAAGGTATGATGAGCACAGCAGCAAGTTTTCCCTTAGTATGAAACTAAGGTTATCAATCCAGTAGGAGCAAGGAAACACTCCAAAGGTGTAGCTAGCTGAACGTTGGCAGGGCGCACTACCGGTGCCAGCAGCAATGTGGAGACCTGCACAACACAACCACAGAACTCTGTCCCCAACTTGTGATGAGGTTGTCAATCTCACCGGTTTTGCTGAAAACAAAGGATTAAATGTATCGAATGGAAGGAAGTAATAGTTTGCAGAAAGTAGACACAAAGAAGTAAACAATTTGTAGATTGTATGTAAAAGAAAGGACCGGGGTCCATAGTTCACTAGAGGTGGCTCTCCTTAAGATACATAACATGCTAGGTGAAAAATTACAGCGGGGCAATTGACAAACATCAAGAAAGCAATATATGCATATACTAATCATCTTGACTCCTTTGGAACTTGATTGAGCATTACAACATTATACATAGACCGCCATCCAACTGGATCTATGACTAATAATCTACCTTCAGGTTATCATTCGAACCCCCTCCAGTATTAAGTTGCAAGCAACAGATTATTGCTTTACGAACTGCGTGTAATGTAAACAATACAATTGTTCTATGAACAAAGGATTGTTGTTTTCTCCCCAGTAGCAACAACACATCTAGTACCTTAGAGATTTATGTCACTTCCCTAGATTACCAGAGGCATGAACCCACTATCGAGCATAAATACTAACTCTTGGAGTTGCTAGCATCTACTTGGCCAAGATAGCTACTAACAACAGAAAGCATGCAAGATCACAAATAACAAAGACATGATAGAATCAATAATCAATCTGAAATAGAATATCAATATCCATCAGATCCCCGCAAACACAACATGCAGAATTACAAATAAATGATCTTGATCATGAACAGAGCTCACAAGATCTAGACATGAAAGCACAAAGGAGGAGAACCAGCCATCTAGCTACTACATTGTCCCGTAGTCTAGAGATGAACTACTCACGCATCACACCGGAGGCTTGCATGATGATGAAGAAGGCCTCCAGGGTGAATTCCCCTCTTTGGCAGGGTGCCGGGAAGAGCTTCAGATCCCTCCCGATCTAGGGGTGGAGATGATACTTAGTGTTTTGGTCCCGAGGGCATCTTATAGGCGGAAGGAGAGGCCGAGGGGGTGCTGGGGTCGGCCAGACCACCCCTGGCACGGGCCAGGCCTGGCCGCGCGACCAGGTAGTGTGGCCGGCCCCTAGCTCTTCTCCATCTCGTATTCTCGCATCTGATGACTTCCGGAAAAATAGGCACTTTGGCTTTTGTCCCGTCCAATTCCGAGAATATTCATTTTCTGACTTTCCTAGAACCAAAAATAGTAGAAAACAGGCAGCTGGCACTATGGCTCTTGTTAATAGGTTAGTCCAAGAAATCATATGAAAAGTACTCCAAAGTGTGGACAAAATACAAGAAAGTAGATAAAACCAAGCATGGAACATCAAAACTTATAGATACATTTGCAATGTATCATGCAGCGCCGGAAGCGCCGCCGCCTCGCGTGCAGAACGGAGAAGCGCGATCTTCGCCGTGTCATTCGCCTCTTCACCAGCGAGCACCTGGCACAGCTCGCAGCCCTCGACGTCGACTACACCGACGATGAGTACAGCAATGACGCCAACAATGCCGATGAGTAAGCGTTCGCCGCTGCCGTCGTAGATGATCTGGTGAGTAGGTACCACTAGTGGAGATACGTAGATGCTAGGTGAAGTCTGGACGCAGGGCGCGGCATCATTTTTTGCTAAACAGATATCGATCTTGATGATCAAAACCTCCCCTGTGTATGAATCTAGCACCAATGTGTGATGTTTTTTAAATATGCAGTTTGGATTAGTGTATATGTTCTTGATGGCTCGGTGTTGATGTGGAGCTCGTTGGGGAACCCCAAGAGGAAGGTATGATGAGCACAACAGTAAGTTTCCCTTCATTATGAAACCAAGGTTTAATCGAACCAGTAGGAGCAAGGAAACACCCCAAACGTGTTGCTAGCTGGGCCTTGGCAGGGCGCACTACCGGTGCCAGCAGCAACGTGGAGACCTGCACAACACAACCACAGAACTTTGCCCCCAACTGCGATGAGGTTGTCAATCTCAGCGGTTTTCCTGAAAACAAAGGATTAAACGTATCGAATGGAAGGAAGTAATAGTTTGCAGAAAGTAAACATAAAGCAGTAAACAGTTTGTAGATTGTATGTAAAAGGAAGGACCGGGGTCCATAGTTCACTAGAGGTGGCTCTCCTTAAGATAGATAACATGCTGGGTGAACAAATTACATCGGGGCAATTGACAAACATCGAGAAAGCAATACATGCATATACTAATCATCTTGACTCCTTTGGAACTTGATTGGGCATTACAACATTATACATAGACCGCCATCCAACTGCATCTATGACTAATAATCCACCTTCAGGTTATCATCCGAACCCCCTCTAGTATTAAGTTGCAAGCAACAGATTATTGCTTTATGAATTGCGTGTAAAGTAAAAAATACGATTGTTCTATGAACAAAGGATTGCTGTGTTCTCCCTAGTAGCAACAACACATCTAGTACCTTAGAGATTTCTGTCACTTCCCCAGATTACCAAAGGCATGGACCCACTATCGAGCATAAATACTAACTCTTGGTGTTGCTAGCATCTACTTGGCCAAGATAGCTACTAACAACGAAAAGCATGCAAGATCACAAATAACAAAGACATGATAGAATCAATAATCAATCTGAAATAGCATCTCAATATCCATCGGATCCCCGCAAGCACAACATGCAGAATTACAAATAGATGATCTTGATCATGAACGGAGCTCACAAGATCTAAACATGATAGCACAAAGGAGGAGAACTAGCCATCTAGCTACTACATGGACCCGTAGTCCAGGGATGAACTACTCACGCATCACACCGGAGGCTTGCGTAATGATGAAGAAGGCCTACAGGGTGAATTCCCCTCTGCGGTAGGGTGCCGGGAAGAGCTTCAGATCCCTCCCGATCTAGGTATAGAGACGACGGCGGCTACAGACTCTTTCGTGGATATTTGATCGGGTACTTAGGGTTTTGGTCCCGAGGGCAATATATAGGCGGAAGGAGAGGCCGAGGGGGTGCTGGGGTCGGCCAGACCACCCCTTGGTGTGGGTTAGGCCTGGCCGCGCGGCCAGGTGGTGTGGCCGGCTCCAGCCCTTCTCCTTTTCCTATTCTGGCATTAGATGTCTTCCGGAAAAATAGGCGCTTTGGCTTTTGTCCCGTCCAATTCCGAGAATATTCATTTTCTGACTTTCCTAGAACCAAAAACAGCAGAAAACAGGCAGCTGGCACTGTGGCTCTTGTTAATAGGTTAGTCCAAGAAGTCATATGAAAAGTACTCCAAAGTGTAGACAAAACACAAGAAAGTAGATAAAACCAAGCATGGAACATCAAAAATTATAGATACATTTGCAATGTATCAACACCCCCAAGCTTAACTCCTGCTCGTCCTCGAGTAGGTAAGTGATGAAAAGAAAAAATAATTTTTTAGGTGACATGCACCATCAAAGACTTGATCAAAGTATTTGTAAAACATTCAAAGCTAGGATCATAGTACTTCAATCATAACATGAAAGACAAAGTTTTAGCAATAAGACAAAGAAACTATGATGCAACATGAAAATGCACAAACAAAAGATTCATGAATAACAATGCTTTGCAAGACGTTTGTTTGTTTCACATAACGAAAACATAGCATAAGAGTATTCAGCTTGTCCCTCATAGAGTAGCAAATATAAGTGCATAGGACACCTTCAAAGTTCGACTAGATACAAATAGTTTAGAACAAGCAATATCAAGTTATGCATCAATCAACTAGTCTTGGGACAATGCACATAGAACTAAGAATAGCCACTATGCTCTCAAAGTAGGTGCATAAAGGTAGAAGGTGGAGACTCAATATAATGGTGGAAGAAAGGCCTTCATAGAAGGAAGTAGAGATTCAAGTTTCATAAAGAGCTTCCAAAAATTATGGTACTTATAGCTTTCAGCTCTCATTGCCCCTATCATAAGCATCTTGGAGTGATTAAGGTTAAAGTGAACAAACTAAGGTATACATGTTTGACGAAGTATAAGTTAGAAATCTCATGTCCCTTGAATACGAGGGCCGCTCCTCATGCTACTCAAGTTTAGTCATCGGTAAGTTCTTGTCATCGTAAGTACATGCGTATCATAGAGAACCGCCAACGGGGTACCCCTTGCCCGATGATACGGAAGAATTCCCATATCAAAATGACAAGGCAAGCAGACAACGAGCATCTCAGCAATCTTCTTATTTACCATGGGAATATGGTGCTTTTTTCTCTCTTTCCTCTTTTCATAATCTCTTTTTTTCTTTTATTTTTCTCTTTTTTTTCTCAATATAGGACTCTTTTTTTATAAGAAGAATGCTTTATAGACAGCTCATTATGGTTACGCTGCAGGTTTCCACCATGTCAGCATGGATTAGACCAGCGGCCCAGGCATTTCTGTAACATATATACATAACTCCATGGACTTACAAGCTCCCCTTTTCATTTCACACCGACGACATCCATAGACAAAAGAGCATGATATCAACTAGGTACAAAGTACCAGTGCAATGTTGAAAGCGTTCCCCATGACAGCATGGTTCTGCTAATTCCCAACAAATAGGTGCAAGCATATACAACATAGATGACACAATGGTTCAAGTTTATTAAGGGCAAGAAAAGTAAAGTGTGCCATCAAGTTCGTGAGAGCTTTAATCACAAGTTTTCTCATAACAAGTTTAATTTGGAAGGTAAACAAAAACATGAATATACTTGGAATAGCATAAGCTAGTAGGTAGGTATGGTGGACTCTTTGGAATAACTTGGTTTAGGGAGTTGGATGCATGAGTGGAACTCATACTTGGTTGTGGAGGCTAGCAAAAGACTGGGAGCGACAAACTAAGAGAGGAATAATGACCATAATCATGCAGAGCGACAAACCATCATTGATCAAAGCATAAAGTGATACTACAAGTTGAAAACTAAAGGATCATAAAGGCTTATGGTGACTTGAGATAGTCATAACATGGTGTGAGCATGCGCCAAGTCAACCCAAATAAAGCATCAAAGGAGAATACCACTATACTATGCTTTAATATGCTAAAACAACGCATGATTCATCCAAGGCACATTAAGCAATCTCAATTGTTTATAACAAGTCATGCTACAGCAAAGAATACTAAGCATAAAGCCAAAACAATATCAAGCATGGCATGACAAAGCATAGGCCATAGTCAAAAATAAGCTCTCTTTACCACTTAAGCATGAGCTTTCCTACTCTTTTCCAAACCAAACCAAACTATTTGAAAACCAATGTATGAAAGAGGGGGTCCAACCAATTTATTCAGAAAACTAAGCAAACAAAATAAAACTAAAAACCAAAACGAAAATGAAAAATAATACGCTCCAAGAACAACACAACTGTGCATGAAACAATAAAAATGAAGTGTTTGGAAGAAACCTGTGATTTTTATTGATGAAGAAGGGGATGCCTTGGGCATCCCCAACCTTTGACGCTTGTAATTCTTGGATATTTATTGGGGTGACACGCGTGGCATACCCAATCTTGATCTTTAGTTCATCCTTCATCTCATTACTCATTCCTTCCATACACCTGAAATTTTTCCTTCATACAAAACTTCACACAATCTTTATTAGCAAAATTAGTGCACTCAAGATAATAAGTCTTTAGGTTCAGTTCTAACACCAATAAACTTCCATTAAAACACTAGCTACTGAAGCACTTCTCTCAAAAATCTCAATTCCCCAAAAGAACTCAAAAAGGAACCAACAAGAAGCAAATGCAGAAAATGGCAGAAATTTGTCAAAACAGACCAGCAGGTAAAGACAAATTTTTTTGAAGACCTTCTGTTGCTCAACTCAAAAAGTGTTGAACTAACGAAAGTTAGATAACAACCTGGGTCAGAAGCACAACAATTCACACCTCAAAATGACGTACAGAGATTTTACACGAATTTTTACGGTGAAGCACAGAAATATGTTTCGGGATAGCAACTTTCCCAATCATTACTTCTCTCTCATTAGAGGTTACTCTTGGCACAAAAAGCAAATAAAAAGGATAAGGAGCGGTTATTACTGAGGTAATAACTTCCAAGATTCAATTAAAACTTTTGGGTTATCTCCCAATAAGTACTTTTCTTTAACGCCTTTAAGTTACGCATGATAGTTTGAGAAGATGCTCACATAAAAAAATATGAATTGATGTAAAAGAGAGCATCAAGAAGCAAATTCAAAACACATTTAAGTCTAACCCTCTTCCTATGCATAGGAATATCGTATGCAAATAAAGTCACAAAGAACAAAGTGACATGCATAGGAAGATAAAACGAGAACAACTTCAAAACTTTCAGCACATAGAGAGGTGTTTCAATACCATGAAAACTTCTACAACCATATTTTCCTCTCTCATAATAATTTTCAGTAGCCTCGTGAATAAAATCAACAATATAACTATCACATAAAGCATGCTTTTCATGATCTACAAACACTAGAGCTTTGTTACAAACATTTTCAAATGAATCCTCAGGAACATGACATTCGTCCTCCTTTGGTAAGAATGGGGGACAATCAAATAATGTAAGGGGTAGAGAGTTACTCCCATTAGAAGGTATGGATGGATAGATCCATTCCTCCTCCTCTTTTTCATCCAATGAGCTTCCAGTTTCAGCAATTTCTTCTTCCATAGGCTCCTGCAAGGCATTAGTCTCTTCCATTGGTGGAGAGCATCTATTAAGATATTCAAGAATATAGCCATTTTCTACCTTGTAATTATCAAAGCAAAATTTAAGTATATCATAAACCTCATATTTATAAGGTGAATCATTAGAATTTTCAAGCAAACTAGCAAGTTCAAATGCACCCTTCCAAGCAATAAATTCTTCAATTTGTTCCACATCATAAAAGTCATAATTCCCTTTAACATAAGAAGATATGGTAACATTATCATTATACTCACATTAAAAAGGGAGGTGTTTATACCTCCTACAGCAACAAGATTTATCAAAGCAATACGTAACATTATAAGTAGAGCACACGTTTATAGCAATGGTATACAATTTATCAATTTGTTCCCATAAGTGTTTCCCTTTTTGTGACAAGCGGTGTTCCTTATAATAATATTTTTGTTCTTCCGTGAACCCACCTTGCCAATAAGATTCAGTTTCAAAGAAACAAACCACTGATAGAAAGCATGATAAAGCAAGACAATAACAGACCAATGAAAATAATAACTATAGTAGGAACTAATTTTTGTGTGTTTTTGATAAAGAAACAAGCAAACAAAGCAAAAGTAAAATAAGCAAAACAAAAACAACAAAGTAAAGAGATTGGTTATGAGGGACTCCCCTTGTGAAGATGTCCTTGACTCCCCGGCAACGGCGCCAGAAAAATACTTGATGGCTCGGTGTTGATGTGGAGCTCGTTGGGGAACCCCAAGAGGAAGGTATGATGAGCACAACAGTAAGTTTCCCCCAGTTATGAAACCAAGGTTTAATCGAACCAGTAGGAGCAAGGAAACACCCCAAAGGTGTTGCTAGCTGAGCCTTGGCAGGGCGCACTACCAATGCTAGTAGCAACGTGGAGACCTGCACAACACAACCACAAAACTTTGCCCCCAACTTGCGATGAGGTTGTCAATCTCACCGGTTTTACTGAAAACAAAGGATTAAACGTATCGAATGGAAGGAAGTAATAGTTTGCAGAAAGTAAACACAAAGAAGTAAACAGTTTGTAGATTGTATGTAAAAGAAAGGACCGGGGTTCATAGTTCACTAGAGGTGGCTCTCCTTAATATAGATAACATGCTGGGTGAACAAATTACAGCGGGGCAATTGACAAACATCGAGAAAGCAATACATGCATATACTAATCATCTTGACTCCTTTGGAACTTGATTGGGCATTACAACATTATACATAGACCGCCATCCAACTGCATCTATGACTAATAATCCACCTTCAGGTTATCATCCGAACCCCCTCTAGCATTAAGTTGCAAGTAACAAATTATTGCTTTACGAATTGCGTGTAAAGTAAATAATACGATTATTCTATGAACAAAGGATTGTTGTTTTCTCCCTAGTAGCAACATCACATCTTGTACCTTAGAGATTTATGTCACTTCCCTAGATTACTAGAGGCATGAACCCACTATCGAGCATAAATACTAACTCTTGGAGTTGCTAGCATCTACTTGGCCAAGATAGCTACTAACAACAGAAAGCATGCAAGATCACAAATAACAAAGACATGATAGAATCAATAATCAATTTGAAATAGCATCTCAATATCCATTGGATCCCCGCAAACACAACATGTAGAATTACAAATAGATGATCTTGATCATGAACGAAGCTCACAAGATCTAAACATGATAGCACAAAGGAGGAGAACCAGCTATCTAGCTACTACATGGACCCGTAGTCCAAAGATGAACTACTCACGCATCACACCGGAGGCTTGCATAATGATGAAGAAGGCCTCCAGGGTGAATTCCCCTCTCTGGCAGGGTGCCGGGAAGAGCTTCAGATCCCTCCCGATCTAGGGACAGAGACGACGGAGGCTACAGACTCTTTCGTGGATTTTTGATCGGGTACTTAGGGTTTTGGTCCCGAGGGCAATATATAGGTGGAAGGAGAGGCCGAGGGGGTGCTAGGGTCGGCCAGACCACCCCCTGGTGTGGGCTAGGCCTGGCCGCGCGGCCATGTGGTGTGGCCGGCCCCCAGCTCTTCTCTGTCTCGTATTCTGGCATCAGATGTCTTCCGGAAAAATAGGCACTTTGGCTTTTGTCCCGTCCAATTCCAAGAATATTTATTTTCTGACTTTCCTGGAACCAAAAATAGCAGAAAACAGGCAGCTGACACTGTGGCTCTTGTTAATAGGTTAGTCCATGAAGTCATATGAAAATTACTCCAAAGTGTAGACAAAACACAAGAAAGTAGATAAAACCAAGCATGGAAAATCAAAAATTATAGATACATTTGCAATGTATCAGTTCTACCCAAGCGTTTTCCATACTACAAACCAGGTTTGCGATATACTGCATCCGTGTTTTGCAGTACCATGGGATGTGGTATCTGCTAGAGATGCTCTAAGAGCATCTCCACTCAGAGGCCCTAGGGCCCCTAAAGGGCAATGGGCGGTGTCGATGCTCAAAATCATGCCTAGCCTGCTCCCTAAACTTTTTTTTGCACCAGAGCGGCCCGTTTTGCCATTCGGTGCCCCCAGGCCGAACCCAACCCACGGGGTGGGGGCTAGCAGGAGCGCCAGATGGAGCTGAAAATGACGCGGGTCAGCCCTGGCAGTGAAATAGATGGCTCGTCTCCCGAGCGTCGTCCCGTCGCCAGCCACACATTCTCCCGCCATGCTCTTCCCGCCTTTTTCACCGCTTCCCGCCCTTTTATCGCTATATGTAGGCGCGGCCATCACCACTGCAGATCTACATCTACACCATGCCCACACCCGCCATTCTTCGCACAATCTGCCTGCAATCTTTATCGTCGAAACCATAGTTGAATCCCTGCTACCGATGGAGCATTTTCTAGAAGATGGGGCATCCGTCAATGTCTATGGGTGGCGGTGCCTGCGGGTCCAGGAGGCGCCAAGCACTCTAGGACGTAGAGTACCCAGTCCCTCTCGACACTAGGTTGCCGAGGGGATAGGTGCTCAGCGCTGGCGGCTTGCCGGTACCTCTGGTGCCAGTCGGCACGGCCCTATCTGCGGCCATCTTCACCCGCTTCTGGTCCGGCCTCACACTGGAGGAGAGGGACGAACCCCAATGGCATCCCGATAACCACCACGGGTGGACGGTCTTCTTCGAACAACAATGTGCGAGAAGCATCATCGCCTACGACGGCGCCAGCCCGCCACTGCAGGAAAATAATTTCTACGATCGGCAGCGATGGTGGAGCGCACCAAGGCGCACATTTGACTAGGTGCTCGACTACATCGCCACCGGGAACCACCCGTCTCTGGATTAAAGGGTTGCGCTCGGTGCTGAAATCGACCTCCTCCTCACCCACCTAGTCGTGCCCCCCAGTAGTTTCGTTTTTTCTCTTATTTCTTAAAATATGTGAAACTTTTTTCAACTATCTGTAAAATCGATGTTAATTTTGTATTTGACAAATATTTGGAATGTTTGAAGTCTTTGTATGGGGCACGGCTGGGAGCCAGCATCCCGCAAATCTGTGATCTATCCGGCACTCCCAATACGGGCAAAAAATGGCCACGCCGGACGCCGTATTGGGGGACGAGTGGAGATGCTCTAAAAGCAACTCTAGCAAATATTGTAAATCCACCGGAACAGTGAAATGCCGGTGGATTTACAGTTTCTGCTCAACTCGGACGAGCTAGCAGGACCTGTATAGCGGGCCGGCCCATGATTTTTTACCAGGACCAGTTACCGTCCCATCTCGCCCAGTATATGTACCAGCCACGACGGCAGGTGCGGGTCACAATCTGCACTCGCTCCACCGCAAACTCTAGCCGCCCTCGCGACAGTACCCCATCTCTGGCGAGCGATTCGTCGAGCTCGAGCTCCAGAACCTCCATGGTGTGCGCGCATGGACCCCACGGCCACTTGGGAAAGGCGACGGGGGAGGCCGTGATCACGAGGCCGAGAGGACGCCGCATCGGTGCTACTTCGATGAGGTCGAGAAGAAGCGGTGTCGGTCGGTGGGCGCGAAGAAGCGCGTAGCGCTCATGTGGTGCAACCGTGACTTGTCGTCGCCGCCACCGCTGCGCGCGTACACACCGTGGTGGTTCCGCCCCTCTCGTGGCGCTCCGGATCCCCTTCGCAGGTACGCGCACATCGGCGAAGGCTCCTCTCGCCGCGCTCCTCCCTCTCCGTCGTCCTCCGACGAGTGGAGCTCGCCCTCCCCTCCGCGCGCCCAGGTCGTCATGCATGCCGACTACTCGCACGACTCCGACGAGGAGCGCCTCGCGGTGGAGATGCTCCTGCGCGAGTCTGAGGTCGAGCGCGATCACAAGATCGTCCGCCAGCATGAGGAGACTCGCCACGCCGTGGAGCTCGTGAACCGCCGCACCGCGAGGGAGGAAGCGGCGCGCACCGGCTCCGTGGTGCTGGGCGACCTCATCGAACTCACCGGTGAGTGATGTCCTCGCAGCCGCCAGAGCTACTCCGTGTCCCAGAGCTCGTCGTCGAGCTTCATTTTGACCCACGGACGCCCGCAGTAGCTAGGCGTACTAATTAGCCGCTAATTAATGTAAACACGAGCGGCTTTTGATCCACTGCCTATGTATGTATGTGATGATCGAACTTGGAATTTCCCGCGATCAGTTTAACTTTTAAATTTTAAATTTATCAGGTTGTATTTACAGGCACCGATCTACGCCGCGATGCCATGAACTAAAAATACGAGTACAATCGCCTGTACTCATGTTTTTCGATTTGCTTATTTACAGTATCTGCTATCGTATTTACAGTACTTTTTTTTTTCTTGATCACGTATTTACAGTACCTGCTAGTGCTAGTGCTAGAGTTACTCTAAAAGTACTTCTACGCTCCGAGCTGAACCGGGGCACCCTGGAAATACATCCTCCGAACACGACCGCGGCCGTTTTATCTGCTCACAGCAATACTATACCGGAATCCGGATAACGCTCTTTCCTGCTGCTCCTCGCTCCGTCTCCCCATTCCTCGCCCTCCCCCCGTCCGTCCTCTCCCGAAGCTCCAATGGCGACCACTATCTCCTCTCTAGCGGCCACCCACTCCCTCCATCGCCTCTGCTGCCGGAGCAGCCCCGCCTCGGTCTCGACCCCCTCCAGCGTCTCGTTCCGCGCCGCGCCGCCGGCCGTCGCGGCGGCGCGGGCGAGGCGCCGGGCGGCGGTGCAGGTGCGCGCCTCTTCCGCGGTGCTGGAGGCGCCCGAGGAGCTGGCCACGCGCAAGCTGTACGTCGGGAACATCCCCAGGACCGTCACCAACGACGAGCTCGCCGCAATGTTCGCCGAACACGGCACCGTCGTGCGAGCCGAGGTAACGTCGCAATGTGTAATGCCGCTCTAATCTTCTCGGCCCGTTGATTTGGCCAATCTCCACACAAAGATCGACTGCGTATTTTAGTGTCCCCGATAACAAACTATCCAACTCTTTATATTCGAATTAATTTCAGCCCTATATCCCTGTCGCTTTACCATTGGACTGATAAGTAGCTACAACCTGATGTATGGAATCCATGGGAGCTTATATACAAGATAAAATTATATAGCTTGCAAGTGGCAAACTGGCCATGGTGTGATGAAGTGCCTGCTCTATGTCTAGGTAATTTATTTCACCAAAGTAAGTGTTTGCCCAATTGTTTTGTGCAGGTTATGTTTGACAAGTACAGTGGTCGGAGCAGGCGATTCGGGTTTGTCACGATGAGCACTCCCGAGGAGGCCAATGCTGCCATCGAGAGCCTGAATGATACTGTAAGCTTCGGATGTTCGCATCCTGTCTTTTGAAAACCTGGCTCCAGGTAATGTTTATGCACGCAGTACATGCATGAGTGGCTAATGTTTGTGCTTGATTGTACCAGGAGGTTGGAGGTAGAAAAATTAAAGTGAATGTGACCGAGAGCTTCTTACCAAACATCGATGCGTCTGCACCAGAACCAGAGCCTGCATTTGTCGACAGCCAGTACAAGGTTTATGTTGGAAATCTCGCAAAGACGGTGACGACGGAAGTGCTCAAGAACTTCTTCTCTGAAAAGGGGGAGGTCCTCAGTGCCACGGTATCCCGAGTTCCAGGAACTCCAAAGTCCAAGGGGTTTGGTTTTGTCACATTTTCATCGGACGAAGAAGTTGAAGCTGCAGTTTCTACTTTCAACAACGCAGTAAGTTTCTTTCGCACAACTATGCCTTAGTGCACAGTTGCTTCCTGCTTAAATTACATCACTTGTCAATAAAGGACAGAGACAGACTGCAGTATCAAAACTTCACAACTATGATAAATGAAATGTTTGAAACACAATCTAGGACCAACTTTGCAAGCATTTGTGTGTTTGGATGAACTAGAATAAGATGCAGATTAAATTATATTTACCCTCCTGCTCCATTTTGTACTTTGGTATTTCACCGCATGAATTATTGCAACTGAGTTTGCTATTTGAAAATATTTATGCCGCAATTGTCAACGCATAAATGTGGTAGATAGCTCCCAAGGAAAACCATCTTTAGGTACCAAGTAAACTATTTGTGTACACATGCATTTACCATGTATGACTCGTAATCTAGAACATCTGAGAACGGATGCCTGCAATGCTTTCGGTGTGTGGCGTAGCATGCCCGTGTCCGATTCTCTGCAGTTGCAACCTCGGGTGTCCCATTCTTTCTTTATTTAAACGTGTTGAGGGACTTATCTCCCTCCGGCCGTTTCATAATCTAAAAAAGTTTGCCATGTTTTAACTGTTCTGTTACTGAATGTGATTTCAGGAATTGGAAGGACAAACCATCCGTGTGAACAAAGCGTAGACTTAGCAGATATTTCACACTGGAGGCAAGGGGAGAATATCTCGGTGGCACACCTGTAGACGGAGGGGAACTCCGAGACTAGATTCTGTAACAAAGTTTAAAAGGCCTTTGATGCATTTTCACTCTGGCACTAAACGATTTTTTGTATAATACCAGCATATGGAAGAATTTTGATTGTCAAAGCCATTGTTCATATGAAGCAGCCGTTGTTTACCATCATTTCTACTGATTGCACTCAGGCAGCATGTTTTTTTCTTTTGCTTTGCTGTTGAAGTTTCTTTTATCTATACTACTTATAAAGGAGCGAACACAATCTTCGCTAAACGCACCCAGGAATGTACGTAGACCCTTTACCACTGCATGATTAGGCCCTTAAACTTAATCTAACAGCTAGCGTTGATTAATCTGATGTCTGGTGTGCGCTTAGCAATTTAGAATGTCGGACAGTACTTATCCCACAGCACGTCCATAGAAACCGCAATCATCATTAGGTCTCCCTTAATTTTCTCTTCGTCCCCTCCCCACCATAGCCTGGCCTCGATGCAGTCTTCTCCCGCACCTCCAGCCTAGCCGAGAACCTCTTCATCTCCCCACGTCCGCACCTTCGCGTCCGCCTCCCCGTCTGCCTCGCAACGACACTTTCACGACCTCTTCGTTTTCCTGGCCCCACCGTCGCCTCCCTCTTCCTCACCCATGGCGGCTCCGCTGGGAGGGACGCACGGGGGAGTGGAGACTGCATCGACTTCATCCAGTTCAACGCCTGCTACGCGTGTGCCCGGGGCTTGTCGCCGTTGTCGATTGCTTCTCGGCGTGTACGCTGCGGCGTTGCGGTTCCACCCCAGCGAGGACGGAGACGGGGATGAGGGAAGGATTGCAGGAAGGTTGTGAGGGAGATTGCGCATGGGGGGATCACCGTGCTGCATCATCGAGACCACCGGACTTCTCACGTTGGCAGCCGACAACAATATCGAAGCGAGGGATCGAAGATGACAAGGTAGTTCACCTCCGCGGATTGCAACATAGTTGAGACGAATGTGAGATTCCCGATTCAGATCTTTTACTGGCACTGTCAGCGGGAATGATGAGTAGGATGTTGCGGATTTTAATTCAGCTGCTTACACTACCATTTGTGAACGCGTTGGCTCAATATATACAAAGATCATCTTCAGGTTTAGAGAAAGCAAGAACCAAGGGCGTAAGCATCATACGTACATTGGCCCGTGGCAAGAATATCAATAGTGCTTGCACAGTTAAAATAATAAAGGACAGGTGGCCCATGTCAAATTGTAGAAGATTAATAATATCTTCAAGCATACTAGACTGAATCAACTTAGCTGCAAACAAATCTGTCAGTTCAGCATTTTGTGATAGTTCTTGGAGAATTTTGGTCAAGAAAACAAGCTCGAACTTGGAGCAGCAAGACAGACGAAGTACCTGAACTGAGTTCTTATTCTCCACTGTCAAGCTGCGCAGCAATCTGATTTTGGGAGCACTGTATGAGAGAGCATTCAGAACAGTTGTGTCGTCGTTGGGTTGTATGCACTTGAACTTTTCCTGGATGCATGACATAGGAGAAAATCATCTTGTGCAGCGACAAATCTTACTGGTGCTAGCTGATATGAAAGACAAAGATTCTAGATGAACAATTGCACAACGCCTGATGTTGAGTTCTTTGTTGTGAAGCTCCTGCACAAAAAAAAAATTAAACGAGGTACAGATGGCCATAATATATTTACATCTGAGATAGTGAGATATGCAACGATGCTATACGATGTTTGAGTTATCGATAGTTCAACAAAGAATGATAGCCCATTCAAAAAACAAAAAAAAGAATTATAGAGATTTACCCGCAATTTACAAGATTTTTGTGAATACCTGATCTTAGTGTAGATAACCAAGCTTCCCCATAGGCATATCAAGAGCCATAGACTATGCCTTTTTGGCAGATTTACAACAAAATTCGTGGTAAGTGGTTTAAGGTTAGCACACTTGGTTTGTTCCTTGACAGCTTGCAAATATTAGTGCCCATCTTTGAAAAGAGCAATATATATATTACTACTGTTCTATGGGGAAAAAAGGTGTACGGGGACTCACATCATGCAAACCATGATATTATTATACAACACTTGCATGCAAACAAGAACTGATCAAAGATACCCACTAATTTGGTCAAATAGTAGGTTTATTGGTCCGGTTATTGTGTGGATTTTATTTTGGCACAGAATGTTTGAAGCTTTGCTATCCTGAAATGCCGCTGCGGCTGGTTCCGGCCTCATCGGTCTGTAAGATTCCTCTCGACTAGATTGTTTTGATTCCCTGCAGGTGTTCCTTGAATTGTCGCGGAGAGCGCGAGACACGTATTTGCGTTGCAGTGCTTGGACGGGGGAGACGAAGCAGAGGCGTTTTCTGCGGGATGAGTAGGATGCGCTGCACACGGACAACCTCTTCATATCCTAGGTAAGACATAACACCACCGAATAGTATGTCCTAATCTCGCAAAAACATACTCTGGTTGTGGTCTCTTTATTACAATTCATCTCGAACTGCTATTGCTCTCCGGAGTTTCTCTTCCAATCAGATGTCTGTATCACTGAATGATTAGGGAATACAATTTCACTATGTAAAATTATGAAATGGACGAGGTTATGATTTCTTTACTGAGAAATATTTGAACATGTTACACATATTTTGATATCTGTTGATTTAATTACAAAAATATTATGTATTTGTTCACCTGCTTCTTTATTTGGTGACTATTGAACTGGTGTGTTGTTCCATGTGTTGTCGCAGTGCAGGCAAATTTGTGTTCTATTGGAAGCAATTTGGAGATTGTGTTTTAAAGCTTACCAATTTGCTAGCATCCGATTGATTCGGCTATACGATACCTAGAAGCAGCACCAGGAACATGTAATATTGCTCGGATTACAAGAAATCAAATCTTGTTTAATTCCTATCTTTGGTACTATCGTGTAGAGTCAGGTACTGAATTTGTTTGGTCTAACACTGTTGTAACTTTATTTTGTTGATTTGTGGGTTTAAAGTTCCTTCTGAAATAAGTGTCCACCTAAATAAGGATGAGAGGAAATCCCTAGCAATCTTTCAAACTCAAAGTACTTAGACAGAACTAAACGAGGATGAGGGAAAATCATAGCCAACAAAAGGAGTTGAATTCATAGGTGGTGTGTATGAGCGTATGTGTATGCACTGTTTTTTATTAATAGATACCCAAGGCTTTGTCGAGATTCGTATGTATCAAGCTTGTTTTACTGCTAGATACATCCGAATCTAGACAAAAATAAATCAACTACTGTTTTAAAATATATTTAGCTTTGTGAAAGGAGTGTATCCAGACCCCTTTTAGTGTGTAGGTTTATGTAGTTTTAGTGTGAACCGACACAAGGGGTCAGAGTGTATCCAACCCTTTTAGTGTGTAGGTTCATGTAGTTTTAGGTTCATGTAGTGTATCCACTAAAAGGGTCTGGAAACACTCTTTTCAGAAAGTTAAAACTTCTTATATTTTGAAAAGGGGGAAGTAATTTGGATACCAATTTTTTTATTGCATGCGAGATTGATTATCAGGTAACACAACGTGTGTTGCACGTGCATGATTACTAGTTCTCATAAATCGTATTGTATGCTTCCAGCAAATACTGTTTTGTTGCTCTGGCTCACGGTTATAGCCGCTTTCAAATGCGTTCAGCGAATATTGTGGGTTATACTGACAGTTTTGGTTATATTAATGTCAGCCTTGCAATCTTGAGCCCCCCAGTCATCTAGTATTGACAAGTTGATAGGTTCAACGGATCGATGGAACTATATCTGTTTTCTTTTATTTCTTTGGAAATGCTAAAAAGGGGCAATCCTCCCCAAATGACATCCACCAACCGTTCTTTTTTTTTTTGAACAAGTCACCTAAGCTATGCGAAGGGAAGGAAGTCCGCGGGCTGAGCCGGAGGTCACTTTTCCCGATCCATCCCGAAGGTTTTTCCCCCTCTCTCGCCCCATCGTCGCACCCAGTCCTGCTATCGGCTCAGCCATTGCTCTGTGGAAGCTAGACCAGAGTATCTTTTTCCCAGTCCTGCTATCGGCTCAGCCATTGCTCTGTGGAAGCTAGACCAGAGTATCTTTTTCGAGGCGCCAATTCCATTTCAGCTCATGAACAGAGTATAACATGGAATTTATTTATTTTTTGAATATAAGTATAACATGGATTACAAAGCCAGCAGATTGTAGAATTGTAGAAGCAGGGCAATTGCTATTCGTATGAGCTGAGCTGTTACAACTAAAGACAGGTCCTGGAGATAGATTTAGGACCTGATGAGCACAATTGTGAGCCACACCATTGAGTTCCATGTATATGCAGGTTGAAGGTGTGACACCTGTAGAAAGCTCGCTATGTTGTCTCTGATTTCCCAGTTGACATGGTCCGCAGCGATCGCCCTGGCTGCAGCTGCTCTGGCAAGTGGCACTTTGTCTGTCAAAAAGGGGCCCTGTTGAAGCCCTAGGAGCTGCGATTGAAGCGGCAAGAAGAAGAGCAGAAGCTTCAGCATGCAGGGGGAGGCCTGTGACTTGCACCATCAGATCAAAGTGCCCTGATTGGTAACTTATTTCTTTTGTGCTCTCTAACAGGTTATTTGCTGAATTCTGCGCAGTACCAATTTCTTGCCTGGTAATAGCAGATTTGATATGATCTTTATGTGGTATTCTTGTGTTCCTTGCTCCCCTTCATATATCAGATATCATCTGAACAGGCAACTTGGGAGTTTGGATTTCAGACCTGGCATCTGGCTGCACTGAGTGAGCACATTACTGAAGTGCTATAACCTTTAGTTGGATGTGGATCGTAAGGTCCAGTTTCACCCCATAGGATCGGATGACACCTGCCCCCGCCTCATAAGCTCAGCTGACTAGATGGGTTCTCACATTCTTAGGTTTTGTCTTTCTTCTGGCCCGCCGAACAATCTGGAGTGTTTCTGAACAATGTTGGGGCAATGTTTGCCATGTGTAGTGGCTAGAGATTTGTCTCTGCTAGAAGCTCCTCGAGGTGAAGAAAGTCATGGCCGAGCAGCCTGAGATGCTCATCTAGGTCTCTGACGACCGTCATGATCCACGGATCAAGCGAGAGGTCACTGGCGACAAACTCACAGGCCACACCGTCCACCTCGACCATGCTGCACCCCGGCACCTTGGTCACCTTCTTCTCCTCCATCGCCATCCGGACCCTCAGCACGTCCTCCCACTTGCTGGAGCCGGCGTACATGTTGGACAGCTGCACATGGACGCCGCTGTGGTCGAGGCCCAGCTCCGCCAGCCACTCCACTAGCTCCTTCCCGAGCTCCACGTCGCCACCGTGCAGCCTGCACGCGTTCAGCAGTGCGCCCAGCACGTACGAGTCTGGCCTCATCGGCATCACCCGCACCAGGGACACGGCCTCGGCCAGCAGCCCCGCACGGCCGAGCACGTCGACCATGCTCCCGTAGTGCTCCACGCCAGGCTTGACGCCATGGATGGTGGCCATGGTCCGGAATATCTCCTTGGCAACGTCGACGAGCCCACCGCCGGCGCGGGCGCAAGCGCTGAGGACGCAGATGAAGGTGACCTGGTTGGGGCGCACCCCTCGGTCCTGCATCGTGTGGAACAGCTCGATGGCCTCCCTGCAGCGGCCGTGGTCCGACAGCCCTGAGATCATGGCCGTGTAGGCGAACACGTCGCGCTGGCGCTCCGGCATGGCCGCGAACACCTGTGTCGCGGCGTCCAGGCTCCCGCACTTCGCGTACATGTCCACCAGCGTGGTGGCCACCATCCTGTCCATCTCACTCCTTCCAGGGGCGGCGACGAGGGCGTGCACCCACCGCCCCTGCTCCAGCGCCCCGAGCGCGGCGCACGCAACCAGGGAGCCGACGATGGCAGCCCGGTTGGGCCGGACTCGGGCTCTGAGCATCTCGTCGAACACCTCGAGCGCCTCCGCGAAGCCGCCCGCGCCGACGTAGGCGCTGACCATCGCGCTCCAGGCGACGGGCGTCCTGTTCGGCATTTCGTCGAACAGCGCGCGCGCGTCGTCCAGATGGCCGGCCCTGTTGTAGGCGGTGAAGAGCGAGATCCAGGAGCAGGCGTCCCTGTTGCAGGCGTCGTCGAAGACGCGGTGGGCGGAGGCGAGGTGGCCGCGGGCGGCGTAGGCGTGGATGAGGCCGTTGGAGACGTAGATGTGCGCGTCCCATCCGAGCGCGACGGAGAGCGCGTGCAGCGAGCAGACCAGCCGCCGCTCGGAATGCGGAGGAGCAGGGATTGCGGCTGCGGCTGCGGCGGTGAGGAGGAAGGAGAATGTGTAGTTGTTGGGGAGGAACGCGGGGAGGATGCGGCGCAGGCGGGGGAAGAGGGCGAGGGCGCGGAGAGGGGAGGCCTCGCGCAGGAGGTTGTTGGGGAGGAAGCGGTCGGCGAGGTGGGTCGAGGAGGTGAGCAGGTGGGCGTGGAGCTGCCGGAGTTGCGCGGCGGTCAGCGACGGGTGCGAGAGCAGATGCAGCGCGCAGCCACGCGACATGGCGGCCAGTAAGCCGACCTCCACAGAAAATGGAGGCTGAGCGTGGCGTGGTGGCTCCCGGGCTCCAGCCTCGGAGACCGGTTTTTGAAGTTTAAAAAACATGGATTCAAAAGTTTCAAAAAAATCCTGAAACAAATAAAAAAATGTAGCCAATTATGTGTTCTATCATTGTGCGTAAAATCTGAGCTCAAAACCTTTGCATTTTAGGATCAGAAAAAAATAAAAAATCGAGTTTTTGTCGCCGGCGAACAATGTTACACAGTAAAGTGGGGATTCCGTGTCTTGTGAGATTTTTTTCGAAATGTAATCCACTTTATTAATTAAGGTTCAGAATTACAATCTGCTTGGATAGAGCCAAATAGGAAGAGAGGTGTTACGTCAAAGCAATAAGAAGAGTCTATGCTAAGAGCCTCTCTTGCGCACACATGTGCCGCAAAATTCGCAGAACGATTAAAGAGAAGCTTGAAAATCTAGAACGATTGAATGAGGGTCTTCAATTCATTTTTTTATATGGATATCATCCATCCTAACCTTCCTCCCATCTTGCCACAGCGAAACGAGAGCTGAACAATCCATTTGCACAATAACCCGAGGACAATTCCGCCTGGCTACAGCCTCCAGACCATCCCTACACGCCAGCAGCTCACTAATGAAGGGTTAATCCACAAATTTATGTCGAATGCAACCCCCTTCAATCAAAGAACCATCACTATCACGCATCACATAACCAGAGCCAGCAACTATGCGATTGATATCCAGAGAGCCATATGAATTTAGAGTAATCATCCAGCCGACGGTTTAGTCCAAGAAACTTCCTTTGGCTGTTCCTTAAGGGTTTTAGGAGGGAGCTCCATACTCGCCACCATCTCATCAACCAGAAGTGTCGAAAGTACTGGCCGATACTTCTCCTCGCCATGAATAAACCTGTTCCTACTAGACCACATGCTCCAACATAAAGTTACAAAGACAACTTTATCATCATTTGATATGGCCTCCTCTAGCGTTAGATCAGAAGCCCAACTGCAGGGGTGCAACCTCAGAAGTTTCAGTCCTCTTTGATCCTCCAACGCTAGCCAAAACTGTTTAGCATGCTCACACTCAATCATAGCATGAAATAAAGTCTCATCTGTATGCCCACACAGTTTGCAAGCCCGCACTTCCATCACATGCCTCCTGGCTAGCAGGCTATAACAGGAAAGTAACTCCTTAACAGTATGCCACCAAAAAATCCTAACTTTTGGGTCAACTACAAGCTTCCAGATCTTCTTCCAGACACCACCATTCTCATCGTCAGAACCACTAGCAGCATCAACATCCGATCCCGAATTTCTAATGAGCATCATGTATGCCGACCTGACTGAATATATGCCGGTGTTTTCCTTTACCCACGACCATAAATCATCAAAAACACCCCTCGATCTCGGTATACACAACATTGCATTAGCATCTACCTCAAAAAAAGTTTTCAAACTTTAGCTTCATCCCATAAACCAGATAGAGGGTTTAGCAGATCTGCCACCAAAACCAGATCATCTGGCTTGTCTAAACTTAGTTTCCCCATTGGTTTAAAGGATGGCATACCCGGAATCCAACGATCATTCCAAATAGAAGTGGAAAGATCATTACCAATCCTTTTGATCAGTCCCTTCTTTAGCACTTCACGGACACATATGATGGCCTTCCACACCCAGGAAGAACTATTTGGGCAACCTGCTGTGAGAATATCAACATTGGGAAAATATCTCCCTTTCAGGACATGAGCACAAAGTGAAAGTGCATGTGTGTCCCCATGTGTGGTCTAGGTAATTAATGACAATCTTTATGGACTTATGTTTGCATTGAGTTTTACTTGTAGGATTTGTCCATAGGCAATGCTTGAACCATATGTTGGCTTCAAGGTTGGGAGAAGAAGAAAGTAAAGAAGATCAAGTGTTGACCAAGATGTTCAAGGAGTGATCCAAAGATTGGTCATGGGAGAGTTGAGCCTATGGTAAGTGTGTCTTGAAGAATAAGATAGAGTGATATCTCTGGTGTACCTTCAAGGCACCAACATAATGAAGAAATGAAGTGCAAGTTCAAGATGAGCCATCTCAAAGAGATCATATGCTTGAGGCTTACCATCATTATGGTGATCATGGATTTGTGAAGATATGCCTACAAGAGAGGCTCTCCCATAGTGAGTATGGGGGAGCAATTTGCAAGACTTCACCAAGCTAGCGCAATCAAGAAAGGTGTTCCATCTTGAGGTGGACAAGATCGTTATCGTCAAGCTCAAGTGGAATATGTGATACATTGCAAATGTATCTATAATTTTTGATGTTCCATGCTTGGTTTTATCCACTTTCTTGTGTTTTGTCCACACTTTGGAGTACTTTTCATATGATTTCTTGGACTAACCTATTAACAAGAGCCACAGTGCCAGCTGCCTGTTTTCTGCTGTTTTTGGTTCCAAGAAAGTCAGAAAATGAATATTCTCGGAATTGGACGGGACAAAAGCCAAAGTGCCTATTTTTCTGGAAGTCATCAGATGCCAGAATACGAGACGGAGAAAGGCTGGGGGCCAGCCACACCACCTGGCCACGTGGTCAGGCCTAACCCGCGCCAGGGGGTGGTCTGGCCGACCCCAACACCCCCTCGGCCTCTCCTTCTGCCTATAAGATGCCCTCGGGACGAAAACCCTAAGGACCCGATCAAAAAATCCACGAAAGAGTCTGTAGCCGCCGTCATCTCCATCCCCAGATCAGGAGGGATCTAAAGCTCTTCCCGGCACCCTGCCAGAGAGGGGAATTCACCCTGGAGGCCTTATTCATCACCATGCAAGCCTCCGGTGTGATGTGTGAGTAGTTCATCTCTGGACTACGGATCCATGTAGTAGCTAGATGGCTGGTTCTCCTCCTTTGTGCTTTCATGTTTAGATCTTGTGAGCTCCGTTCATGATCAAGATAATCTATTTGTAATTCTACATGTTGTGTTTGCGGGGATCCGATGGATATTGAGATGCTATTTCAGATTGATTATTGATTCTATCATGTCTTTGTTATTTGAGATCTTGCATGCTATCCGTTATTAGTAGCTATCTTGGCCAAGTAGATGCTAGCTACTCCAAGAGTTAGTATTTATGCTCGATAGTGGGTTCATGCCTCTGGTAATCTAGGGAAGTGACAGAAATCTCTAAGGTACTAGATGTGTTGTTGCTACTAGGGGGAAAACAACAATCCTTTGTTCATAGAACAATCATATTGTTTACTTTACACGCAATTCGTAAAGCAATAATCTGTTGCTTGCAACTTAATACTGGAGGGGGTTCAGATGATAACCTGAAGGTGGATTATTAGTCATAGATGCAGTTGGATGGCGGTCTATGTATAATGTTGTAATGCCCAATCAAGTTCCAAAGGAGTTAAGATGATTAGTATATGCATGTATTGCTTTCTCGATGTTTTTCAATTGCCCCGCTATAATTTGTTCACCCAGCATATTATCTATCCTAAGGAGAGCCACCTCTAGTGAACTATGGATCCCCATCCTTTCTTTTACATACAATCTATAAACTGTTTAATGCTTTGTGTTTACTTTCTATAAACTATTACTTCTTTCCATTCGATACGTTTAATCCTTTGTTTTCAGCAAAACCGATGAGATTGACAACCTCAACGCAAGTTGGGGACAAAGTTTTGTGGTTGTGTTGTGCAGGTCTCCACGTTGCTGCTGGCACTAGTAGTGCGCCCTGCCAACGTTCAGCTAGCTACACCTTTGGGGTGTTTCCTTTCTCCTACTGGATTGATAACCTTGGTTTCGTACTGGGGGAAAACTTGTTGCTGTGCTCATCATACCTTCCTCTTGGGGTTCCCCAATGAGATCGATATATTTTGGGCCATCAAGCATATTTTCTGGCGCCGTTGCCGGGGATTCAAGGACATCTTCACAAGGGGAGTCCCTCATAACCAATCTCTTTATTTTGTTATTTTTGTTTTGCTTAGTTTCTTTTTGCTTTGTTTGCTTGCTCTTTATCAAAAACACAAAAAAAATAGTTTTACAAGTTTGCTTTCTTTATTGAAAACACAAAAAATGACTACTCTTGAAAACACTAAGTTGTGTGACTTCACTAGCACCAACAATAATGATTTTATGAGCACACCTATTGCTCCACATGTGCCTGAAGATACTTTCTTTGAGATAAAACCTGCTTTGCTCAATCTTGTTATGAGAGAATAATTTTTTGGTATTGGTAATGAAGATGTTGTTGCCCATCTAAATAACTTTGTTGAACTTTGTGAGATGCAAAAGCATAGGGATGTAGATGGTGATATTATTAAGCTGAAATTGTTTCCTTTCTCTTTGAGAGGAAAATCTAAAGAATGGTTGAATTCCTTAACTAAGAATAGTATTGATTCTTGGACTAAGTGCAAAGATGCTTTCATTGGAAAATACTACCCTCCTGCTAAGATGAGAAGTGAAATAATGAAGTTTAAACAATCTGATAATGAGCATGTTGCTCAAGCTTGGGAAAGAATGAAATCTTTGGTAAAGAATTGTCCCACTCATGGACTGACTGCTTGGATGATCATCCAAACTTTTTATGCAGGATTGAACTATTTTTCAAGGAACATATTGGATTCTGCTACTGGAGGTACCTTTATGACCATCACTTTGGGTGCTGCAACAAAACTTCTGGACAATATGATGGTTAATTATTCTGAATGGCATACTGAGAGAGCTCCACAAGGTAGGAAGGTAAATTCTGAGGAAACCTCCTCCTTTGATGTGAACTTCATAAGAAATAACAATTTTGGCAACAATGCTTATGGTAATAACAATTATAGGCCCTACCCTCCTAATAATACTTATGGCTGTAATGGTAAACCTGATTACCTAGTGAAGGAAGAATTTTAGAAGTTGAAAGAGCCACTAAAAACTTCATGCAAATGCAATATGAGCAAAATAAACTATTCACTAAAACTATGGAGGAACAATCTACCATTTTGAAGAACATTAGCCATCAACTTGAGAGGCTAAATAGGGAAATTTCTAGTTTACAATTGAAACTCTCTAATGCTGAAAGAAATATATCATCTTTGTCTAAAGCTCAATCCTCTTTGATCAATAAAATGGCTGCTAAACCTGAAACTAATGATAATACCTTTGTAGCCACTAATGCCATACAAGTAAGAATTTATGAAAATGTTAGACTATTAGCTGAATTGCATGCTAAGTGGGAAAGAGAAGATGAAATTGCTAGAAACATTAGTGTTTCTACTATTACCACCACTAGTATTGAGGCTAGTAATAGTTCTACTACTTTAGATGATAATTTTTATTTTGATCTTGATGGTTGCAATATCTCTGAAGTTATTAAGTTCCTACAAAAGCTTGCTAAAATCCCTAATGCTAGTGCTATGAACATGGCTTTTACAAAACACATTACTGATGCCCTCATAAAGATTAAAGAAGAAAAGATGAAACATAAAGCTTCTATCCCTATAAAACAAGAAGATGGTTGGGAACCCATCATTAATATGAAAGTGAATGACTTTGATTTCAAAGCTTTATGTGATCTTGATAGCAGTGTTTCTATTATGCCTAGAAGGATTTATGATATGCTTGATTTGCCTCCACTTGAAGATTGTTATTTTTAATGTCCCACTTGATGATAATGCTAAAAAGAAACTCATGGGGAGTCTTAATGATGTCCTTATTATGGTTAACAATGCTATGTCCCCGTTGATTTCTATGTTTTGGATGTTGAATGCAATGCTTCTTGTCCTATTACTTTGGAAGACCTTTTCTTAGAACTATTGGTGCCATTATTGATATGAAAGAAGGCACCATTAAATATCAACTCCCACTCAAGAAAGGTATAGCACACTTCCCTAAGAATAGAGAGAAGATTTCTTTTGCCTCTCCTATGAAAACAAAATTTGGTTTTAATGCTTCTACATTTGAGAACACTTGATTCTTTTTCTTACTTCTTATGCCTAACTTAAAGGCGTTAAAGACAAGTACTTATTGGGAGATAACCCAAAAGTTTTAGATGAGTCTTGTAAGTTAATACTTCAGTAATAACCACTCCTTATCCTTTTTATTTGCTTTTTGTGCCAAGAGTAACCTCTAATGAGAGAGAAGTAATGATTGGGGAAGTTGCTGTCCCGAAACAGATTTCTGTGCTTCACCGTAAAAATTCGTGTAAAATATCTGAACGTCTTTTTGAGGCGTGAATTTTTGTGCTTCTGCCCCAGGTTGTTATATAACTTTAGTTAGTTCAACACTTTTTTATTTGAGCAACAGAAGGTCTTCGAAAAAATTCGTCTTTACCTGCTGGTCTGTTTTGACAAATTTCTGCCATTTTCTGCATTTGCTTCTTGTTGGTTCCTTTTTGAGTTCTTTTGGGGAATTGAGCTTTTTGAGGGAAGTGCTACAGTATCTAGTGTTCTAATGGAAGTTTATTTCGTGTTAGAACTGAACCTTAAGACCTATTATCTTGAGTGCACTAATGTTGCTAATAAAGATTGTGTGAAGTTTTGTATGAAGGAAAAAATTCAGGTGTATGGAAGAAATGAGTAATGAGATAAAGGATGGACTAAAGCTCAAGCTTGGGGATGCCACACGTATCACCCCAACAAATATCCAAGAAGTACAAGCGTCAAAGCTTGGGGATGCCCAAGGCATCCCCTTCTTTATCAATAAAAATCTCAGGTTTCTTCCGAACGCTTCATTTTTATTGTTTCATGCACAGTTGTGTTGTTCTTGAAGCGTCTTCTTTTTCGTTTTTGTTTTAGTTTTTCGTTTGCTTTGGTTTGCTTAGTTTGCTTAATAAATTGGTTGGACCCCCTCTTTCATATATTGGTTTGCAAATAGTTTGGTTTGGTTTGGAAAAGAGTAGGAAAGTTCATGCTTATGTGGTAAAAAGAGCTCGTTTTTGACTGTGGCCTATGTTCTATCATGCCATGCTTGATATTGTTTTGGATTTATGCTTAGTATTCTTTGCTGTAGCATGACTTGTTATAAACAATTGAGATTGTTTAATATGCCTTGGATGAATCATGCGTTGTTTTAGCATATTAAAGCATAGTATAGTGGTATTCTCCTTTGATGCTTTATTTGGGTTGACTTGGCGCATTCTCACACCATGTTATGACTATCTCAAGTCACCATAGCCTTTATGATCCTTTAGTTTTCAACTTGTAGTATCACTTTATTCTTTGATCAATGATGTTTTGTTGCTCTGCATGATTATGGCCATTATTGCTCTCTTAGTTTGTCGCTCCCAGTCTTTTGCTAGCATACACAACCAAGTATGAGTTCCACTCATGCATCCAACTCGCTAAACCAAGTTATTCCAAAGAGTCGACCATACCTACCTACTAGCTTATGCTATTCCAAGTATATTCATGCTTTTGTTTACCTTCCAAATTAAACTTGTTATGAGAAAACTAGTGATTAAAGCTCTCACGAACTTGATGGCACACTTTACTTTTTTTGTATCTAATAAACTTGAACCATTGGGTCCTTCTTTGTTGCGTATATGCTTGCGCTTTATAAGTTGAAATTAGCAGAACCATGTATCATGGGGAATGCTTTCAACATTGCACTTGTACTTTGTACCCTGTTGATATCATGTTCTTTTGCTTATGGATCCCGGCGGTGTGAAATAAAAGTGGAACTTGTAAGATCATGGATTTTGTATGTGTGTTAGAGAAACGCATGGGCCGCTAGCCTAAGCCATGCCTAATCATGGTGGAAACTTGCAGCATCACCATAATGAGCCATCTATGAAGCACCCTCAATAAAAACCTATGCAACTAGCAAATAAAAAGATCGTTGAGATGCTCATTGTCTGCTTGCCTTGTCATTTTGATTATGGGATAGCTCCTGTATCATGTGCAAGGGGTACCCCGTTGGCGGTTCTTTATGATACACATGTACTTACAATGACAAGATCTTACTCGTGACTAAAGTTGAGTAGCATGAGGTTCGGTCTTCATAAGTAAGGGGCATGAGATTTTGGTTTATAACTTGTCAAGCATATCCTCTTAGTTGTGTCACTTTAACCTTAATCGCCTTCAAGATGCTTATGATAGGGACAATGAGAGCTGAAAGCTATAAGTACCATAATTTTTGGAAGCTCTTTATTAGACTTGAATCCCTACTTCCTTCTATGAAGGCCTTTCTTCCACCATTATATTGAGTCTCCACCTTCTACCTTTATGCACCTACTTTGAGAGCATAGTGGCAATTCTTAGTTCTATGTGCATTGTCCCAAGACTAATTGATTGATGCATAACTTGATATTACTTGTTTTAAACTATTTGTATCTAATCACTCTTATGAACTTTGAAGGTGTCCTATGCATTTATATTTGCTACTCTATGAGGGACAAGCTGAATACTATTATGCTATGTTTTCTTTATGTGAAACAAACAAACGTCTTGCAAAGCATTGTTATTCATGAATCTTTTGTTTATGCGTTTTCATGTTGCATCATACTTTCTTTGTCTTATTGCTAGAACCTTGTCTTTCATGTTACGATTGATGTACTATGATCCCAGCTTTGAATGTTTTACAAATACTTTGATCAAGTCTTTGATGGTGCATGTCACCTTAAAAATTATTCTTTCTTTTTATCACTTACCTACTCGAGGACGAGCAGGAGTTAAGCTTGGGGATGTTGATACATTGCAAATGTATCTATAATTTTTGATGTTCCATGCTTGGTTTTATCTACTTTCTTGTGTTTTGTCCACACTTTGGAGTACTTTTCATATGATTTCTTGGAGTAACCTATTAACAAGAGCCATAGTGCCAGCTGCCTGTTTTCTGCTGTTTTTGGTTCCAGGAAAGTCAGAAAATGAATATTCTCGGAATTGGACGGGACAAAAGCCAAAGTGCCTATTTTTCCGGAAGTCATCAGATGCCAGAATACGATACGGAGAAGAGCTGGGGGCTGGCCACACCACTTGGCCTCGCGGCCAGGCCTGGCCCGCACCAGGGGGTGGTCTGGCCAACCCCAGCACCCCCTCGGCCTCTCCTTCCGCCTATAAGATTCCCTCGGGACCAAAACCCTAAGTACCCGATCAAAAATCCAGGAAAGAGTCTTGTAGCCGCCGTCATCTCCATCCCCAGATCGGGAGGGATCTGAAGCTCTTCCCGGCACCCTGCCGGAGAGGGCAATTCACCCTGGAGGCCTTCTTCATCACCATGCAAGCCTCCGGTGTGATGCGTGAGTAGTTCATCTCTGGACTACGGATCCATGTAGTAGCTAGATGGCTGGTTCTCCTCCTTTGTGCTTTCATGTTTAGATCTTGTGAGCTCCGTTCATGATTAAGATCATCTATTTGTAATTCTACATGTTGTGTTTGCGGGGATCCGATGGATATTGAGATACTATTTCAGATTGATTATTGATTCTATCATGTCTTTGTTATTTGAGATCTTGCATGCTTTCCGATGTTAGTAGCTATCTTGGCCAAGTAGATGCTAGAAACTCCAAGAGTTAGTATTTTTGCTAGATAGTGGGTTCATGCCTCTGGTAATCTGGGGAAGTGACAGAAATCTCTAAGGTACTAGATGTGCTGTTGCTACTAGGGAGAAAACAACAATCCTTTGTTCATAGAACAATCGTATTGTTTACTTTACACGCAATTCGTAAAGCAATAATCTGTGTCTTGCAACTTAATACTGGAGGGGGTTCGGATGATAACCTGAAGGTGGATTATTATTCATAGATGCAGTTGGATGGCGGTCTATATATAATATTGTAATGCCCAATCAAGTTACAAAGGAGTCAAGATGATTAGTATCTGCATGTATTGCTTTCTCGATGTTTGTCAATTGCCCCGCTGTAATTTGTTCACCTAGCATGTTATCTATCCTAAGGAGAGCCACCTCTAGCGAACTATGGATCTCGGTCCTTTCTTTTACATACAATCTATAAACTGTTTAATGCTTTTTGTTTACTTTCTGCAAACTATTACTTCCTTCCATTCGATACATTTAATCCTTTGTTTTCAGCAAAACCGGTGAGATTGACAACCTCATCGCAAGTTGGGGATAGAGTTCTGTGGTTGTGTTGTGCAGGTATCCACGTTGCTGCTGGCACTGGTAGTGCGCCCTGTCAACGTTCAGCTAGCTACACCTTTGGGGTGTTTCCTTGCTCCTACTAGATTGATAACCTTGGTTTCGTACTGAGAGAAAACTTGCTGCTGTGCTCATCATACCTTCCTCTTGGGGTTCCCCAACGAGCTCGATATATTTTGGGCCATCAATATGTTCAAGGCAAAGGTATGTTCTTGATAGGGTTTCTTTCTTACCAATCTCATGGTGTTAGTTGGGGAGACCGGTTTATAGGATAGGTAACTGTACTATCAAGAGGGGCTCTTGAGTGAGTAACTTGATCATATCCTTCGGAGAGAGCTCAAATCTTTGCATACTTGGCATCATCTTTCTTGGTTCTTCTTTTGTTCTTATCTATGAAAGGATTTAGATCTTGCGTTAATCTTCATGACAAGCTCAAGTTTATCGAAAACGGATTTCATATGCATTCTCTATTGCATCTTTGATGTTTGAGGTTTTACCGGTTCGTCTTTTTTAGAGTGGTCAAACCTTTCATCATTTGGTTCTATCCTCCTTTGCTGGACTATGATGTTTTTCTGTATGATCTTATAGAGTTATTGTCCTCTTTAAAACGAGCCCAAGATCATCAAAATTGGAGTCTGGATGCAAAAGTTATGGTTTTTTCGTATTGATCGTTCCGCTAGTTTTTGTAAGACCGGAGATTCCAGACTTAATCTCCGGCCTATCTCCGGACCGCATACTAAATGTCCCCCAGTTTGTCCCTGTTTGGCATGGGTATACCGGAGACTCCGGTCCCAGTCCGGAGACTCCGGACCGGGCGATTCCTGGGCCTAACGGTTAGATTTCTAGGGACATATTTAAGGGGCCCTTCTTCCCCAATGGTTTCCTAACTTTTCTTGCAAGTTTTCCCCTCCATTGTTGACCTTATTGAGCTTGCAATCCCTCAATCCCTCCTAGGATTCTTGCATATTCTTGAGGGATTTGAAATAGGATATCTAGATCTACAATCCCACCAATCAATCTCTCCTCTAAGTGAGGGGAACATCTTGGGATCTAGATCTTGGAGTCTTTTGTGGATATCCTCCATTGTTCTTCCTCTCTTATTTCCCCATAAGCTTTTGTAGCTTTGGTGGAATTTGGGAGAGAAGGACTTGAGCACTTATTGTGTTCTTGCCATTGCATTTGGTGCATCGGTTTGAGTTCTCGGTGAGGATTCAATTGGATGAAAGGTGAGAAGCTTTTTACTCTTGGATTCTTGAAACCCTAGACGGTTTGGTTGTATTGCAGGTTTGTGGATTACTTGGGGCCTCCAATTAAGTTGTGGAGCTTTCCCCAAGCTTGTTAGTTGGGAGACTCCAATTGAGTTGTGGAGAAGTGCCCCAATCTTGTGAGAGGTTCCAGATTATCACCGGCAAGTGCACCGATAGTGAAAGTGTGGATCGATCCCGTTGGGGTGAGATTCATAGGAGAACAAGGGAGATCTTTTGTGACGTTGGTGGTTTGAAACCACCCCCTCTCCAAACTAGACGTACTCCATTGTTGGGAGGAACTCGGTAAAATATCGTCATCCCCACGTGCCTCAATTATCTCTATACCCGAGCTCTTACTTATGCACCTTACTTTATGATAACCTTCATGCTTGAAGTCTATATCTTGCTATCACATAGTTGCTTGTCTTGCTTAGCATAAGTTGTTGGTGCACATAGATGAACCCTAGTTGTTCTATGTTTTGTGCTTGACAAAGTAAACGCTACTTTAATTTCTTCTTTGTTGAGTCCCTCTCGTAAAAGTTTTAAACCACCTATTCACCCCCCCTCTAGGCGACATCCTTGTCCTTTCACAAAGGCTCTCTGAATTTTCCAGCAGCCTCCAAGCTTGCTTGCCTAGCATTGCATCATGAACAATTCGTAGTCTCGGAAACCAAGACCCCCCCTCCCCCCGCACACTTTGGTACAGCCATCCTCTCCCAAGATAGCCAGTGCATACCTCGCTTGTCTAATGACCCACTCCACCAGAATTTAGATCCAATGGATCGTAATTTGGAGCACAACCCCTATTGAGCTTGAAGCAACTCATAGAGTAGGTTGGTAGAGCTTGAATCACCGACTTCAACATAGGTTCCTTCCCCCCATAGGAAACCAACCGGGGACACTAGCCTTGGACTTGACTTCTTACCCTCTCAACAATGTGGACAAAATTACTCTCTGTTAGACATCCTGACGTCGTCGGAAGCCCTAGGTACTTCTCTAAGAGGGCCTCACGGTCAATTCCCAACACATTCCTAATCATCAATCGAACCGGCCGAAGACAATTCGGACTGAAGTATTTCGAGCTGAAACTCTACACGCTGGTATATTTCATGGTTGTCTATATCCAGATTCTTTTTCATTTTTTGAAAACTTTGAATTCAAAATATCGGAGTTTGAAAAAGAACAAAAACAACCGGGCTACCTGGAGCCCAGGTTTCAACATGGTTATTCGGGCCTAGCATCTAATTCAAAATTGATGAGTGCAACACAAGCCTAACATTTACCTGAAACAATACTCAAAATTTATGGATCAAACTACAATTAAAACAGGAGAGGGTGTAGAGGAAACCAACTTATTCGGGCCGAAATACACAATACATTTTTTTTTCAAAATTCCCTACACATTACATGTGGAGCCTAATTAACATCCTTTTCAGTCTGAAGATATCTCACCAAGTCCACCTACTGATACACTTTAACCTGCAGAGAAATGAAACAAACAACAGGCACACAAAACAAATCAGTGTGCATCCAGCTATTCATCCAAATTTCTAACATCTGATTTACATATTAGTACAGAAGAGAAGGAATTATTCTTTGTCCCATTAAGCTGAGTCTGTAGAACCAATTACTATCTGTCGTAGAACAATTTCAGTATTTAACCATGAAGAATGTCATACCTGACAGCGAAAGATATGAACTCCCAAGAGGAACTAGAAGAGCAGCGATTCTGATCACAACTTGATACCAGCCAGGTCGAAGAGCTGCTGAGCCTGGTCCGGGAACACTGTTATGAACAGCAACAGGGCTGCATATATACGAAAAAAGATGATGGTCATGAGCTGAAGCACACATTACTATTTATTAGTATGTTATTCTTCCGAGGTTGCAAAGCTGACACGATCTTACTTATCAAGACAGCCCCAAGAATTCTGGAGATCTTCCCCTGGACGACCACAAGGCCGGCTTTCCCCGCGTTCTGCAGCTCGAATTCACCGACAGACTCGAACGTTCCTACGAAACATGATGATGATGATATGAACAAGAGATTCTTCTGCAGATTATAGTGTAAAGGATCTTGGACTGCCGGATGCTGATACCTGGCTTCAGTGTCTGGAGACCTGACGTGATGCAGGCCAGGTTCTGGAAGCCTTCCCGCTCCAACG
Source organism: Avena eriantha (assembly GCA_910589775.1). Taxonomy (NCBI): domain Eukaryota; kingdom Viridiplantae; phylum Streptophyta; class Magnoliopsida; order Poales; family Poaceae; genus Avena; species Avena eriantha. Next base: position 489,914,105 of record OU342741.1, on the reverse strand, counting down.
CATCTGCAGCGGCTGTGGACCTGCAGAAAACATGCAAAAGAAAAAAGGCAAAGTAAGCTTCTGACACTGAATTTTTCATAAGAAAAGTGTACCGATTGTAACAATGCTAATGCTGGAATTCTTAACACGATGTGAAAACAAGCAAATTTGGTTATGAATTAGTAACATTTTGATGAAAGGGCTTCAATCTGTTAACTGAAGAATCACCTGAGGCCTTCCTGGCAGACGACCAGCAGTTTGCTCTCCGGCGAGAACTTGCTCCTCACCATCTTGGTGAAGTCCTGGTTGGGCTTGGTGAAGGACAGGCCGTAGAAGAGGCCGGCGAAGTTGTTGTGCGCCTGCCGCTTGATGATCGTCCCTGACAGAGAAACACACGCCCACACACATTTCCGTCAAGCTAAAACGCAGGAAAGGAAAAAAAGCTCTGGATGATGCAGTCGGATAGTGTTACCAATGTCGTTGTCTTCGTTCTCGATGTAGAGCGGGACGTGGGCGGAGCCCCTGACGTGCGCCCGCTCGTACTGCCGCCGGTCACGGATGTCCAGCACCGCGTACCCTTCCTCCGCCACCAGCCGTTTCGCCTCGTCGCCGGACACGAAGCTCACCTCCGCGCGGACGGCCACGGAGGCGGCGGCGGACGACCTCCTCAGGGACAGGCCGCCGCTGCTCCTCCCCGTGGCGCCATGCCGGAGCCTTACGGCTATCCAAGAACCTCTGAAACACAAAGAATCTGTTGCTCAGAACAGAGCTAGATTGACAATGGGAAGAGAAAAACAAAGATAAAATTGCTGCTCACCTTGGGGGAGAGAAGGCAGTAGATAGACCAAGAACTGCCATTTTCCTCTCTTGATTTTCCTTCCGTTCTCTTGGAGAAGAAATGGGTTCTCGAGGGGGGAGGCAATGGATTTGCTTGCGAGAGAAGAGGGAGGATATCCAGAGCTCCAATGGAAAAATGCCACGTCGGATCCACCGTGGAGAGGGGGAGTTTGGGGGCCCTATTGGCCCAATGGCATACGCAGTTTCTGTGCCAGTTTGGTCGATGTTGATGCCTGGAATTTTGGACATTTGTGCTGGAGTAACACTTAACCAGGGGAGTTTTTGCTCAAAGAAAAAAAAACTTAACTATGGGGAACAATTCTTCTGAAAAAAATCATCTTGGCAGATAAATTATTTAGCGGTAGCCAGCAGGATCTATACTACTATGTGGGTGAATGGAAGCAAAATCTGCTTCAAACATGAACCGTGGCATGCATAAAAAGGTGGAATAATAAATTTCAGGTGTGAACAACCCTTCGGATGCAGGATTCAACTGATTTTACTCTTATGCTCTTTGTCATGCTCATTTTCATATATCATGCAGGATTCATACCACAGCACATGTATGACCTGTCCGCAACTCACTACTCCTAGAGAAAACAATTAACAAGGATTAACAAGGAAGAAAAAAGAGACAACAAAGTACCAGCCGCCAGGTCATAATAACACTGATAAAAGTAAGAATCCACCACAGAAGTGGAAAACAATGTCGTATTCAAACAGCCGAGTCACAATTCGGGACGACAAGATCATCATATTTGAACGATTTCAACCAGAACCTCCATTTACAATTTGAGCTTCAGCGGTTACTAAAGCGCGGGTGAAATGCCGAAAGTACTTCGCAGGCATGGATTTTAGATCAGGACCAACTACCACATATTACTATATCCCTTAGTACCTCTACTATGAACAGTCTACATTCAAGAGAAACTCCTCTGGTATTGTAATGTGCCTGGAACGAAAAATGGAGTGCTTCGAGTAAAGTTGTAGATACATCTCTTCAGGACAATACGTTGACTCAGTGGTGGACTTTTTCTTCTTCCTCTGTAGTTTTCATTCCAGTCACATCCAGGAGCACAGAAGTCAGAGCGATCGCAGAACCTGACACGATGGCTGCTGGGAAGCTCCGGGCTGTAATATACAAGGATAATAAATATTAGACTGATATTAAAGTACATTGCTACATTGAAGAAGCTACTAAAGCATTGAAGAAAGAGAATCACACATATTAGGGCTATCAAAATGGAAGATGATAGGAAAAGTATATCGGAAGAGGACGTTCCTCCCAAGATAATATACGATGAAAGAAGGAAGGAACATCAAAGTGTAACCATGTCAAATGTAACAGTAAAGCATCCCCCAATGATTCACATTGTAACTTTTACAATGAAGAAGTCAATATCATAAGTTTGCTACTTCTAAGTTCTAACTGCCATGATTTGCCCTTGTACTATTTTTTTTCTTCATGTGTCTGCAGAAAAATAGCAGATCTAGTTCTAGAATGACCTTTCAGCATGATATTTCTTGTTGTGCCTAATTCCAAAACTTTGACTATAAAAAAAAGAGAAACCCATACAGAAGGAACCAAATATGTGCATAATAAAGCAAGAACCCACCCAAATACAAGCGAAAGAACTTGAACCTGCCCCAGCCAAGTAAGGCTAGCCCAGCCTACATATTTTGACCACAGCGACACCACCAAAATAGCGCGAATGTGTGAAGAGAAATAAATAGCGCGAATATTGTATGAACTAGTAATATAGAACCAACGGTAGTTATCATATACAGGACCAACTGTACAGTGCTAAATGTTGGTTCTACCTAAGGACTGAAGAATGTTCATCTGATCAAGCTTATAGTACATGCATGGACACCGTCAAGGATTTTTGAGAAGACAAGACAAATAATCCACAGGAACGTTCGTATAACCGAGTTAGAAATTTCAGACCAGGCTTACCTCTGAAGCCCATAACAGTTGAACCAGCAGCAAAACCAGCTACAGCACCATTAATGTAGTCCTTCTTCATCCTGTACTTCTCAAGAGCCTGTTCTATGCCTACATATGTAGCTCCAAGAACTGCAAGGTGTCCTGCATAATTTCCACACACCTTGCCAGTTCTAACCAGCTCAGGATACTTCACATTACTGCCAACCTGAGGTCCATCACGCAGCATAGAAACCAGCCCACCCCAAACAGTGCCAGCAGCTAAGCCAATGCCTGCAGCCTTGCTTGTCTTCAAGAAAAGTTCCTCACCTACCGGATCTCTCAGATTGGAAGCCTCCATGCTCCTTGTAAACCAGAAACTGATTAAAAAATCCAGAAGAAGTGCAAGAAATCAAGATAGCGTAATTGATGGAAATTACAATGCACTTGCAATAAATTAAGTTAATCAAGAATATGGTTAACCAAAACAATGACATCAACATGATACAATATTATCGTGTGCTACATGGTTTCAGCAAAAACTTTAGTCATATGATTCTAGACACATCAACTTGAGGACCAATCGTTTGTGATACAATGTAGAAGTGTTTGGAAGACATTGGATAACATAGATACTGAGATGCATGACCCAAATATCCTAAGAAGGGATTTCAGAAAGTATAATCCTACTGCAAGCTTTGGACAGTCTCCAGGTCCAAAAGGGGAGACAGGACACAAACTTCATCTAAGCACAACATGATCGAAAATCCAAGTATAGAACTACAGCACCGTCAGCCGTTCGTCACCAAACTCATAGTTGCTATATCAGGATTAGCGCAAGGGGTACAGAATCGATGGCAGCGAATCGCTCTTGCACCGCCAATCCGCAAATCACTGCAGATATCCAGAGCGGCGGATGTGTATCCTTAACAGAAGGTGCAAAATTACAGGGAACCCATTGCGTGACAGATTCTACGCGAAACCCCAATCATCTTTTCCAGACCGCAAGGCATGGATTCGCAGATTCGAACAGACTGAATTACGCTAACAAAAACTCTTACCTCGCACTAATATTCTCCTAACGGGGGATATTCGAAAAAAAAAAAGTATCCTCCTTATGGGAATATTTTTCTGATGATGCAGCAATCGCCTAAAAACGAGAAGAAAAAAGAGCATCGACACATTCAATTCCGTCACAATCGACAGCCGCTAAATCTATATACATTCTATATGCGTCTCATCGAGAATCCCGATCTTCTTAGGGCGACGCCGACGAAATCGCCACCAAATTTGGGGGGCGGAAAACACCGAGAAAAGAAACCGCAAGCGAAATCTCGCGATTAAAAGCTTTCGCGACGAATCTCGGAACGGGATAGAGTTAGCGCACCAACCTGTTGACCTCTACCCCTTGGTTTCTTCCGCTTCTCCTCCTCCGGATTCTTCTTCTTCTCTCGGGCGTTGCGGAAGTTTGGGAGGAGGGGTTGGGCTATTGACGATGGAAACTATATTGAGCGTGTGTTTGGGGTCCGTGTTTGAGTCAGCGCTGAGTCCTCGGTTTGGTAATCGTGTTCGCAGCGCCCGTATTCGGGGTTGGGCCCTATTTTTGAAGTTCCTAAAAAGGACGCCAACTCTAGCCTTTGTTTCTCAGGGAAACTCCAAATAAAGGCTAAGAACCCCTTATTTTCAAACTTGAAAGCTATATTCCAAAAAAGTATTATAAAAAAATCTCTGCATGTAAGCAAGACGACGTGTGCTACAAGTGTATAAAATCTCAACGCAAGATACTTCTATATTCTAGATTGCATAAAAATGAAGTGTGGGTCCAAATACAATGAACAGCGCGCATTTTTAAAACTAGTTTTTACATGACTGCTAGACTATTTCCAGAATTATTTGAAACTTGTAAAACATTATTTCTGATGCGTTCGGTAAAAAAGGGATCTATGAAGCTCCACCTCTATTTGTCGACACTCCTGTTTCTCGGCCTTTTCTTTCCTTCATGTACTGAATGACACATGGGTCCCACTTAGCCAGGATAGATACATCACATGCGAATATCAAGAATTACTGCGACGGAAATGTCGCCACATCATCAACTAGAATTAGGCGTTTTGAGTAGTACGGGTTGCAGGGATGTCAATAGTATCATCATGAGATCCATGTATCCACATATATCCATCCCGCTAGACATGGATTTGGAGGGCACTTTCAGCCCATAGATACTCACAGGCCTGTAACAATTAAATTACGAGTGGTGCATGGGCATAAAATCAGCTCATCTCATAAGTGAGACCACATGAGGGCTAACCTAACCCTCACCACAAAGCTAGCAGAAAGAGGTCTCAAAATGGCTCCTCACTAAGGGCCCATTTGGAAGCTCAGTATTTTCTCAGTTTTTGGAGATACCGTGATTTTTAAGATACTATGGTATTAAAAAAATGACGTGTTTGGATGCAACAAAAACCGTGGTTTAAGTTACCGTAGTATTCCACAAAATGTTTTTTCTCCATTTTGGAAAATCTGTTCTAGACCTCTTTTTTCTAAAACCGAGAAATGCTCGCTTCGTGGCTTCTATCCATATCTGTCTTCATGTCTTCTTCTCCACTGACAGCGACGCCCGTAGCCATGGAGAAACCAATCTCATCAAGTGGAAAAGGCTCATCAAGTGGAAAAGGTTAGTCCTCTGTTTTGATTTTGTTCTAGCCAGTTGATGGATGATCTCTTCTTCAGTTGATTGCACTCCCAGTGCCATCTAGGGCATATTATCTCCCGTCATCCAATGCCCACACATTCTAATCTATTCCGGGCTTCCAGCTAGGTTTGGCACCTCCGCTGGGCATCCAAATTCGTTGCCTAGGTCTTGAGTGATGTGCTTCCTAGTTGCATGAATCTGTCCCAAACTTGTAGATCTGCTTAGATCCATCGATTTGTTGTGTATGTTGGAGTGTAGTTTTAGGAAAAGGTGAGGCTACGCAGTGGCTAGGTACTCTGGCACCATGGCGGCATATACCTGCTCTGGCCGGCTCTGGCCGATGGACACACGGCTGAACTGGCAAGCCCCGGATGCACATGCCTCGGCTGATGGCAAGCCAGCTAACTAGGGAGGAAGGAAGTCACAGATTGCAGTTGATGCTACATAGTTCCTGTGCATTGACCGATTTATATATAGTTCTGTTTGCTCAAGCATTCAAGGCTAGCGGCTCATGCAACAAGCATGCACGTGAATGCCGGTCAAGATGCATCTGCACGCAATCGTAAGAGCTAGTCAAAATCTTTGTGTAAAACATCACTAGCCAAACGCCTCCCTATTTTCTTAAAACCGAGAAAGTTTGGTTTTAGGAAACTGAAGTATTCGGTAGCCAGGCACCAAAATACTGTTGTTTTGGAATACCATGGTTTGGAAATATGCCCTAGAGACAAATAATGATATGGATTATTATCATATTTCATAAAGTTTATGATTAAATTTTATATCATGCTATAACTGTATTGATAGGAAACGTCAATACACGTGTGATATATGAACAACCAGGAGTTTCCGGTGAAGCTCTAGTCACTGGTTCATTGGTCAATAAATGGTCAAGATTTCCTGATCATGTGGCATTTATGCCAGTTGACAATGGAGTCACCTCATTGCGAGAATGAGATGATGAGCTATACCCAACCTAAGCATCGTGACCCGATCACGTCACAAAGTTCAAGTTACGATAATTTGTCCTATTTCTTAGACCGTGAGGCCATATCAATCACTATTACCTCAGGGTCCTTTGATAGCATCAAACGTCATCTAGTGACTCGGTGATCATAAAGGTGTGTTCAGGTATTCGGAGGAACAGTTGAGGCAATATGCATCAAGAGCGGGATTTGTCCATCCGTGTGACGGAATAGATACTCGAGGGCCCACTTGGAGAAGTTATATCCAGTAGCTGCAAAGCGTGTGATTTGATCACGAGGATATCACTTGTCGGAACGAGTCAAGTAGAATTTGTTGATAACGAGATTGAACACGACATGGTGATGTCATTGATTAGATCTCAGATAATACAAGTATCGAGAGACAACAGGAATATGACATGGCGCTCATGGTTCAAACGACGAAAGAATTTGTGGAATGCATAGGGATCACATGGTCATCCAGGTCCCTCTGTTGATCATTGGTGCGGGAGGGTCACAACCATGTCTGGAGTGTTCCTGAACCGTGGGGTGATGTCTACGCACTTCTACTCTTGTAGACAGTTGTTAGGCCTCCAAGTGTAGAGGTTTGTAGAACAGCAGCAAGTTTTCCCTTAACTGGATCACCCAAGGTTTATCGAACTCAGGGAGGAAGTGGTCAAAGGTATCCCCTCTCAAGCAACCCTGCAATCAAGATACAAGAAGTCTCTTGTGTCCCCAACACACCCAATACACTTATCAGGTGTATAGGTGCACTAGTTCGGCGAAGAGATAGTGAAATACAAGTGGTATGGATAATTATAAGTGGTAACGGTGATAGAAGATAGCTTGATGGCGTGGAAGAGACTAAAGTAAAACTGAAATAAAGATGGAAGCAAGCAAACATGTAACAGATCTAATTGCAAACGGTGTATCAATGTTTAGAAACAAGGCCTAGGGATCATACTTTCACTAGTGAACACTCTCATATAAATATCTTCTCTTTATGATACTACTCTTAACTACTCTCCGGTTAAACACTCTAATCCATGGTAGGGCTATAACAGCACACCTCAAAGTAAGCCTTTTCCATCTAGATAACCCCACACCATCACCTTGAGCACTAGATGGTTCCAACAAACACCACAATTTCATAAAGACATCCAACTCCAAATATAACTCATAACAAGTATTTGTAATCTCTAGCCTAAGTGCCACCATGGTGTGCACGCTGTCACTTTCACACACATGGGGAGAGCAGAGATCTATTAAAGCACTTGAGTAGCAAGGTAGATCTACTTGATTACAAAACTCACGATCACAATATGATCATGTATAGAGAGAGAGAGATGGACACATAGCTATCGGTAGAACCCTTAGCCTCGAGGAAGAACTACTCCCTCATCATCATGGGAGTCAGCAACGGCGATGGAGATGGCGGTGGAGTCGATCGATATGGCGGTGAAGATGGTGAAGAGGCGGCGGCGGCGGCGGTGGCGCGGAGGACTCCTTCCCCGCCGCCGGTATCACAGGGGAGCACCACCCCTTAGCACCCTTCCTTCATGGATTCTTGGGAGCCCTTCCCCATGGAGATGGGATCCATGTGGGAGGCAAAAACGTGGCTTTGGTGGCTGCAAATTCGTGGGTGGAGGTTTGATGATTAGGGTTTATGCATCGGGAGGCTCTTATAGGCGAGAGAGGCAAGGTCGGTGGCCGAGGGGGTGCCGGAGGGGCCCACACCACCCCGTGCGTGGCCTGGCCTAGCCCGCGCCACCAGGTGGTGTGGCCAGCCCCTTCTCCGTCTTGTCTTCTGACTCCGTGAGTCTTCCGGTAAAGTATCGACTTTGGCTTTTGTCCTGTCCAATTCCGAGAATATTCATTTTCTGACTTTCCTGAAACCAAGAACAGCAGAAAATAGGCAACTGGCACTGTGGCATCTTTTTAATAGGTTAGTCCAAGAAATTATATGAAAAATACTCCAAAGTGTGGACAAAACATAAGAAAGTAGATAAAACCAAGTATGGAACATCAAAAATTATAGATACATTTGCAATGTATCAACATCCCCCAGCTTAACTCCTGCTCGTCCTCGAGTAGGTAAGTGATAAAAAGAAAGAATAATTGTTGAGGTGACATGACCATCATAAACTTGATCAAAGTATTTGTAAAACATGGATAACTGGGATCATAGTACTTCAACATAGCATGAAAGATAAAGTTCTAGCAATAAGACAAAGCAACTATGTTGCAACATGAAAAGGCACAAACAAAAGATTCATGAATAACAATGCTTTGCAAGACGTTTGTTTGTTTCACATAAAGAAAACATAGCATAATAGTATTCAGCTTGTCCCTCATAGAATAGCAAACATAAATGCATATGACACCTTCGAAGTTCATAAGAGTGACTAGATAAAAATAGTTTAAAACAAGCAATATCAAGTCATGCATCAATCAACTAGTCTTGGGACAATGCACATAGAACTAAGAATGGCCACTATGCTCTCAAAGTAGGTGCATAAAGGTAGAAGGTGGAGACTCAATATATGGTGGAAGAAAGGCCTTCATAGAAGGAAGTAGAGATTCAAGTTTCATAAAGAGCTTCCAAAAATTATGGTACTTATAGCTTTCAGCTCTCATTGCCCCTATCATAAGCATCTTGAAGTGATTAACGTTAAAGTGACACAACTAAGAGGATATGCTTGACAAGTTATAAACCAAAATCTCATGCCCCTTACTTATGAAGAACGAACCTCATCCTACTCAACTTTAGTCACAAGTAAGCTCTTGTCATTGTAAGTACATATGTATCATAAAGAACCGCCAACGGGGTACCCCTTGCACATGATACAGGAGCTATCCCATAATCAAAATGACAAGGCAAGCAGACAATGAGCATCTCAACGATCTTTTTATTTGCTATTTGCATAGGTTTTTATTGAGGATGCTTCATAGATTGCTCATTATGGTGATGCTGCAAGTTTCCACCATGATTAGGCATGGCTTAGGCTAGCGGCCCAGGCGTTTCTCTAACACACATACAAACTCCATGATCTTACAAGTTCCACTTTTATTTCACACCGCCGGGATCTATAAGCAAAAGAACATGATATCAACGCGGTACAAAGTACAAGTGCAATGTTGAAAGCGTTCCCCATGATACATGGTTCTGCTAATTTCAACTTATAAAGCGCAAGCATATACGCAACAAAGAAGGACCCAATGGTTCAAGTTTATTAGATAAAAAAAAAGTAAAGTGTGCCATCAAGTTCGTGAGAGCTTTAATCACTAGTTTTCTCATAACAAATTCAATTTGGAAGGTAAACAAAAGCATGAATATACTTGGAATAGCATATGCTAGTAGGTAGGTATGGTGGAATCTTTGGAATAACTTGGTTTTGGGAGTTGGATGCATGAGCGGAACTCATACTTGGTTGTGGAGGCTAGCAAAAGACTGGGAGCGACAAACTAAGAGAGCAATAATGGCCATAATCATGCAGAGCGACAAAACATCATTGATCAAAGCATAAAGTGATACTACAAGTTGAAAACTAAAGGATCATAAAGGCTATGGTGACTTGAGATAGTCATAACATGGTGTGAGCATGTGCCAAGTCAACCCAAATAAAGCATCAAAGGAGAATACCACAATACTATGCTTTAATATGCTAAAACAACACATGATTCATCCAAGGCACATTAAGCACTCTCAATTGTTTATAACAAGTCATGCTACAGCAAATAATACTAATCATAAAGCCAAAACAATATCAAGCATGGCATGACAAAGCATAGGCCACAGTCAAAAACAAGCTATTTTTACCACATAAGTATGAACTTTCCTACTCTTTTCCAAACCAATCCAAACTATTTCAAAGCCAATGTATGAAATAGGGAGTCCAACCAATTTATTCAGAAAATTAAGAAAACCAAGCAAACAAAAAACCAAAATGAAAACGAAAAAGAAGACGCTCCAAGAACAACACAACTGTGCATGAAACAATATAAATGAAGCATTTGGAAGAAACCTAAGATTTTTATTGATGAAGAAGGAGATGGTCTTGGGAATCCCCAAGCTTTGAAGCTTGAAATTCTTGGATATTTCTTGGGGTGACACGCGTGGCATCCCCAAGCTTGAGCTTTAGTCCATCCTTCATCTCATTACTCATTCTTTCCATACACCTGAAATTTTTCCTTCATACAAAACTTCACACAATCTTTATTAGCAACATTAGTGCACTCAAGATAATAAGTCTTTAGGTTCAGTTCCAACACCAATAAAACTTCCATTAAAACACAAGCTACTGTAGTAATTCCATCAAAAAGTTCAATTCCCCAAAAGAACTCAAAAAGGGATCAATAAGAAGCAAATGCAAATAATGGCAGAAATCTGTCAAAACAGACCAGCAGGTAAAGACGATTTTTTTCGAAGACCTTCTGTTGCTCAAATCAAAAAGTGTTGAACTAACGAAAGTTATATAACAACCTGGGGCAGAAGCAAAAAAATTGACGCCTGAAAAGGACATACCGATATTTTACACGAATATTTACGGTGAAGCACAAAAATCTGTCTCAGGACAACAACTTTCTCAATCATTACTTCTCTCTCATTAGAGGTTACTCTTGGCACAAAAAGCAAATAAAAAGGATAAGGAGCGGTTATTAGAGAAGTAATAACTTCCAAGACTCATCTAAAACTTTTAGGTTATCTCCCAATAAGTACTTTTCTTTAACGCCTTTAAGTTAGGCATGATAGTTTGAGAAGATGCTCACATAAGAAATATGAATTGAAGTAAAAGAGAGTATCAAGAAGCAAATTTAAAACACATTTAAGTCTAACCCACTTCCTATGCATAGGAATCTTGTAAGGAAATAAGTCATGAAAGCACAAAGCAACAAGCATAGTAAAGCAAAACAAGTGCAACTTCAAGACTTTCAACATAAAGAGGGGAAACTTAATATTATTGAGATACTTAAAACCATGTTTCCCTCTCTCATAATAACTTTCAGTAGCATCATGAATAAAATTAACAATATAACTATCACATAAAACATTCTTATCACGAGCCACATGCATAAAAGAATTAATACTCTCCACATAAACATAGTCATTCTCATTAATTATAGTGGGAGCAAATTTAACAAAATAGCTGTCATTATTATTCTCATCACCATAATCATCAAATATAGGAGGCATATTGTAATCATAATTAATTTTCTCCTTAATAGTATGTGGACTAAAAATATCATATTCATCATTGTAATCATCATATATTGGAGGTTTTGTATCATCATAAGCAATAGAATAGTTATCTTCCAAAGTGTGTTCATTTGTAAACATATCATCATTGGAAGGAGCATGGATAATACTAATAGTGTAGCAATTATTAATATCACCATTTTCAGAATTGGTACCGAAGAGATTTTCAATATCAAAAGTAGTGTGCTTTTCCCAATCATGATCACTACTATAGGTAATAGGCATAGGAACATCATCGAGTTCAGACTCATCAAAAACTATAATAGGAGCAACATGCTCAAGGGAAAATACCGTTTTCTCTCTCCTTTTACTCCTCCTCTTCTTCTTTTTCTTCTTCTCTTTAGGAGGGAGAGGCTTGAAAGGTAGCTTCTCCATATACCCTGGTTCATTGTTAGAGACAATAGAAGAAACTTTGGAGGATTCCTCCTTTTCATTAATAAGACCAAAAACACATATTAGTCCTATCATAATTTGGTAAAATCTCATCATTTATAATATTTTTTATGTAAGTATTTGTGTGACAATTATCAACACAATAAAGATGACAACCATGCAGGACACTATTCATACCAAAAGCACTCATATCTACCAAAGAAGTTTTTCTTGATAATTCTTCACACCCCAAAAATAATGTAAGTTCATCATGCTGATTAGGAGTGATCATGTCATCACAATACAAACTTGCAGTACTCATTGGATTAGAAGGGCTATTATTATGGCCTGAGCATTGAAAATTAAAATGTCCCACTTCAAAGCAAAGTTCACAAATAAAAGGATAGAGGGCACAAACTTTTTTACCAAGATCATTTAGAGCCCTATACCATGTTCTAGTTTTTTCATTCCTGTGGGTGATACAATATTCTTCTTCAATTTGATAATTCTCACAAGGTCTATGTATTCCACAAAAATTAACATGCTTATAAGAAATAGTACTTTCAGAGGTTTGAGCATGTTTATTGCTATCGTTAATAACAATTTCATTTTCCATGCAAGTATCTTTAAAAGGCTCATGATACATGTCCCATTTTTCTTTAGGAGCATTAATATGAGAAGCAAAGGATCTAAAACAATCAATAAGAATTTGAGGATCAAGACCATATTTAGCACTAAGCTCTTGAAAATCAGCTGGTTCAGCGAAAGACTTAATGCAATCATACTCATAGTTTATACATGGTTCTTTACCTTTGTTGTTATCCCAATCTTCGGTACTGCTTTGAATTGTTTCAAGAAGATCCCACTTAGCTTTGACCTCCTTAGTTGTGAAGGATCCCTCTAAACAAGTATCTAGATAGTCCTTGTAATGTCCTGAAAGCCTTGCATAGAAATTATTAAGAACAATATTACTGGGGAGCTCATGAATGGGACATTTGAGCATTAGTGACTTCAATCTCCCCATGCTTGGGCAATACTTTCTCCATCATGTGGATGAAAATTATAAATGTAATTCCTATCTTTATGAATTTCATGAGGAGGATAAAATTTAGAGTAAAAGAGAGATTCAAGTTCCTTCCACTCCAAATGATGAGGATCATCTAGTAGCTCATACCACTCCCTTGCTTTGCCCTTAAGTGAAATAGGGAATAGCTTCCTCTTAACTTGGTTCATTGAAATACTTGCACACTTGAACAACTCGCACAATTCATGTATAAGGAGTAAATGATCACCAGGATGGACAGTTCCATCTCCAAAATAGCAGTTATTCATAACATATTCAACAATTTTTATAGGTATTTTAAAAGGGATGCTTTCAGTATGTGGATTTAAAATATCACAAGTATCATCAGAATTACCACATATGGGAGATAAAGTGTCACTAGAGCAAATTTTCTTCTTTAAAGCTGGGGAACTAAAAATATCATTTTCATAAAAACTAACTTCCCCAAGCTTAGACGTTTCCATAACATTAGTAACAAAGGTGTTCAAAAGATTCATACTAATAACATTGCTATTAGCATGCAAAGAAAGTTCCATGGGTTTTTTAATTTTCTTTTCAGACAATTCAAGTTCTATCTTAGGAAAAATACTAAAAATCTCTCTATCCATTAAGCCTAACTAGTGAAAACAAGAAACAAAAAGACAAAATTGCAGAATCTAAAGGAAATAACTTCAAGTACTCACATCGGAGGATGTGAGTACGTTTTACCTTATCTCCCCGGCAACGGCGCCAAAAAATAGCTTGATGTCTACGCACTTCTATTCTTGTAGACAGTTGTTGGGCCTCCAAGTGCAGAGGGTTTGTAGAACAACATCAAGTTTTCCCTTAAGTGGATCACCCAAGGTTTATCGAACTTAGGGAGGAAGTGGTCAAAGGTATCCCCTCTCAAGCAACCCTGCAATCAAGATACAAGAGGTCTCTTGTGTCCCCAACACACCCAATACACTTATCAGGTGTATAGGTGAACTAGTTCGGCGAAGAGATAGTGAAATACAAATGGTATGGATAATTATAAGTGGTAACAGTGATAGAAGATAGCTTGATGGTGTGGAAGAGACTAAAGTAAAACTGAAATAAAGATGGAAGCAAGCAAACATATAATAGATCTAATTGCAAATGGTGTATCAATGTTTAGAAACAAGGCCTAGGGATCATACTTTCACTAGTGAACACTCTCATATAAATATCTTCTCTTTATGATACTACTCTTAACTACTCTCCGGTTGAACACTCTAATCCATGGTAGGGCTATAACAGCACACCTCAAAGTAAGCCTTTCCCATCTAGATAACCCCACACTGTCACCTTGAGCACTAGATGGTTCCAACAAATACCACAATTTCATAAAGACATCCAACTCCAAATATAACTCATAACAAGTATTTGTAATCTCTAGCCTAAGTGCCACCATGGTGTGCGCGCTGTCACTTTCACACACATGGGGAGAGCAGAGATCTATTAAAGCACTTGAGTAGCAAGGTAGATCTACTTGATTACAAAACTCATGATCACAATATGATCATGCATAGAGAGAGAGAGATGAACACATAGCTACCGGTAGAATCCTTAGCCTCAAGGAAGAACTACTCCCTCATCATCATGGGAGTCAGCAACGGCGATGGAGATGGCAGTGGAGTCGATCGAGATGGTGGTGAAGATGGTGAAGAGGCGGCGGCAGCACCGGCGGTGGTGCAGAGGACTCCTTCCCCGCCGCCGGTATCACAGGGGAGCACCACCCCTTAGCACCCTTCCTTCATGGATTCTTGGGAGCTCTTCCCCATGGAGATGGGATCCATGGGAGAGGCAAAAATGTGGCTTTGGTGGCTACAAATTCGTGGGTGGAGGTTTGACGATTAGGGTTTATGCATCGGGAGTCTCTTATAGGCGAGAGAGGCAAGGTCGGTGGCCGAGGGGGTGCCGTAGGGGCCCACACCACCCCCTGGCGCGACCTGGCCTGGCCCATGCCACCAGGTGGTGTGGCCAGCCCCTGGCCCTTCTCCGTCTCGTCTTCCGGTAAAATATCGACTTTAGCTTTTGTCCCATCTAATTCTGAGCATATTCATTTTCTGACTTTCCTGGAACCAAGAAAAGTAGAAAACGGGTAACTGGCACTGTGGCATCTTGTTAATAGGTTAGTCCAAGAAATCATATGAAAAGTACTCCAAAGTGTGGACAAAACATAAGAAAGTAGATAAAACCAAGCATGGAACATCAAAAATTATAGATACATTTGCAATGTATCATGGGGTATCACGCTTAAGGGCTTGATGATGCTCAGAGAGTGTTTTAGGATCAGCAGAATCACCAAAGAAAAGAGAAGAGAGAAAACTGGAAGGATTTCGGTAAGTCCGGAAGATGTCCGGAATGAGAGGGAATGAGTTCCACATCAACGGAGATTGAATAATATGTAAGTGAATGTTGAATATTGATTTAATCATTCATTTATATTTATTCAATAAAAGAAAAAGAATTAAAATACCTTAATGGGACAAATCCGGAGGGAAAAGGGCCCATGAGGGAAAGACCAAAGGGAGGAAGGAGGAGGGGTGGCCAGCTGGGCCAAGGCACCCCGCATGGGGCCCACTTGGGCCCTGGTCGGCGGCAACCAAGCCTCCCTCTCCCCTCTCCCTTGTTTAGTCCCACATGGCTAAGCTAGTTAGCTATGGGGTGGTTTTCCCCTATATAAAGAGAGGTATTTTGGCAAATTAAATACAGAATAATCAATAAAAGGTTCCCTCTCTTTTGGGGAGACCTCTAGTTGATTATCTCTCTTTCTCTCTTGTGACTGTGGTCCCAAGTCCGGATCGCGCGAGCAGGAGTCTTATTCACCACGGAGCGCCATCGCGCTACGGGATTCAGATCCGGGAGCTCTACTTCCGCAACTGCTGCTGGATCGGAGGAGTGGGAGTCATCGTCAGGCACCAGACGTGTGTAACTCCCTGCGAGGTGCAACACTTGGGGCACTAGGTGTAACACCCCAGCATTAGAGCTTAGAAATAAGCTGAGATAAGGTGTGTGCATTGCATTCATGCATAGAAAATCCGGATAATTTTCGCGCTTTTGAATAAAACTTGTCAAAGAGATTGAAGCTTCTCTTAACTTGGTGGAACTGAAGTAGATCATCAAGTTGACTGCGATAAGTTTCAATATGACCTTCGCTAAAACCTTACCTTTCGGTAATATAATTTGATCTAAGGGTAGATCAAATGTAATAAAACTAAGTCACAACACACTACTTAATAAGGAGTACTAGATCTCCTAGAGATCATGGCATGGTATTCCATATCACAACTCAAGGATGAATACTTAATATTCCAAAAATGATATCAAGGTATTACCTACAACAAACCCTGAATACCAAGTTAAGTATATAACTTAAGTAAAGAAAACCCCATAACTAAACCTTGATATACTTGCTTGATATAATTATTCTTACCATGAGCACCATGGTAGTTCTTAAACATTAACTCTTACCAAAAATAAAATAGAATGGAAGACAAGCCAAGACCATTCATCACATGCCTTTGTTGTCATATTAACATATGACATTCCTAAATAGTTAAGGCCTAGTGTCAATTGCATCAGTATTGAGTGATCAATTCCTGACCTAGAACTTATTGACTCTTAGCTTTGACCTATTATATTGACCTTCCAAAGACCTTAAGTAGATTAATAAGAAGAAGGAATTAGTAGGGTAGAGTATGCCATCACCAATGGAATGTGATCCTTGATGGAGATCAAACCATCTGATGTTGGAGGAGTTAACTCACTCATGATTTAACTAGAAGAAGTATTTAAACCCAAGAGTTTACATAGTAATTATGAAGCTATGAGAAAGATAGTAGTATTAGTACATCAAATAATAATCTTGTTAAGACAAGTGGATATAAACTTAGAGTAATCTTGCTTAACAAGATAAGCCTATAGAGAGACCAGTACAAGTCTATTATTTAGTTGATTATAGAACTTGATTAGACAATTAGAAGCCAAATCTTAGTATGATCAAAGGGATGGTTATCATTATTCTCAAGTCACTTGAGAATAGATGACTAGGTGTTAAATAAGAGTTGTGAGTATACCAAATTAGGCAAAACCCTAGCAATCTGAATCATCTAGCTTGATCCTGAGAAGTCAAGCTAGAGTATGATGAAGTATTTGATGAGCTATATGGAGTAGTTGGAGGCATACTAGTTAACCAAGTTAATACAAGAACAACTTGTATTATGAAGAGTAGTACCATGCCTATTCTAGAGGATTGATATCACATGTGATATAGAGAGAACTGTAATCTTGCAAGCCTTGGAAGTAGTTGCAAGATGGAATTAAAGGAGTTAATAGATGGAGTTAGAAGTATCTACATTGATGGATTCATCAAGGGTAGTTTAGCAATATAAGTTATATAGATACTAGGAGAAGAATGGAGAATGCGTATTGTTGAAGTGGCATGACCATGGCATCATATGATGATGGATATGGTGGAGTCAGATGATTGTCTTATTTAGGAAGAAATGATGTGATTGTTGTGAATAAGATAACAAAGATATATGGAGTATATTTAGGAAAGGAATTCCTTGTCTAAAGATAATATTAGTGAGGTCTTAAGGTAGGAGTGCTTGAGAAACCTTAACCAACAATATATCAAGCCATGACAGAACCATATCTACCTCTTTGTCCAAAACCCCAGAATTAAGTTGATAGTGGAACCATTCCTGTTTCCAGACAGCCAATGAAAAGGTATTCCTTGGTCAAATAAAGTTTCTAAGAGATAATTAGAATATCAAAGGAATGTAGTATTGGAGAAAGCCATGTTCATCTTAACATCTTAAACCCTAATTAAAAGCCTAGTCTCATAAGCTATCAAAATCACATGGAGTGGTAATTATTATAGCTCATTCTAAGTTGAGTTATCATCTGTGGCCACAAAACATGAAGGCAAATTATTCTAGCTCTTAATATTCATCCATATCCATAATAGATATGAGTCTATTATTAAACCTTTCCAAAAATCATGTCCATTATTTGGAAATGAACATTTTCATTTCCTCATCGATGATTGATATCCAAGCATAATGACTTAACCAAGGTTGTTTTATGATAATCCTAAACACTACAAATCATGTAGAATTTGAATAAGAGAAATCACCAAATATAGAGAACCATGAAATTCAAATCACCATATCATGAATCATAAGGTTTAACACCTTATAATGTATATAGATAAATCCTTTATAAGGATAAGTAGGAACAAGATTCTATATACATCAATAAACATTTCAAACCAGTACCATTAAGATTATCAAGTGAAAACATAATCATTTTTATAAAATCTTATTATAAGAAACAAATTCCTAAAACCCTAATCCTTAATAATATTTCCTAATGAAGAGGACGCTTCATATGATTATGAATATTTTTATACACAATAAAATAAAATAAATAGGAGAAGAGGGTCATACTTGCTTTAGAAAATAATATTCTTGACCCACAATTTCTCTGAATATTTAAATCATTGAGGAAATTTGAATTGAAAAAGAAACCAGAAAACGGAAATAGAAAAGGAATCAAAAAAAAAGAACTAGGCCGCAGCCCAGTCCCTATTTAATGCCCGCGAGCAACCTCAGGCATCTCTCGCTCGCTCGGCTGCAGCCTACCTAGCCCATGCACGACCGAGCGTCAGGCCATACCCTTTCGACGCATCTGTTCGTCGTCTTCCTCACCACGCCGTCGACCCCCCCATGCAGCAAGAAGCTCGCTGGCGTCTACATCGCCATCGCCTGCGCCAAGATGTGCGCCGCCGCAATTCAGGACCTACAAGAAGCGACAATGCCGTGGTGGAGCAACCCTAGACGCCACTACTCTCGTTCTTATCCTCTCTCCCGAAGAGGACACCGAAACCCTAGATCGTCGGAGCTCTGGGAAGATGACGCTCCCGACCGTCCCAAGACCATATGAGACCACTACGGTGCGCCTCTGCGTCTTCTCGTTCGATTGCCCTAGTTCGCGGAAGCTGAAGAAACCCCGGGCGCCGGGATTACTACCTCTGCCCCGACACCGGCCGCCGTCAATTCCACTGATTCCGGCCGCGCCTGCCCTCACCTTCACCATGACGAGAACCGGGGTGAGTCACTGGTCCTCATGGACATCTCCATCGTTTTCCTCTTCCTCTCTGTTGGTCTTGCCACGGGCACCCACCATCGCCGCCGCTGTCCGCCTTCGTTGGACAACCTTCGGTAGCAAAAACTAGGCGACGCAAGTACCAGTAGGTTCCCCACCTTCCCGCGGCTCTAGCACGACCAACCGCTCTTATCAGAGTGGTCTGGCTCACCGCCAGCGACCACTTCCTGGTGGTGGAGACCGGCTGACGTCATCCCGACGCCATGCTTGCGTCACCCCGTACCAGGTCAGCGTATTGACCAGTCCACGCCGAGTGGCTTGCCTGCGTGGGCACTGGCCCACTAGTTAGTGTGTCTGGCTAGGATAGATCTCGGTGTAAAAAGAATTTCTTGTTTAGATTAATTTCAGAAAATAAATAAAGGGTACAAAATCAATATTCTTTTGTTTTACAATTCCAGAAATTAATTTATTCTTATAAATTCAATATCTTTTAGTTTATAATTCAGAAAAATGTATATAATATATCAAAATGCTTAGAAAAATCTCTATATTCTAGACCTATTATCATATTTTATTTTCCAACTTAAATAATATAATAATTATTAATGAATAAATACCCTATTAGGGATAAATCTTAAATAAATGTTTATTTATTATTTAAAATTCATAAAAATATGTATAATATATCAAAAGTATTAGAAAAACAAAATATAGACCTATAAACTGGTTTTATATATTTTTGTATAACTTAACTAAATATTTATTATTTATTTAGTATTTTATAAAGTAATAAAACTTATAAAAATCATATCTTATTATTTAAAAATCACAAAAATACCTATAATATACCAAATTGATCATAAAAATAAAAGATACACATTAAAAATGTCAACTCTCACTTTTGAAGTAAAATAAAAGATAAAGGTTTAATAAGACTAGTTTAAACTCTTTTATTTTATTTTAATGCATACAAATTATATAAAACTTTGCTTATGCCTTTAATATAAGTTATTTAAAATCCAAAAGTATAATAACAAGTTCAATTAATATTTATGTAAAGTCAAGATAGGTCTAACTATTTCAAGTTGTACTTACTAAAACTACCATTTAAAATTTAGTAAATCTTACGCTCTAAAAATATTTTATCAATTATAAAATCATCAAGAATTGAGTACTAATTCTTTTACAATTTGGAAATCCACTTTAAAAGTTAAACAAAGTTTATAAGTATTTAACTTGATGTCATTCCCATGTTTATAGAAATAAATATTAATTCTATAATAAGTAAGTGATTATATTCACTTATAAATCAAGAGGACACCACTTCCATAAAGGCATAATACTTTTGTTTCACCTTCATGAATTGTTTAAAGTCTCCACTTGCTAGTGGAATAAATTTTCAAAAATACTAATTGTTCTCTACTTTAATACTTGTAATTAATAAGAAAACCTTAAAGTGTTAGGTTTAAGTTTAAATGCTTTTACTTTGTAAAAGTAATATTTTCCTCAAAAGTTATTCTTTTAAGAAACATTAAAAGTAATCCTTAAGCATTTGTATAAAGGCTCTAATTGATTAATAGTCTTGCTTAAGAAATCTTTTAGATACCGTGCCCCATTTGAGTTCTTTAATATTGTATGCTACTTGTTGTATTTACATATTGTTTCACACACTCTCACAAGCCTTAATAAGAAGCACAAGTATGAAGCTGATATAAAAGTGAAACACATTCTAAAGAACCATTCCCAGTTTCTGAACCCTAGATCAAATACGATTAGTCCAGGGATTCACGTTTATCAAACTGCATTACATTACTTATGCATAATTGCATCTTGTTTCTTTAAACATTTGTCCTTACCGGACCAATGATGTCGTTTACCGAATTTGGATCTTCTAGTATCTTTAAGACCGTGATTTCATAATCTTGCAATCACAAAAGGCAAGTTCACAACTTGCTCATGTCCTTTGGTTATTTTCTATCAAATACTTGTAACTCAAATATTGTCATCACCTACATTTTAAAAAGGTCAAAAAACACTATTTTCATAATAATTTGATTATGGATTATTTACCAAATGGTAATAATCTACTGATACAGTTCCAGTGGTAAAGGAACATAATATCTAGGACTTAACAACCAATGTCTCCAGTGATTCTTGCGCCGTATATTAGCGTTAACCATGAGATCTGAAATGGGACGGAGAAGTCACCTGGATCTTCTTCCTTTCGCATGGACGGATGACCTTATCATGAGGCTGTTGATTTCTCGTGGAGAATCCAACACATGGGTGGGACCCCTTAGTTACCCATGATATTGGTGTCTAGATTATCTATGCATAGCTGTCTTGGTAAAAGTTCACCATAGCTGATGGTGACTGCCAGACAGAGCTGCTTACAGAGTCTTCGAGAGGCTACCCGAAGAGTTACCGTGGTAGTCCTTCTTGGGGGATCGTGTCTTCATGCGGGGTCGTGGAGAAGGGCAATGATTGGCTTGGATCATCTACTAGGCCCCACATTAAGGAATTGTGGATGGGAATAAGCTGCCCGATTGTGCAACAAGGAGTTGGTCTCTCATGGGTAAAGTAACGCACCTCTATAGAGTGTAAGAACTGTGACATGTTACTCCCTGTTCCAGGAAGGAGCTACGGACGCGACAGGAAAAGAACCCCACGAAGGTTTTGGTAAACCTGTGAAGGCTATCGGACATAGTTTTCAGAATAAAAGCAACTTTGAAGAAATGTTTACGAAAACCTGCATTGCCTATGACCTTTGGTCTGTGGCTGTAGAGATAGTGCATCATACACTCATTTTTAGTGAACTTGCTGAGTACGCTCATACTCAAACGTACCTTCTTAACCCTTTCTAGGTTCTAAGACGTTGAAGACAACGTCAACACCAACTTATGCTCAAGAAACCGTCATCGACAGCTCAAGTTCTTCAATAAAGTCAATGAAGTCAACCTATTCATCAACCGAAGTGAAGAAGAAGTCCTGATTAGATAGGAATAGATACTCTAGCCATAAAACCTACTTCTATAGAGCATTGCATTAGTAGCAATTGCAAGCTAGATAGTTTAGATGTTAGTTTTTTTAGCCAGATAGTTTCAATTTATTATTTCTGGTTCTTCTTTGTAAGAAGTTTCTTTCTCTCTCTTTAACCTAGAGTGTTCTCTAGATCTTATGTAAAGAGTCGAGTTGTAATCTATAGTCATGTTTTGGACCTGTTGTGTTTCTGTTGTACCACTCTGAGGGATGTAATACTAGTGAACGGTGTTTCATTGGTGTTATGTCAACGACTATAGTGTACTACATCATGCTGTGGTATGCTGGGTCGCCGCACTAGGAGTCATTGGAGCCACATGTGCTGTTAGGACTTCAACATGACCTTGAGGTCGGCTTCGGTTTGTCTACATCAACCATGCTCTCCCGAGTGTTGACAACGCTTTTCGGTCTTCAAGGGTAAGTTCGTGAAAAGCCCCTCCCTTTACTGCGTTACTAATAGATAGGTCCTGGCAACTGGGGTTCTGGGCGTAGGGAAAAATTTATTGTTTTCATGCGCGAACCCCTACAGTGGTACCAGAGCTAGATCTATGTGTAGTATTGCTAGTATCGGTAGAACACACGAGTTGTAGCGTGTGGGTGTTGATCTTTTAGTTGTTACCCTCCCACGTGTACTTGTGTATACCGTAGTAATTCTTGATGAAGCGGCCCCCAAACGACTTTACACGTTCATTCACGAGACTGGTCCATGCTTGACATATGACTTGTACCGTATAAAGTGACTTTGGGGGGTGTTTGTCTCTCTCGCATTAGTTGGTATGCCATTTGCAACGGAGGGCCCGGAAAGGGGTGTAGTATAGAAAACTACTTGATTAGTGTTGTGGTGGAAGTTCGTTGGTAAGAACGGTTCTTGTACGAAAGCCCTATCAGCCACAAAAAACATGCAAAAATAAAGTAGAGGCATCTAACTTTATTTTGTAGGAGGGGCGTTGTGATGTGATATGGTTGTGGCAAAGGTAAAGTAGTTTACTTTATGCTGCTAAATATTAGTAGATGGTCATGGAGATGATGGACTACCACGTCGGAAGGCACCGATACCCTGGTGCCTATGACGTCGGAACCCTAGCGCCGGAATCCGGAGGCGCGGGATGGAGATCACAGCGTGAAGAGCCATATCACATCGCACTTACATTCAATGTTTATTGTTTGTGCATCTTATTGTGTGCTAATATTAGATACTCGACGGTAGCCTAATAAGATGATTCGTAATCAAAATACCAATATAAGTGTTCTCCCTTAGTATCAACCACCAAGAAAGTTCTCTGATATGAGGCAGACCATGACGATCGGGTGTTAGACATATCTGCGTTCGCATACAGTCACTACAAGAAATCTTGTGATACATGACCCTTCATATTGGTCACTGAAAGGTCATAGTTTTTAATTTGTGACCTTTTTGTGACCAAATACAGAAGGTCAAAAGCTGAGCATCACTAGTTAAACACCACGACCTTTTTTCTGAATTGGTCATAAACGTCTATGACGAATACAGTTGGTCACAGATTCTATGACCAAGTGTATTGGTCACATACTGTCTGCCCTGTCCATGTTAGAACCTACGTGGCCGATCCTACATGGCAAATCTGTGACCAATTCGAAAGGTCGTCGATCAGATTCAACCTGGTCCAATTCGGTGCTTTACATGGACCAAACCCAATAATTCTGCCTATTCATATTTTTTTCCTATGAATTTTGCTAAACTACATGGGACAAGCCCAACGTTCTTGCCATTTTGAATTTGGGCCATGGCCTTTTGACAATATATTATTTTTCTATTTTTAGCCTTTTTATTCTAGATCTGGTGCCACATGTCAGATCGGTCCCACTTGTCAGATTTTTAAATCGGTTCCACATGTCATACGGGTCCAGTATAAGGGGGACCTAGTGGTCAACTTTACATCTCAACTGTTCACAATTTACACACATACACAATATTTTCAATAAGAATAGATAGAACGCATGATATTCATCAAGAAACTACCAAATTACAATCCTTGCATAGTTTATTACAACCCAGATGCTTAATATTACAACCAGCTGGATTGATCCGTGTGAGCCTCTGGAATTGATCGTAGCTGCAGGTATCTGGCCATGTCGGTAGCTCCGGCAGCTCATCACCAACATCCTGGAAACATCACCTTTTCCCTAGCAACATCGCCTTCTCGCTGGCTCCCAGTAGCGTAACTCAATGGTTCGTAGCATGGCAACTCGCTCTGATCTCTAACAGGGATCTAGCCTCCACAACAACAATTGAAAATCACCAACAAGAATGGCTCAAGCATTATTTTACCTCAGTTGCACTCCACCTGAAGAAGATAATGATCAGAATCATCAAGTAGGTATACTGTAATCTAATTTTGAGTGATCACACAGAGAGAGATCTAGAGAGCAAAGCATGATGAATTTTTTAAATTCTAGTCAATAACATCCCAGTATGCAAAATGGAGTATCTAAATACACTAGAGTATTTAAATTCCAGTCAATAACATCCCAGTCAAGATTGAGTACCTTGTGAATTCATCCCTGTCAACATCTCACTAGCCCTTTTCTTGAATAAAGCAATGGGAAACAATCTCCATTGAATAAATGTATAAGTACTACTCATAAAGTACTCACAAACGGTAGAAATTTCTATTTATAAGCAATAGAGTAACAAGCTAAATATTTCACGCTCAGAAACAATCGAACCATGCCGTACTCAAGCGATGTACTCCATGGAGAAAACATTCAAACGATACCAATCAGACAAGCACCACTTGCAGAAAGCCTTCATCAGAATCATGCTTAACCACTACGGAATCTACAGTATGCACAAGACAACAAAATCATCCACAAGATACATTTACTCCATATGTTTTGCAGATTTCTACACGTATGCACAAGACAATATTTTAGAGCAATAATTAGTATTCGCGGGCGTATAGAGTAAGTTCAGAGCAATCAACACACATGCAAAAATGCTGTAGGTAAATTTCTCCGATTCCCTTAGTGAGAAGGTTAGCTCACATGAGTACTTCCATAATCATAAACAGAGAGAAGGTTAGATCATAGTACCGATAGTAGGAGTAGACAACCAGGCCCGTGATTGCGTCAATATCACTGTCCCACCAGTGTCGGAGTCGAGGTAGAGGAGGTTGAACCGTGGCCGAGCATCATCACCACCGCAGTGAACTCATCAACACCGCACGGCTGGTTGGAGCCGACGCAGGTGACTGGTCGCGGGCGTCACACAACTGGGGAAGATCGGCTAGAGCAGTGTTTGTGTGTTAAATTCAGTATAATTTGAGTACATAGAATAATTTGAAAGCAAAAGACAGAATATTTAGTATACTGTTCACTTGTCAACTTAAAAGAATAAAAATATTGCCACTTAATTGAAACCTTTGTTGGAGTATAATCAGTGCTACATTCAGTGTTGTTATAATCAACTACTGCAAGCATTATTACAATCAACTACTGCGGGGGCATGTATACAATCAGAGACACACACTAAATAAGATCTCCTGCTCTGTAGAGTTTAATACTTGCCCCTACCATATATGTATTGAATTATAATCTCCTGTTGTAAGGTTTGCATTCAACAAAATATGTTCTTCTTCAAAGAACAAACATGACCAGCACAATGCAGGGAGCCACCATAGCTAACAGTACTCTGACAAACACAATGCAGGGAACCACATAATTAGATGAGCACAATGCAGCTAATAGTTTCTAGCTGAGTAATATCAGTGGAAGTGGAGTTCCTTTGGCAAGGAGGCTAATCAACGAATGGAGATCATTAACAAACTACAAAACATAGATGAGCAGTACTGCAGAAATGCTACGTAGATGAGCAGACATTCAGAAGTCAGAACCAAGCATGTAGATCATTAACCATGTATTCGACCAATAAATCTCGGCTACTTACTGAGTTTAGAGCATGGACCATGGGTTAGGTGTCGTCAGGCGCGACCTTCATGTCCGCGAGAAGGACCTCAGCCTACTCCTCACTGTTTGCGTGGCCAGCGTCCTAGAGGGCGGAGAGGAGGACGTCTTGGACTTCTTCTCGAGGCGGGCGGGCGGAGGCAGGCGTCTCTGTAGTCAGTCCCGTCACCAACATCGAGACACCCTGCGCTACAGCCTCCCACGGACCGTGCTGCAGCAGCATGATACGTCCATTTTGCATCACTATTCTATGTCTTAATTCACTATTATTCATTGGTATATTTCATATTGAGAGGTGATACTTACGTTATTTCATCTATTTTTGCATGGTTGATGACTTTTGGAGCATGGACCGCCGCAGTCAGGATTCTGATGGAAAAGGTGCTGTTTGGAGGCAAAATTCGCGAAGATCAGAAAATCCGGGAAAATATACGGAAAATCCTATTTTTCCAGAAGACTCAGGATGCCAGAAGATGGAGTGGAGGTGGGCCATAGGGGGCCCACACCACCCCATGGCGCGGGCAGGCCTAGGCCGCGCCTGGGAGTGGTGTGGCCGCCCTGGCCCACTCCAGCCTGTCCCCTCTGGCGTATATCAACCTCCTGAAACCCTAAAACTCCGGGAGCGACCACAGAAAGATTCTGCCGCCTCTGCGGGGCGGAAGACACCGAGAGAGAAAGATCTATCCGGCAGACAGATCTCTGCTGGGGGAATTCCTTCCCGGAGAGGGGAGATCTTCGCCATCAATACCATCATCAAGCTAGACTTCATCGGGATCATCATCATCATCATCACCACCATCATCACCATCAACACCCTCATCACCATCTCCATATTGCTGTAACAATTGTGTTGAATCTTGCATAGTTCATAGGGGAAACTTTCCCGGTGTTGATTACTCTTTGTAGTTGATGCTATTGAGTGAACCATTGAATTATTGTTTATGTTCAGATTGTTATACATCATTATTCCATCTCTGATCATGATCCATATGATGTCTTGTGAGTAGTTCGTTTTATTCTTGAGGACATGGGAGAAGTCTTGTTGTTAGTAGTGGAGTTGCGTTGAGAAAGATTCAATAGATTGTTATTTAAGTTGTGGTGTACTTCTTCTAGTGGTTTCATGTGAACGTCGACTACATGACACTTCACCTATATGGGCCTAGGGGAATGCATTGTGTATTTGGCTACTAATCGTAGGGGTTGCCGGAGTGACAGAAACCTGAACCTCCATTAGGAAACCATTGCACAAGGGACGTAAGGGTCTTAGAGTTTAAAGTTGTGGTTAGGTTTCTACCTTAATTACTTTCTTGTACTTACGGATGTTTGCAAGGGGTATAATCACAAGTATGTATTAGTCTTGGATGGGGCGGTACATTAGCACAGGTTCACCCACACAACACTTAGCAAGCTAAAGAAGATTAATCGACTATATGAAGCGAAAACACTTGACAGTCTTCCCATGTGTCCTCGAGAACGTTTGGTCATCTTAAGTAATACAACCGGCTTGTCCTTTGCTGCATAAAGGATTGGGCCACTTGCTGCATTTATTCCTACTGTCTTTTTTACTCGTACTTTGTTTACCTTCTTTATCAAAAACCCCTAAAAATCTGTTTGCTAAGTATTTGCAGAGAATTCCCGATCCTTACCACTAGCCAGCACCTTCTGCTCCTCGTTGGGTTCGACACTCTTACTTATCAAAAATACTGCGATACACCCCCTATACTTGTGGGTCATCAAGACTATTTTCTGACGCCGTTGCCGGGGAGTGAAGCGCTATTAGAGAGTGGAACTGGTAAAGGAAACTTCTACTGTGAGTATTGTTTACTTCTGCTAGTTGCTTTATTTTCGTTATGGATAATTCGCTGAGTTTCTTATTTGGTAATGCTACTACCACTGCTAAGGTAGTAGATAAGCCACCACCTGCTGGGAAAGATGTTTTCAAAATACCTACAAGAATTATTGATCGTATTATGGATAACTACTCTGTTGGGGATGGAACTGTCCATCCCGGAGATCATTTACTCTTTATACACGAATTATGCGGGTTGTTCAAGTGTGTAGGTATTACTACATATCAAGTTAAGAAGAAATTATTCTCATTATCACTAAAAGGAAGAGCTGAGGAATGGTATAAGCTGCTAAAGAATGGTCAAGCTCTAGAATGGGAGGAAATAGTGCCTCTCTTTTATTCAAAGTTTTATCCTCCTAGTGAGATTCATAAAGATCGGAATCAAATATACAACTTTTGGCCTCTTGATGGAGAGAGTACAGCTCAAGCTTGGGGGAGATTGAAGTTACTAATGCTCAAATGTCCCATTCATGAGCTCCCCAACAATATTATTATCAACAACTTTTATGCAAGGCTTCCTCTACATGATAAAGATTTATTGGATGCTTCTTGTGCTGGATCATTCACTCGCATGGAAGAAGAAGCTAAATGGGACCTTCTAGATCGTATTCAAGACAATGCTGAAGCTTGGGAGAATGACAAAGGTAGAAAGTCATGTATAAATTATGATTATGAATGCATTGAATCTTTTATGGGAACTGATGACTTTCAAAATATTAAAAATGCTTATGGTCGAGACTCTCAAGCTATTGCTTCTTATTTTAAGGATTTTGCTTCTTATATTGAAGTGCCTAAAAAGAAGTGGAATAAGTATCATGAACCTTATAAAGATATTGCTAAGAATGTTCCTGCAAGACGTACCGAAGTTTATACTGCTAATCATGTTTTACCTAAACCTTATATTGAGAAAATGCCTTTTCCAGTTAAGGTAAAGGAACATTCTATGATAGCTAGTATGGTTAATAAAAGTGCAAGTAAAGCTGTTGGACCTGATAAATAAATGGTTGATGAACCTATAATAGTAAGTGTGAAAGACTTTGTCACTAAGTATGAAAAAGAGGGACACACTATCCTTTGTAAGGATACCTCTAATATTGTTTCACATAGTAGTGTTATGAGAGCTAGTATTCCTGTGTTTTCTGTTAGAATAAGTGATCATTGCTATGATAGTCCTTGTGATAGCTATATTGTTAAGTTTATGCATGATACTGAAAGCTATTATGAGAGAGGGAAAAGTGTTCGTATGCATCTCAATAATATCAAGTTTCCCCGTTTTATGCTGAAAGTTTTTATATTACGCTTCTTTTGCCTTCTTATGCAAGTTGCCTTTGGTTTGAATAACTTGTTTGTGTACAAAATTCCCTTGCATAGGAAGTTGGTTAGACTTAAATGTGTGTGTTTTTGCTTCTTAATGCTCTCTTTCGCTTCAATTCATATTCCTATGAGAGCATCTTCAAAATTATCATGCCCATCTTAATGGCTATAAAGAAAGAGCTTTATGGGAGACAACCCAATTTGTTTTGCTTTTTGTTTGTTTTTGTTTCTTTGAGTCTTGGAAGTTATTACTTCGGTAATAATCGCTCCTTATCCGTTTTGTTTAGTTTTTGTTTCAAGATCAACCTCTAATGAGAGAGAAGTAATATTTGGGGAAGTTGCTGTCCCGAAACAGATTTTTGTGCTTCACCGTAAAAATTCGTGAGAGACCTCTGTTTGTCGGATTGAGTTGTAATGTTTTGTGCTTCTGCCCCAGGTTGTTATTTAACTTTCGTTAGTTTTGCACTTTTTGATTTGAGCAACAGAAGATTTTCGAAAAAAATGATCTTTACCTGCTGGTCTGTTTTGACAGATTTTGCCACTCTTGCATTTGCTTCTTTATTCGATTTCCTTTGTGAATTCTTTTTGGGATTTCGGAAGGAGTTGCTATAGTAGCTTTTGTTGTGATGGTTTTCAGTTGAAAGTTGAACTCAAAAGGTTTTATCACTTCACTTATACTAATGTTGCTAATGAGAACTGTGTGAAGTTTTGTGTGAAAGAAATTTCTAGGAAGTGGAGATATTGGTGTATTAAGGAAGAGAAGGGTTTTATGACTCAAGTAATAAGTGTATGAAGATGAAGATATTGATTTTATTCAAGTGGTGACTCCGGAAGGATCCACTAAATACCAAATTCAGAGACCTGCATAGTACGTTTCCAACTAGGTAACAGTTTTGGTAAGAAAAGTTCCGCGGAAATACAATCCAACTATATTTTTGCAGTTTTCAGTCAATAAGGAAAGCTACGAAGCGAAAAAGGGACGGAAACAGAGCCAGGGTGGCTCACACCACCCTGTGCGCGGGCCCACCCCTGGCCGCGCCACCAGGTGGTGAGGCCACCCAGGACTCCGCCTCCGACTTGTTTTCTCTGAGTACCTTCCTTTTGAAGTGAAACTTCTTAATATATAACCCCCCGGATCTTCCGAGGTTCGTATATCGTGTTTTCGTCGTGTTTTTGTTTTGATCTATTTCTGCCAGGACATACTCTTTGGAAGTTTAGAAGCACAATGGTGTCCGCCAAGGATAAAGGGAAGGAGCCCATGGAGGAAGACCTCCAAGACCCCGGGAAGGAGAAGGAGATCAAGAGTGAAGGTGAAGAGGAGCAAGGCCAATGTCCGCATACCGGCACTACCGTTGCAAGCATTAGAGTGGTGGCGAACCCTGCCAGGATCAGAAGGACTGCACGGATGTCAACTGGAGGGAAGCTTCCGCGTCACTGCTTGGCACCACGGACACCTTCTCCGAACACCAAGATTACCTTCCATACCTTTATCCATAACCATGCAGGAAAAGAAGAATGGAAAAAGAATCACAAGAGCTGGGATCCACAAACTAAAATGATTATGGGCCATATTGAGCACAACTCGGAGTTGATTCGTACTCTCACCTTTGAGATTGAGGACTTTGGGAAACTGATCAAGGAGCTCATCAAGAGGATACCACCACCACCAAAGGTGTAATTCGTCATCAGGTTTGGCATCCCCTTGGTTTGTTCCAAGCTTGGGGGAGTGCCGCGGTATCATATCACTATCTTCTATCTTTTTACCTTTTTAGTAGAGTCATATCATGAATAGAGGAGTTATTATGTAGTATGGTTTGCATTATGGAAGTGTCCCCTCTCTCGTTAGATATGTATCCCTTGGTGTGAGTTGCTGTTATGGAATATTAATGAGAAGTTCTATCATTCACTCTTTTGCATAGCTTATGTTAGTTTTCAATTCGTGGTTATATGATTGATCTTGTTGTTAGTATTGGTATCACTTTGGGATCATTGAGTTAATTTAGTTGGTTTTGGCAAACTTGGCTCGGTCAGTAGAAACACCTTTTTGAGAGTTGAAAAGAAAAAGATAGAAGTACTCTAAAGAAAAATAATTTCATCATCTTTCTTTCTTGATTTGCTCATAAGTCTAGTATTCTCTAGTTAAGATCTTTTGTGCTTCCAAGGAAGATTGCATGTTTGTCTTTATCATTTGTATGTTTGGTTGTTTCCTTCAACTCTTGTACTTGCTACCCAACCTTGCTAGCCAAAAACCTGTACTGCGAGGGAATTCTTCTCGTGCATCCACCTCCTTTAAACCAAAACCCACGCCATTTGTGTCCACCATACCTACCTAGTAGCATTATTGCTATTCCAAGTAAATTCTTGTTTTTCCTACCTCCCAAATTAAACTTGTTATGTGAAAATTAGTGATTAAAGCTCTCACGAACTTTATGGCACACTTTACTTTCTTGCATTTAATAAACTTGAACCATTGTGCTCACCTATGTTGCGTATATGCTTGCGCTTTGTAAGTTGTGAATTAGCAGAACCATGCTGTCATGGGGAACGCTTTCAACATTGCACTGGTACTTTGTACCAAGTTGATGTCATGTTCTTTTGTCTATGGATGTCGTCGGTGTGAAATGAAAGGGAGCTTGTAAGTCCATGGAGTTATGCATATGTGTTAGAGAAACGCCTGGGCCGCTGGCCTAATCCATGCTGACATGGTGGAAACCTGCAGCGTAACCATAACGAGTATCTATGAAGCATTCTTCTTATAAAAAAAAGAGATAGAGATTGAGAAAAAAGAAAAGAAAAAAAGAGATTATGAAAAGAGGAAAGAAAGGAAAAAGCACCATATTCCCATGGTAAATAAGAAGATTGCTGAGATACTTGTTGTCTGCTTGCCTTGTCATTTTGATATGGGGATTCTTCCGTATCATCGGGCAAGGGGTACCCCGTTGGCGGTTCTCAATGATACACATATGCTTACGATGACAAGAACTTACCGGTGACTAAACTTGAGTAGAATGAGGAGCGGCCCTCGTATTCAAGGGACATGAGATTCTCAATTTACAACTTGTCAATGCATATCCTCATTTTGATCACTTTAACCTTAATCACCTAAAGATGCCTATGATAGGGGCAATGAGAGCTGAAAGCTAGTAAGTATCATAATTTTTGGGAGCTCTTTATGAGACTTGCAATCCCTGCTTCCCTCTTTGAAGGGCCTTTCTTTTACTTTGTAGTTGAGTCAGTAAACCTATTCCCTTCTTTCTCAGCAAGTATTTTGAGTTGATGTGTTTCATTCATTCATATGATGATTTATGCAATCATGTCTTATGTTCCTTGTTTTGCACATTGCTCTTAGCTTGAAGTTTACTACTTTGAAAGCTTTCATTGAAACTATTTGTGAACTCCAGCAAATTATCAACTATTCTTCGACCAAGAGCTAAGTTTGCCATTACCAATTATGATTCACTTTGTGTATATTTATTGTGTTTCCTTTACTCATTGCAAGTTGAGTTGTATAATAGTGTGTTGTCTTCTATTATGATCTATGTATTTGATGAATGTGATGCTTCTTGTCCGTATTCTTTTATCGACTCTTCACTCCATAAACCTGAGGTCATGTTTATTGAGCTCAGTTTCGCTTGGGGACAAGCGAAGTCTAAGCTTGGGGGAGTTGATACGTCCATTTTGCATCACTATTCTATGTCTTAATTCACTATTATTCATTGACATATTTCGGATTGAGAGGTGATACTTATGTTATTTCATCTATTTTTGCATGGTTGATGACTTTTGGAGCATGGACCGCTGCAGTCAGGATTCTGATGGAAAAGGTGCTGTTTGGAGGCAAAATTCGTGAAGATCAGAAAATCCGGGAAAATATATGGAAAATCCTATTTTTCCAAAAGACTCAGGATGCCAGAAGATGGAGTGGAGGTGGGCCATAGGGGGCCCACACAACCCCATGGTGCGGGCAGGCCTAGGCCGCGCCTGGGAGTGGTGTGGCCGCCCTGGCCCACTCCAGCCTCTCCCCTCCGGCGTATATCAACCTCCTGAAACCCTAAGACTCGGGGAGCGACCATAGAAAGAGGCGGCCGCCTCTGCGGGGCGGAAAACACCGAGAGAGAAAGATCTCTCTGGCAGATAGATCTCTGCCGGGGGAATTCCTTCCCGGAGAGGGGAGATCATCGCCATCAACACCATCATCAAGCTAGACTTCATCGGGATCATCATCATCATCATCATCATCACCACCATCATCACCATCATCACCATCAGCACCCTCATTACCATCTCCATATTCCTGTAACAATTGTGTTGAATCTTGCATAGTTCATAGGGGAAACTTTCCCGGTGTTGATTACTCTTTGTAGTTGATGCTATTGCGTGAACCATTGAATTATTGTTTATGTTCAGATTGTTATACATCATTATTCCATCTCTGATCATGATCCATATGATGTCTTGTGAGTAGTTTGTTTTGTTCTTGAGGACATGGGAGAAGTCTTGTTGTTAGTAGTGGAGTTGCGTTGAGAAAGATTCAATAGATTGTTATTTAAGTTGTGGTGTACTTCTTCTAGTGGTGTCACGTGAACGTCGACTACATGACACTTCACCTATATGGGCCTAGGGGAATGCATTGTGTATTTGGCTACTAATCGTAGGGGTTGCCGGAGTGACAGAAACCTGAACCTCCATTAGGAAACCATTGCACAAGGGACGTAAGGGTCTTAGAGTTTAAAGTTGTGGTTAGGTTTCTACCTTAATTACTTTCTTGTACTTATGGATGTTTGCAAGGGGTATAATCACAAGTATGTATTAGTCTTGGATGGGGCGGTACATTAGCATAGGTTCACCCACACAACACTTAGCAAGCTAAAGAAGATTAATCGACTATATGAAGCGAAAGCACTTGACTGTCTTCCCATGTGTCCTTGAGAACGTTTGGTCATCTTAAGTAATACAACTGGCTTGTCCTTTGCTGCATAAAGGATCTGGCCACTTGCTGCATTTATTCCTACTGTCTTTTTACTCGTACTTTGTTTACTTGCTTTATCAAAAACCCCTAAAAATCCGTTTGCTAAGTATTTGCAGAGAATTCCTGATCCTTACCACTAGCCAGCACCTTCTGCTCCTCGTAGGGTTCGACACTCTTACTTATTGAAAATACTGCGATACACCCCCTATACTTGTGGGTCATCACAACACAACATTGTCTCCGCCCCAACTCTACATCACCTCCTTCACAGATCGTCTCTGCCCTAGATCTACAACGGATGCAACAGAAAACCCGTAGGAATATCAGATTGAGGAGACTCACTGGACTGTCCCTCATGAAGCGGAAAGCGGGAGACCTCCTTCGGCCTTGTGGAGGCGGCAGCACCATAGAGGCGTCCGTTGACGGGACCGTCGCTCTCGGTAGCTTAATATCTTGTGGATAATTGGGGAAGGAGATGGGCGGCTCATCGGGCACGCGGTGGAGAGATGGAGAAAATATGGGGCGGCGGCGCGACGCACGCTCGGGAGTTCCTGGTACCAGACGCTTGGGGATGGGAATTAGGGTTTGCCTCCCGTGGGAAGGGATGGGGAATCGGGATATACTATGGGCCAAAATTTAGAGACAACACATGCGAGATAGATGATTCGGACCGCGTGCTGGTTCCCAAAATTTCCCTCCCATTTTCAGGTGTTGGATGTGGGGCATATAGACGACCGAGATCAACTTCACTGGGGTAATCCATGGATAATATGATTCTCTATTCTGATTGGCTGCCTCTATTCTAACCTACATAACTAATTCAAATCAAATCGAAAAAATTAAAAACCTTCGCATCGTGTCATTTTATCTAACATAGTATCTATAAAAATAATAAACTTGGTATATCGCAAATATCTCAAAGAAACTTCTCAAAAATGAGCTATCATGTATGAAGTCTCATGGCTATCAAGACAAACGACTAATGTTATGGCCAGAATCACAGTATAGTTTGTGATAGTGTACTCATATTATGCATGCAGGTGCATCTTGGGATGGCGAACAATGTTGCAGGAGAAAGTTTTCATTTTCGTCAATCAAAAAATGCATTTTTTATTTTCTGAGTGTAAAAAACGGGGCGTTTTGTGAAGCAACCACCAAATGATAGTTTCAAAATGGTTCCACCATATTTTTCAAAAATACTATACCATCTTACATGGACAATGTCCCAACCAAGGTATCTGAAACCTTTCCTTACATCCCTCGTGAAAAAGACAAATTGCTACCGAATCGGCTAGAAGCGGGTCTGATTTGAACTACAGGTACATGATCTAATACTCGTGATTTTTTGCAAAAATCATTTTTAGACTCAAACTATGTTGTTTTATTAGAGATCCAATGAAAGTTCAGCGTGGCTCATTGATACATTGCAAATGTATCTATAATTTCTGATGTTCCATGCTTAGTTTTATCCACTTTCTTGTGTTTTGTTCCAACTTTGGAGTACTTTTCATATGATTTCTTGGACTAACCTATTAACAAGAGCCGCAGTGCCAGCTGCCTGTTTTCTGCTGTTTTTGGTTCCAGGAAAGTTAGAAAATGAATATGCTCGGAATTGGACGGGACAAAAGCCAAAGTGCCTATTTTTCCGGAAGACATCAAGTGCCAGAATACGAGACGGAGAGGGGCCAGGGGGCCACCACACCACCTGGCCGCACGGCCAGGCCTGGCCCGCGCCAGGGGGTGGTGTGGCCGCTCCCGGCACCCCCTCGGCCTCTCCTTCCGCCTATATATTGCTCTCGGGACGAAAACCCTAAGTGCCCGATCAAAAATCCACGAAATAGTCTGTAGCCACCGTCATCTCCATCCCTAGATCGGGAGGGATCTGAAGCTCTTCCCGACACCCTGCCAGAGAGGGGAATTCACCCTGGAGGCCTTCTTCATCACCATGCAAGCCTCCGGTGTGATGCGTGAGTAGTTCATCCTTGGACTACGGATCCATGTAGTAGCGCGATGGCTGGTTCTCCTCCTTTGTGCTTTCATGTTTAGATCTTGTGAGCTCCGTTCATGATCAAGATCATCTATTTGTAATTCTACATGTTGTGTTTGCGGGGATCCGATGGATATTCGAATGCTATTTCAGATTGATTATTGATTCTATCATGTCTTTGTTATTTGTGATCTTGCATGCTTTCCGTTGTTAGTAGCTATCTTGGCCAAGTAGATGCTAGCAACTCCAAGAGTTAGTATTTATGCTCGATAGTTGGTTCATGCCTCTGGTAATCTGGGGAAGTGACAGAAATATCTAAGGTAGTAGATGTGCTGTTGCTACTAGGGAGATAACAACAATCCTTTGTTCATAGAACAATCGTATTGTTTACTTTACACGTAGTTCGTAAAGCAATAATCTATTACTTGCAACTTAATACTGGAGGGGGTTCGGATGATAACCTGAAGGTGGATTATTAGTCATAGATGCAGTTGGATGGGGGTCTATGTATAATGTTGTAATGCCCAATCAAGTCTCAAAGGAGTCAAGATGATTAGTATATGCATGTATTGCTTTCTCGGTGTTTGTCAATTGCCCCGCTATAATTTGTTCACCTAGCATGTTATCTATCTTAAGGAGAGCCACCTCTAGTGAACTATGGATCCTGGTCCTCTTTCTTTACATACAATCTACAATTGTTTACTTATTTGTGTTTACTTTCTGCAAACTTTTACTTCTTTCCATTCGATACATTTAATACTTTGTTTTCCACAAAACACGGTGAGATTGACAACCTTATCGCAAGTTTGGGACAAAGTTCTGTGGTTGTGTTGTGCAGGTCTCCATGTTGCTACTAGCACCGGTAGTGCGCCCTACCAAAGCTCAGCTAGTAACACCTTTGGGGTGTTTCCTTGCTCCTACTGGTTCGATTAAACCTTGGTTTCATAACTGAGGGAAACTTGCTGCTGTGCTCATCATACCTTCCTCTTGGGGTTCCCAACAAGCTCTACATCAACACCGCTCCAGCATTTTTCTGGGCGCCATACTCAGAGCCATCAAGCATTTTTCTGGCGCTGTTGCCAGGGAGTCAAGGACATCTTCACAAGGGGAGTCCCTCATAACCAATCTCTTTACTTTGTTATTTTTGTTTTGCTTAGTTTCTTTTTGCTTTGTTTGCTTGTTTTATTTATCAAAAAAACCCACAAAAAGTTAGTTTTACTTGTTTGCTTTCTTATTTGAAAACCCAAAAAAATGACTACCTTGAAAACACTAAGTTGTGTGACTTCACTAGCACCAACAACAATGATTTTATGAGCACACCTATTGCTCCACATGTTCCTGAAGCTACTTTCTTTGAGATAAAACCTGCTTTGCTCAATCTTGTTATGAGAGAACAATTTTCTGGTATTGGTAATGAAGATGCTGCTTTCCATCTACATAACATTGTTGAACTTTGTGAGATGCAAAAGCATAGGGATGTAGATGGTGATATTATTAAGCTGAAATTGTTTCCTTTCTCTTTGAGAGGAAAAGCTAAGAATGGTTGAATTCCTTAACTAGGAATAGTATTGATTCTTGGACTAAATGCAAAGATGCTTTCATTGGAAAATACTATCCTCCTGCTAAGATTATATCTATGAGAAGTGAAATAATGAAGTTTAAACAACTTGATAATGAACATGTTGCTCAAGCTTGGGAAAGAAAGAAATCTTTGGTAAAGAATTGTCCCACTCATGTACTGACTGCTTGGATGATTATCCAAACCTTTTATGCAGGATTGAACTATTCTTCAAGGAACCTATTGGATTCTACTGCTGGAGGTACCTTTATGACCATCACTTTGGGTGCTGCAATGAAACTTCTGGACAATATGATGGTTAATTATTCTGAATGGCATACTGAGAGAGATCCACAAGGTAAGAAAGTAAATTCTATTGAGGAAACCTCCTCCTTGAGTGATAAGATTGATATTCTTATGTCTATGTTTGTTAGTGGGAAAGCCCATATTGATCCAAATAATGTTCCTTTAGCCTCTTTGGTTGCTCAAGAAGAGCAAGTTGATGTGAACTTCATAAGAAATAACAATTTTGGCAACAATGCTTATGGTAATAATGCTTATAGGAACAATTTTGGTAACAACAATTATAATCCATATCCTCCCAACAATGGTAATGCTTATGGAAATTCTTACAACAATAATAGGAGTGCTCCCTCTGAACTTGAAGTTATGCTTAAGGACTTTATTAGTAAGCAAACTGCTTTCAATAAAACTATTGAGGAAAAACTCTCTAATGCTGAAAAAAATATAGCATCTTTGGCTGAAGCTCAATCTTCTTTGAATAAAATGGCTGCTAAACCTGAAACTAATGATAATCCCTTTGTAGCTACTAATGCTATACAAGTAAGAATTGATGAAAATGTTAGACTATTAGCTGAATTACATGCTAAGTGGGAAAGAGAAGATGAAATTGCTAGAAACATTAGTGTTTCTACTATTACTCACACTAGTGTTGAGGCTAGTAATAGTTCTACTACTTTAGATGATAAACTTTATTTTGATCTTGATGGTTGCAATATCTCTGAAGTTATTAAGTTCCTACAAAAGCTTGCTAAAAGTCCTAATGCTAGTGCTATGAACATGGCCTTTACAAAACACATTACTGATGCTCTCATAAAGATTAAAGAAGAAAAGATGAAACATAAAGCTTCTATTCCTATAAAACAAGAAGATGGTTGGGAACCCATCATTAATATGAAAGTGAATGACTTTGATTTCAAAGCTTTATGTGATCTTGATAGTAGTGTTTCTATTATGCCTAGAAGGATTTATGATATGCTTGATTTGCCTCCTCTTGAAGATTGTTATTTGAATGTCTCACT
The DNA here is from genome assembly GCA_910589775.1 of Avena eriantha. Taxonomy (NCBI): domain Eukaryota; kingdom Viridiplantae; phylum Streptophyta; class Magnoliopsida; order Poales; family Poaceae; genus Avena; species Avena eriantha. The sequence goes on along the minus strand of OU342741.1, from coordinate 489,874,925 downwards.
TGATGATAATGCTAAAAAGAAACTCATGGGGAGTCTTAATTATGTTCTTATTATGGTTAACAATGCCTATGTCCCCGTTGATTTCTATGTTTTGGATGTTGAATACAATGCTTCTTGTCCTATTACTTTGGGAAGACCTTTCTTAGAACTGTTGGTGCCATTATTGATATGAAAGAAGGCACCATTAAATATCAACTCCCACTCAAGAAAGGTATAGAACACTTCCCTAAAAAGAGAAAAAAGATTTCTTTTGCTTCTCCTATGAAAACAAAATTTGGTCTTAATGCTTCTTCATTTGAGAACACTTGATTCTTTTTCTTGCTTCTTATGCCTAACTTAAAGGCGTTAAAGAAAAGTACTTATTGGGAGATAACCAAAAAGTTTTAGATGAGTCTTGGAAGTTATTACTTCAGTAATAACCGATCCTTATCCTTTTTATTTTCTTTTTATGCCAAGAGTAACCTCTAATGAGAGAGAAGTAATGATTGGGAAAGTTGCTGCCCCGAAACAGATTTCTTTGGTTCACCGTAAAAATTCGTGTAAAATTTCTGAACGTCTTTTTGAGGCGTGAATTTTTGTGCTTCTGCCCCAGGTTGTTATATAACTTTCGTTAGTTCAACACTTTTTGATTTGAGCAACAGAAGGTCTTCGAAAAAATTCGTCTTTACCTGCTGGTCTGTTTTGACAGATTTCTGCCATTTTCTGCATTTGCTTCTCGTTGCTTCCTTCTTGAGTTATTTTGGGGAATTGAGCTTTTTGAGCGAAGTTCTACAGTAGCTAGTGTTCTAATGGAAGTTTATTTTGTGTTATAACTGAACCTTTGGACTTATTTATAATGAGTGCACTAATGTTGCTAATAAAGATTGTGTGAAATTTTGTATGAAGGAAAAATTTCAGGTGTATGGAAGGAATGAGTAATGAGATGAAGGATTGACTAACTCAAGATTGGGGATGCCACACGTGTCACCCTAAGAAATATCCAAGAAGTACAAGCGCCAAAGCTTGGGGATGCCCAAGGCATCCCCTTCTTCATCAATAAAAATCCCAGGTTTCTTCTAAATGCTTCATTTTTATTGTTTCATGCATAGTTGTGTTGTTCTTGGAGCGTCTTCTTTTTGTCATTTTCGTTTGGTTTTTAGTTTGCTTGGTTTTCTTAGTTCTCTGAATAAATTGGTTGGACCCCTTTTTCATACATTGGTTTGCAAATAATTTGGGTTGGTTTGGAAAAGAGTAGGAAAGTTCATGCTTTTGTGGTAAAAAGAGCACATTTTTGACTGTGGCCTATGCTTTGTCATACCATGCTTGATATTGTTTTGGCTTTATGCTTAGTATTCTTTGCTGTAGCATGACTTGTTATAAACAATTGAGATTTCTTAATGTGCCTTGGATGAATCATGCGTTGTTTTAGCATATTAAAGCATAGTATAGTGGTAGTCTCCTTTGATGCTTTATTTGGGTTAACTTGGCGCATGCTCACACCATGTTATAATTATCTCAAGTCACCATAGCCTTTATGATCCTTTAGTTTTCAACTTGTAGTATCACTTTATGCTTTGATCAATGATGTTTTGTCGCTCTGCATGATTATGGCCATTATTGCTCTCTTAGTTTGTCGCTCCCAGTCTTTTGCTAGCCTCCACAACCAAGTATGAGTTCCACTCATGCATCCAACTCCCCAAACCAAGTTATTCCAAAGTGTACACCATACCTACCTATTAGCTTATGCTATTCCAAGTATATTCATGCTTTTGTTTACCTTCCAAATTAAACTTGTTATGAGAAAACTAGTGATTAAAGCTCTCACGAACTTGATGGCACACTTTACTTTTTTGCATCTAATAAACTTAAACAATTGGGTCCTTCTTTGTTGCGTATATGCTTGCGCTTTATAAGTTTAAATTAGCAGAACCATGTTTCATGGGGAACGCTTTCAACATTGCACTTGTACTTTGTACACCGTTGATATCATGTTCTTTTGCTTACGGATCCCGGCGGTGTGAAATAAAAGTGGAACTTGTAAGATCATGGAGTTTGTATGTGTGTTAGAGAAACGTCTGGGCCGCTAGCCTAAGCCATGCCTAATCATGGTGGAAACTTGCAGCATCACCATAATGAGCACTCTATGAAGCATCCTCAATCAAAACCTGTGCAAATAGCAAATAAAAAGATCGCTGAGATGCTCATTATCTGCTTGCCTTGTCATTTTGATTATGGGAAAGCTTCCGTATCATGTGAAAGGGGTACCCCGTTGGCGGTTCTTAATGAGACACATGTACTTACAATGACAAGAGCTTACTCGTGACTGAAGTTGAGTAGCATCAGGTTCGGTCTTCGTAAGTAAGGGGCATGAGATTTCGGTTTATAACTTGTCAAGCATATCCTCTTAGTTGTGTCACTTTAACCTTAATCACCTTAAAGATACTTATGATAGGGGCAATGAGAGCTGAAAGCTATAAGTACCATAATTTTTGAAAGCTCTTTATGAGACTTGAATCCCTACTTCCTTTTACAAAGGCCTTTCTTCCACCATTATATTGAGTCTCCACCTTCGATCTTTATGCGCCTACTTTGAGAGCATAGTGGCCATTCTTAGTTCTATGTGCATTGTCCCAAGACTAGTTGATTGATGCATAACTTGTTATTGCTTGTTTTAAACTATTTGTATCTAGTCACTCTTATGAACTTTGGAGGTGTCCTATGCATTTATATTTGCTACTCTATTGAGGGACACGCTGAATACTATTATGCTATGTTTTATTTATGTGAAACAAACAAACGTCTTGCAAAGCATTATTATTCATGAATCTTTTGTTTGTACCTTTTCATGTTGCATCATAGTTTCTTTGTCTTATTGCTAGAACTTTGTCTTTCATGTTATGATTGAAGTACTATGATCCCAGCTTTGATTGTTTTAAAAATACTTTGATCAAGTCTTTGATGGTGCATGTCACCTCAAAAATTATTCTTTTTTTTATCACTTACCTACTCGAGGACGAGCAGGAGTTAAGCTTGGGGATGTTGATACATTGCAAATGTATCTATAATTTTTGATGTTCCATCCTTAGTTTTATCCACTTTCTTGTGTTTTGTTCCAACTTTGGAGTACTTTTCATATGATTTCTTGGACTAACCTATTAACAAGAGCCACAATGCCAGCTGCCTGTTTTCTGCTGTTTTTGGTTCCAGGGAAGTCCGAAAATGAATATTCTCGGAATTGGACGAGACAAAAGCCAAAGTGCCTATTTTTCCGGAAGACATCAAGTGCCAGAATACGAGACGGAGAGGGGCCAGGGGGCCACCACACCACCTGCCGTGCGGCCAGGCCTGGCCCGTGCCAGGGGGTGGTGTGGCCGCTCCCGACACCCCCTCGGCCTCTCCTTCTTCCTATATATTTCTCTTGGGACGAAAACCCTAAGTGCCCGATCAAAAATCCATGAAAGAGTCTATAGCCGCCGTCATCTCCATCCCTAGATCGGGAGGGATCTGAAGCTCTTCCCGGCACCTTGCCGGAGAGGGGAATTCACCCCGGAGGCCTTCTTCATCACCATGCAAGCCTCTGGTGTGATGTGTGAGTAGTTCATCCTTGGACTACGGATCCATGTAGTAGCTAGATGGCTGGTTCTCCTCCTTTGTGCTTTCATGTTTAGATCTTGTGAGCTCCGTTCATGATCAAGATCATCTATATGTAATTCTACATGTTGTGTTTGCGGGGATCCGATGGATATTGAGATGCTATTTCAGATTGATTATTGATTCTATCATGTCTTTGTTATTTGTGTTCTTACATGCTTTCCGTTGTTAGTAGCTAGCTTGGCCAAGTAGATGCTAGCAACTCCAAGAGTTAGTATTTATGCTCGATAGTGGGTTCATGCCTCTGGTAATCTGGGGAAGTGACAGAAATCTCTAAGGTACTAGATGTGCTGTTGCTACTAGGGAGAAAACAACAATCCTTTGTTCATAGAACAATCGTATTGTTTACTTTACACGCAGTTGATAAAGTAATAATCTATTGCTTGCAACTTAATACTAGAGGGGGTTCGGATGATAACCTGAAGGTGGATTATTAGTCATAGATGCAGTTGGATGGCGGTCTATGTATAATGTTGTAATGCCTGATCAAGTCTTAGATGACTCAAGATGATTAGTATATGCATGTATTGCTTTCTCGGTGTTTGTCAATTGCCCCGCTGTAATTTGTTCACCCAGCATGTTATCTATCTTAAGGAGAGCCACCTCTAGTGAACTATGGATCCCGGTCCTCTTTCTTTACATACAATCCACAACTGTTTACTTCTTTGTGTTTACTTTCTGCAAACTTTTACTTCTTTCCATTCGATACGTTTAATCCTTTGTTTTCCGCAAAACACGGTGAGATTGACAACCTCATCGTAAGTTGGGGACAAAGTTCCGTGGTTGTGTTTTGCAGGTCTCCACGTTGCTACTAGCACCGGTAGTGCGCCCTGCCAAAGCTCAGCTAGTAACACCTTTGGGGTGTTTCCTTGCTCCTACTGGTTCGATTAAACCTTGGTTTCATAACTGAGGGAAACTTGCTGCTGTGCTCATCATACCTTCCTCTTGGGGTTCCCAACAAGCTCTACATCAACACTGCTCCAACATTTTTCTGGGCGCCATACTCAGAGCCATCACTCATTCCCTAGCTAAGAACCTTCATGTTCGCCGTTTTGACCATAGTTTGAAACATGCATAAGAAATTCAAAAACGGTCAAAACAAGGTAAATCCTTCGCGTGGCATCATATTATGTGAGATAGTTGCAAGGGAAAATACCAAACTTGGTATATTGATTACATCTCGAAAAAACATTCCCAGAAATGACCTACCATGTTCGGGGTTTCATGGCTTTTAGGCCAAACGACCAATGTTATGGCCGGAATCACGGCATAGTTTTTGATAATGTTCCCATATTGTGCACTCATGTGTATCATGAGATGGGGAACAATTTTGCAGGAGGAAGTTTTCCATTTCTTCGCACGGAAAAGGCATTTTCCATTTTCTGAGTGTCAAAAACGGGGCATTTTGTGAAGCAACCACCAAATGATAGTTTCAAAATGGTACCACCATATTTTTTCAAAAATACTGGACCATGTTACATGGCCAATGTCCCAACTAGGGTATCTAAAACCTTTCCGTCCAACCCTAGCGAAAAAGACAAATTCATGCCGAATCGGTAGGAAATGAGTCCGATTTGAACTATAGGTACATTATCTAATGCTCATGATTTTCTGCAAAAATCATTTTTAGACTCACAATATGCTGTTTTATCAGAGATCCACTAAAAGTTTTGCATGACCCAACCCCTAGCTAAGATCCTTCGTGTCTTTCATTTTGACTATAGTTTGAAATGGGCATAAGAAATTCAAAAACGATCCAAACAAGGCAAATCCTTCACGTGGTGTCATAAAATGTGACGTAGTTGCAAGGAAAATTACCAAACTTGGTATATTGATTGCATCTCGAAAAAACCTTCACAGAAATGACCTATCATATTCGAGGTTTCATGGCTTTCAGGCCAAACGACCAACGTTATGGCCAGAATCGTGGCATAGTTTGTGATAATGTGACCATATTGTGCACCCGTGTGCATATTGTGTTGGAGAACAATGTTGCAGGAGGAAGTTTTCCATTTTGTCGCACATAAAAAGCATTTTCCATTTTCCGAGTGCCAAAATCGGGGCGTTTTATGAAGCAACCACCAAATGATAGTTTCAAATGCTACCACCATATTTTTCAAAAATACTATACCAGCTTACAAGAACGATGTCGCAACCGGGGTATCTAAAACCTTTCCATACACCCTTGGTGAAAAAGATAAATTGGTGCCGAATCGGTTGGAAGCAGGTCCGGTTTGAACTACAGGTACATAGTATAATCCTCATTATTTTTTGAATAAGTCATTTTAAGAATCGCAATATGATATTTCTTTAGAGATCCAATGCAAGTTCAGCGAGGCTCAGCACCGAGCTTCATGCCATCGTTTTAATCATAGTTTGAAATAGGAAAATTTTGAAACGGGCATAAGAAATTCAAAAACGATCCAAACAAGGAAAATCCTTTGTGTGGCGTCATATTATGTGACTTAGTTGCACGGAAAAATACCAAACTTGGTATATTGATTGCATCTCGAAAAAACCTTCACAGAAATGACCTATCATATTCGAGGTTTCATGGCTTTCAGGCCAAACGACAAACGTTATGGCCAGAATGGTGGCATAGTTTGTGATAATGTGACCATATTGTGCACCCGTGTGCATATTGTGTTGGAGAACAATGTTGCAGGAGGAAGTTTTCCATTTTGTCGCACATAAAAAGCATTTTCCATTTTCCGAGTGCCAAAATCGGGGCGTTTTATGAAGCAACCACCAAATGATAGTTTCAAATGCTACCACCATATTTTTCAAAAATACTATACCAGCTTACAAGAACGATGTCCCAACCGGGGTATCTAAAACCTTTCTGTACACCCTTGGTAAAAAAGATAAATTGGTGCCGAATCGGCTGGAAGCAGGTCTGGTTTGAACTATAGGTACATGGTATAATCCTCATTATTTCTTGAAAAAAATTATTTTTAGACTCGCAATATGCTCTTTCTTCAGAGATCCAATGCAAGTTCAGCGAGGCTCAGCACCGAGCTTCATGCTCGCCGTTTTAACCATAGTTTGAAATAGGCAAATTTTGAAACGGGCATAAGAACTTAAAAAATGGTCTAAACAAGGTAAATCCTTCACGTGGTGTCATATTATGTGACATAGTTGCAAGGAAAAATACTAAACTTGGTATATTGATTTTATCTCGAAAATATCTTCACAGAAATGACCTATCATGTTTAAGGTTTCATGGCTTTCAGGCCAAACGACCAATGTTATCGCCAGAATCGTGTCATAGTTTGTGATAATGTGCCCATATTGTGCACCCGTGTGTATCATGTGGTGGAGAAATTTTTTATAGGAGGAAGCTTTCCATTTTGTCGCACGAAAAAAGCATTTTTCATTTTTCGAGTGCCATAATCGGGGAATTTTGTGAAGCAACCACCAAATGATAGTTTCAAAATGCTACCATCATATTTTTCAAAAATACTAGACCACCTTATATGGAAAATTTCGCAACCAGGGTATTGATACATTACAAATGTATCTATAATTTTTGATGTTCCATGCTTGGTTTTATCCACTTTCTTGTGTTTTGTTCCAACTTTGGAGTACTTTTCATATGATTTCTTGGACTAACATATTAACAAGAGCCGCAGTGCCACCTGTCTGTTTTCTGCTGTTTTTGGTTCCAGGAAAGTCAAAAAATGAATATTCTCAGAATTGGACGGGACAAAAGCCAAAGTGCCTATTTTTCCGGATGTCATCAAGTGCCAGAATACGAGACGGAGAGGGGCCAGGGGGCCACCACACCACCAAGCGGCGCGGCCAGGCCTGGCCCGCGCCAAGGGTGGTGTGGCCGCTCCCGACACCCCGTCGGCCTCTCCTTCCGCCTATATATTGCCCTCGGGACGAAAACCCTAAGGGCCCAATCAAAAATCCACAAAAGATTCTGTAGCCACCGTCATCTCCATCCCTAGATCGGGAGGGATCTGAAGCTCTTCCCGGCACCCTGCCGGAGAATGGAATTCACCCAGGAGGCCTTCTTCATCACCATGCAAGCCTCCGGTGTGATGCGTGAGTAGTTCATCCTTGGACTACGGAACCATGTAGTAGCTAGATGGCTGGTTCTCCTCCTTTGTGCTTTCATGTTTAGATCTTGTGAGCTCCGTTCATAATCAAGATCATCTATTCGTAATCATACATGTTGTGTTTGCGGGGATCCGATGGATATTGAGATGCTATTTCAGATTGATTATTGATTCTACCATGTCTTTGTTATTTGTGATCTTGCATGCTTTCCGTTGTTAGTAGCTATCTTGGCCGAGTAGATGCTAGCAACTCCAAGAGTTAGTATTTATGCTCGATAGTGGGTTCATGCCTCTAGTAATCTGGGGAAGTGACAGAAATCTCTAAGGTACTAGATGTGCTGTTGCTACTAGGGAGAAAACAACAATCTTTTGTTCATAGAACAATCGTATTGTTTACTTTACACGTAGTTCGTAAAGCAATAATCTGTTGCTTATAACTTAATACTAGAGGAGGTTCGGATGATAACCTGAAGGTGGATTATTAGTCATAGATGCAGTTGGATGGCGGTCTATGTATAATGTTGTAATTCCCAATCAAATCTTAGATGACTCAAGATGATTAGTATATGTATGTATTGCTTTCTCGGTGTTTGTCAATTGCCCCGTTGTAATTTGTTCACCCAGCATGTTATCTATCTTAAGGAGAGCCACCTCTAGTGAACTATGGATCCCGGTCCTATTTCTTTACATACAATTTACAACTGTTTTCTTCTTTGTGTTTACTTTCTGCAAACTTTTACTTCTTTCCATTCGATACGTTTAATCCTTTGTTTTCCGCAAAACACGGTGATATTGACAACCTCATCGCAAGTTGGGGACAAAGTTTTGTGGTTGTGTTTTGCAGGTTTGCACGCTGCTACTAGCACCGGTAGTGCGCCCTACCAAAGCTCAGCTAGTAACACCTTTGGGGTGTTTCCTTGGTCCTACTGGTTTGATTAAACCTTGGTTTCATAACTGAGGGAAACTTGCTGTTGTGCTCATCATACCTTCCTCTTGGGGTTCCCAACGAGCTCTACATCAACACCGCCATGAAGCATTTTTCTAGGCGCCGTGCATTGAGCCATCAGGTATCTAAAACCTTTCCGTCCATCCTTGGTGAAAAAGGCAAATTGGTGTCGAATCGGTTGGAAGCGGGTCCGGTTTGAACTATAGGTACATGGTATAATTCTCTTTATTTTTGAAAAAAATCATTTTTTGACTCGCAATATGCTATTTCTTCAGAGATCCAATGCAGGTTCAGCGAGACTCAGCACCGAGCTAATAATACTGCCGTTTTGATCGCATTTCGAGAACACAAGAAGAAAAAATAAAAAAGTGAATCATGCACTCGAGATGATATATAATGAGAAAATACAGACAAGTAAGTTATGCACCTCCTAGAGATGAACCAAATTGATTTTTATGTCACCACAATCCGAGGTCATATGCAGAAATTATTGGGAAATTAAGTTTTTAGACTTTTCAAAAATAAATAAACCTCCTCCATTTGTGTGGGCTCAAACTTTATAATAAGCTCACAATTTCCAGTAGAATCGACCTGCTAATGGTCTATTGGGATGTTGTCCCAACCGGTTGAGCAAAATATTGCACAAAAAAAAGATCGCGCCCGCCTTAAGGCCTAGGCCCAACAGAAATGTATTGTCTTTAAAATGACTCGAGCGGGTCTATTAACAGCAACTGATCGGTGCTCAAGTGGTTAGGTGGAGGATGTGTTCTCCCGTAGGTCGCGCGTTCGAGTGCTCGCAGAGCTTACGTAATCACTTGAGTAGCCAAGTGGTTAGGACAATCTATTAAGTACCTAAGGTTGTGAGTTCGACCCCATCAAGGCCCATTTTTTGCATCTTATTTCTTACACAGTGTAGGTCCCATGTGTCATTGAGTAGTGCTGTAGGGCCTCTTGGTCAACGGTAACATGGCAGGGAGGTCCCACCTGTCATTGGATAGCGGTCAACGCCACGTGGACATGACGCGTAAACGGAAGTTGACACATGGACTTGACACATAAGTAAAATTGCTGAGTTGGACGACCAGTCATTATAAGGCAACATGAATTTGAAGTCACAACCATTTAAATTGGTTATAATCTACTTAATATAGGCTATTGAACCAGTTCTATCCATCTACGAACATTTCGTGTAAGCAAACTATGACCTTTTTGACTAAATTGGTCATTGTTACTCAAGGTTTGGGTCCTTCGAAATGCCTTACGACCAATTGGTTCATAATGGTCATAAATCTATGACCAGAAAACCCATGGTCATTAATAAAAGGTCACTAGTGAGCAAATTTCTTGTAGTGAGTGGGTGTAAGCCATGTTGCACAGCGAATACACTAAGGTTGAGTTGGTGAGCCTAGCATGTGTAGACATGGCCTCAGACCACCGATGGTCGAAAGATCGAGCATGAGTCACATGAACGATGTGATCGACATTTCGGCGTCCACCTTTGCAACTATATCGCCGGCCTTGATGATCAGGGGCGGTGTAGTGAATAGGGATCGTGTAATCACTAAAACTCTTCTGGGGATAGGAGTTTTTAGTGGAGTTATTATTTTAAATCATATAATTACAAACTTAGTCTAAATTCCTTTTGCAATTATAAATGTACAGATGGCTCACCGTGAAACTTACTTTGACGTTGATGAGTGGGTAGTTGGCAAGAAACTTAGACTTGATGGTTCCAACTTCACTTATTGGCTTGTGCACCTGAATGATCTCCTTACTAAGAATAATGTGGTAGATTACTGATGACTACAAGTGCACCGATTTGTAGCTAGTTTCAAAATAAAGATATCGATCCCATAGGGAGCAATAGGCGAAAGACAAAAATGCTTTTAACTAAAACTAAACGAAGTACTTAAGGAATAATTTTAAGATGCAAGAAAAGTAGAGTTATTTGTGGGTTTTTGATTGAATGAAGCAATTTAAGTAAAGTAAAACTTAACACAGAAAATAAGAATCACGTGTGTAAAAGAGCTTGGAACTACAATAGGGAAAAAAGGCGTTCTTGGGGAGTGGTGGATACACCACTAGCAGTTTAGACTAAGCAATCAAGATTATTATAACAAATATTCTCATGATATGTATGTATGTGGGAGGAGCTCCATATATGGACAAATAGGAAGCAACCACTGCTCACATCATCCTTTATAACCAGAGCTGACAGATAAACGACATCAATCGTATTATCCAGCTATTAAGGGATTTCTCCTGTGGAATGGACATGGCTTTATGAGTTCTCCTTGTTTCCCCAAGTTAGTACATAAAGAATGACAACAACTTTATAGTCACAATAAGTGTTATCATCCCTCCGTCTACCAACAAGTAATCCCCTTCATCTAGTCCCATAAGAGGCAAATATTAAGGAGGTGCACAACTCCCAACATCAAGATGTAGACAATTAACACATACACATAATGATGAATAACATAATAATATCTATCTTATCTCAATCATATGCTAGGGTTTCTCCATCTCCCCAAGAAAACCAATGATCTACTCAGACATGGAGGCAATCAACATCATGGCAATGGTAATGGTAATAATTGTAAATGAATAGTTCTTGTATAAATCCACAACGAGTATGGAAATTACAACAAGATCTAGATGGGGTGAAGATGGGATGGATGGAGATGATGGTGGTGCAAAGGTTGATGAAGGTGAAGATCGATGCCTAGGCCTCCCAGATCTGTGTAGGGCAAAGATGGATCCCTTGGGAAAGCTCCCCCTCTAGATGCCTTCCAGAGGTGAGGTTTTGGTGATTTCTAGGTTTTCTGTATGTCGTTTCTCTGATCCAGTTGCACGGGGTGAAACTATTTGAGGAGGCGGTGGCGGTGCCAACTATACAACCAGGACTATATGGCCGGAAAATTTATTCCCGCCGTATAGTTGGTCATTGAACCGTCTGTATGCCTTGATCGCTTTGGGTTTTATTCTGGTGTTATTGATATTTCCCAAATACGCAATTTACGTTGTTTTTGACTCCTTTTCTCCCCAATACAACTGCTCCAAGAATTGTGTCCATTGTATCCATCATCTTTCCTAATCCTGGTGAAAATAGACATAAAATGTGTGCGCGAACACCGTAAAATACCAAGATCCTACCACTATAATGCAAAACAATAATATAAAACATGATGCAAATATGCACACATCAACTTCCCCAAGCTTAGACTCTTGCTTTTCCCGAGCAAGGATGGCTTAGTGAATGTGATCCTCATATTCATGAAGCTGAGTCGATAAAATAAATGAGGCAATTGCAGCATCTGTTTATCCTATATGATACATAAGAATGTGTTAATAAATAGTACCTTACTCAAACCATCTGAATAGTATTAGCAGTCTTCCACACCTTAGTGATCTACAGTTCACAAAAGATAAATTTCAACATGATGTAAAAGTATCCGGTTCAATTGAATGAGTTAGCGAGGTAGTCCCAAGTGTTTTAGGATTAACATATTCACTTGGGATTCAAAATCTCAAAACGTCTCTTTGTCTCACTATAATACAGTGGTATATGCCTATTTGCTCTTTGCACATTCGCTCTTATATATATATATATATATATGCTCACACTTTTGTTTAAGTGATGTGCAAAGGAGCTAGCCATACATTCCACTTCATGTAGGAATTCAAAGTTTAACGATCTCAATTACCAAATTCCAATTGTATATGAAGCATCTTTATGACTTGAAGATTCTACCTTGACTTGTTCTCGCTCTATTTCGATAGCACTTCTAATTTTCCTTTGTTCAAGGTTTCTTTCTCAACTTGACTAATCAGATTGTTTTTACTTTTGTAAATTAAACCATGAACTTACAACATATCGATTTAAATTATCTTTATATGTTCCATTAATACCAATGGTGTGGAAGACTACTATTGCTATCATCAAGTGCAAGTAAAATTATACTCAAGCCATTCATATATATCCAATAAGACAAGCACAAACTCAATAATGCTCCATATATGATAATAAACTCAGAATTTCACAAATGTGATCGACTATTCCTTAAGGCAATTCAATAGATGCAAACTTTATTTCTAAGCTCGAACTAATGCAAAATTAAAATAGTAATATAAAACTTATAAGATAATTTACAAGGTCTTAAAGATCTCCCCAAGCTTGGAATCATGCCAGGCGGGATCAAATAACTCCTTGTTGGTACCTATTCCTCCTCCTAGGTAGGAAGAGTATTGCCTTCTTCCTCTGCGTCACAAACTTTCGCCATGCTTGCGAGGCGAATGCTAAGCTCAGCCATGTCGTATTGACGCATCAAAATTTTCTTCTGGAGGAATTTCTTCTCATCTATCAACTCAAAAATAGTTTTAATCAAGAAACCAACTCTACCATCGATGTCATTGACCTTTTTCTCAAGGTCTCTTCTCATCATCCAGTAGGAGTCAATCCCTTCTCCAATTGTTTCAACACATGCTTTTGAAGATTTTTCCAACTGATAGATCTTATCATGAATCTCATCTTGCTGCACCTTCTTAGGCTTAAGAGGCGGCGGACCAAGAGGAGGTTTATAATAGGATCCTATGTTGTGATGATAGAGATTAGGCAGATACTCATCCTTGCTCTTTCTCCGCTCCGCTTGCCTCATCATATCCATCCTTTGTGGGAACATGTCCTCCCAGTTTGGGAGAGGCTTGATCTCTGGGCTAGATGATGATGATCCTTTAGGTTCTACTTCTTTGATCCTCTTTACGGGCTTCTCTTCTTTCTTCCTCCAAATCGTGTTGACATGAAAGGGCTGCATGGCTTCGCTGCACGGATGTTGTTTAGAAGGGGTTTTTATACGGATGGCGGGGATTTTTCGAGGCTGGAGGCTGTAGCTCTGCAAAAACTTAATGAAAAGGTTAGATGCGATCAGATTTAAAAGGGGAGGTCAAAAACCCTAGCCGCCATTCGTAACGTGCAACTATACGGGCGCTGCCCATATAGGTCCCATCGTATAGTTATGAACCGACTATAGATTTCCATCTACGGTGGAACCAACTATACGGCCAGAACTATACGGGCGGGAATTTTATTCCCGCCGTATAGTTGGTCGTTAAACCTTCAGTACTCCGAATAAAATTTCTGGAGGCGGGTCGATATCTATATGACAGCAACTATACGGCCGGAATTTTTATTCCCGCCGTATATTTAGTCGTTAAACTATTAGTATCCTAGAAGGGAGTTTTGATGAAGGCATAGATATCTATATAATGACAACTATACGGCCAGAATTTTTGTTCCCGCCGTATAGTTGGTCGTGAAACCTTCTGTACCTTTTGTAAACGGAAGGGGTGATGTCGAAGCATCTATACGACCACAACTATATGTAGGGGTTCCGCGTATGAAAACAATAATTTTTACCCGACGCTCCTGAACCCCTGAAGCTGCCAGGACCTATCTATTAGTAATAAAGTAACGGGAGAGGCTTTTCGTGAACTTGATGGCTCAGTGTCGGCGCTAGGAAAATGCTAGTGCGATGTTGATGTAGAGCTCGTTGGGAACCCCAAGAGAAAAGTATAATGAGCACAACAGCAAGTTTCCCTCAGTTAAGAAACCAAGGTTTAATCGAACCAGTAGGAGCAAGGAAACACCCCAAAGGTGTTGCTAGCTGAGCCTTGGCAGGGCGCACTACCGGTGCTAGTAGCAGCGTGGAGACCTGCACAACACAACCACATAACTTTGTCCCCAGCTTGCGATGAGGTTGTCAATCTCACCGTGTTTTGCGGAAAACAAAGGATTAAACGTATCGAATGGAAAGAAGTAAAAGTTTGCAGAAAGTAAACACAAAGTAGTAGAAGATTGTAGATTGTATGTAAAAGACAAAGGACCGGGATCCATAGTTCACTAGAGGTGGCTCTCCTTAAGATAGATAACATGCTGGGTGAATAAATTATAGCAGGGCAATTGACAAACATCGAGAAAGCAATACATGCAAATACTAATCATCTTGACTCCTTTGAGATTCGATTGGGCATTACAACATTATACATAGACCGCCATCCAACTGCATCTATGACTAATAATCCACCTTCAGGTTATCATCCGAACCCCCTCCAGTTTTAAGTTGCAAGCAACATATTATTGCTATACGAACTACGTGTAAAGTAAACAATACGATTGTTCTATGAACAAAGGATTGTTGTTTTGTCCCTAGTAGCAACAGCACATCTAGTACCTTAGAGATTTCTATCACTTCCCCATATTACCAGAGGCATGAACCCACTATCGAGCATAAATACTAACTCTTGGAGTTGATAGCATCTACTTGGCCAAGATAGCTACTAACAACGGAAAGCATGCAAGATCACAAATAACAAAGACATGATAGAATCAATAATCAATCTGAAATAGCACCTCAATATCCATCGGATCCCCGCAAACACAACATGCAGAATTACAAATAGATGATCTTGATCATGAACGGAGCTCACAAGATCGAGACATGAAAGAACAAAGGAGGAGAACCAGCCATCTAGCTACTACATGGATCCGTAGTCCAAGGATGAACTACTCACGCATCACACTGGAGGCTTGCATGGTGATGAAGAAGGCCTCCAGGGTGAATTCCCCTCTCCGGCAGGGTGCCAGGAAGAGCTTCAGATCCCTCCTGATCTAGGGATGGAGATGTCGGCGACTACAGACTCTTTCGTGGATTTTTTGATCGGGTCCTTAGGGTTTCCGTATCAGAGGCAATATATAGGTGGAAGGAGAGGCCTAGGGGGTGCCGGAGGCGGCCAGACCACCCCCTGGCACGGGCCGAGCTGGGCCACGCGGCTAGGTGGCGTGGTGCCCCCTGGCCCCTCTCCGTCTCGTACTCTGGCATCTGATGACTTCCGGAAAAATAGGCACTTTGGCTTTTGTCCCGTCCAATTCCGAGAATATTCATTTTCTGAGTTTCCTGGAACCAAAAACAGCAGAAAACAGGCAGCTGGCACTGTGGCTCTTGTTAATAGGTTAGTCCAAGAAATCATACGAAAAGTACTCCAAAGTGTGGACAAAACACAAGAAAGTGGATAAAACCAAGCATGGAACATCAAAAATTATAGATACATTTGCAATGTATCAACATCCCCAAGATTAACTCCTGCTCGTCCTCGAGTAGGTAAGTGATAAAAAGAAACAATAATTTTTGAGGTGACATGCACCATCAAAGACTTGATCAAAGTATTTGTAAAACATTCAAAGCTGGGATCATAGTACCTCAATCATATCATGAAAGACAAAGTTCTAGCAATAAGACAAAGAAACTATGATGCAACATGAAGAGGCACAAACAAATGATTCATGAATAACAATGCTTTGCAAGACGTTTGTTTGTTTCACATAAAGAAAACATAGCATAATAGTATTCAACTTGTCCCTCAATAGAGTAGCAAATATAAATGCATAGGATACCTTCAAAGTACATAAGAGTGACTAGATACAAATAGTTTAAAACAAGCAATATCAAGTTATGCATCAATCAACTAGTCTTGGGACAATGCACATAGAACTAAGAATGGCCACTATGCTCTCAAAGTAGGTGCATAAAGGTAGAAGGTGGAGACTCAATATAATGGTGGAAGAAAGGCCTTTATAAAAGGAAGTAGGGATTCAAGTCTCATAAAGAGCTTCCAAAAATTATGGTACTTATAGCTTTCAGCTCACATTGCCCCTATCATAAGCATCTTGAAGGTGATTAAGGTTAAAGTGACACAATTAAGAGGATATGCTTGACAAGTTATAAACCGAAATCTCATGCCCCTTACTTACGAAGACCGAACCTCATGCTACTTAACTTTAGTCACGAGTAAGCTCTTGCCATTGTAAGTACATGTGTATCATAAAGAACCGCCAACGGGGTACCCCTTGCACATGATACGGGAGCTTTCCCATAATCAAAATGACAAGGCAAGCAGACAGTGAGCATCTCAGCGATCTTTTTAGTTGCTATTTGCATAGTTTTTATTGAGGATGCTTCATAGAGTGCTCATTATGGTGATGCTGCAAGTTTCCACCATGATTAGGCATGGCTTAGGCAAGCGGCCCAGGCGTTTCTCTAACACACATACAAACTCCATGATCTTACAAGTTCCACTTTTATTTCACACCGCCGGGATTCGTAAGCAAAAGAACATGATATCAACGGGGTACAAAGTACAAGTGCAATGTTGAAAGCGTTCCCCATGAAACATGGTTCTTCTAATTTCAACTTATAAAGCGCAAGCATATACGCAACAAAGAAGGACCCAATGGTTCAAGTTTATTAGATGCAAAAAAGTAAAGTGTGCCATCAAGTTCGTGAGAGCTTTAATCACTAGTTTTATCATAACAAGTTTAATTTGGAAGGTAAAAAAAGCATGAATATACTTGGAATAGCATAAGCTAGTAGGTAGGTATGGTGGACTCTTTGGAATAACTTGGTTTAGGGAGTTGGATGCATGAGTGGAACTCATACTTTGTTGTGGAGGCTAGCAAAAGACTGGGAGCGACAAACTAAGAGAGCAATAATGGCCATAATCATGCAGAGCGACAAAACATCATTGATCAAAGCATAAAGTGATACTACAAGTTGAAAACTAAAGGATCATAAAGGTTATGGCGACTTGAGATTGTCATAACATGGTGTGAGCATGCGCCAAGTCAACCCAAATAAAGCATCAAAGGAGAATACCACTATACTATGCTTTAATATGCTAAAACAACGCATGATTCATCCAAGGCACATTAAAAAATCTCAATTGTTTATAACAAGTCATGCTACAGCAAATAATACTAAGCATAAAGCCAAAACAATATCAAGCATGGCATGACAAAGCATACGCCACAGTCAAAAACAAGCTCTTTTTACCACATAAGTATGAACTTTCCTACTCTTTTCCAATCCAAACCAAACTATTTGCAAACCAATGTATGAAAGAGAAGGTACAACCAATTTATTCAAAAAACTAAGAAAATGAAAAACCAAAACGAAAACGAAAAAGAAGACGCTCCAAGAACAACACAACTGTGCATGAAACAATAAAAATGAAGCGTTTGGAAGAAACCTGAGATTTTTTATTGATGAAGAAGGGGATGCCTTGGGCATCCCCAAGCTTTGACGCTTGTACTTCTTGGATATTTCTTGGGGTGACACACGTGGCATCCCCAAGCTTGAGCTTCAGTCTGTCCTTCATTTCATTACTCATTCCTTCCATACACCTGAAAATTTTCCTTCATACAAAACTTCACACAATCTTTATTAGCAACATTAGTGCACTCAAGATAAATAAGTCTTAAGGTTCAGTTCTAATACCAAATAAACTTCCATTATAACACTAGCTACTGTAGCACTTCCCTCAAAAATCTCAATTCCCCAAAAGAACTAAAAAAAGGAACCAACAAGAAGCAAATGTAGAAAATGGCAGAAATCTGTCAAAACAGACCAGCAAGTAAAGACGAATTTTTTCGAAGGAACAGTTGAGGCAATATGCATCAAGAGCGGGATTTGTCCATCCGTGTGACGGAATAGATACTCGAGGGCCCACTTGGAGAAGTTATATCCAGTAGCTGCAAAGCGTGTGATTTGATCACGAGGATATCACTTGTCGGAACGAGTCAAGTAGAATTTGTTGATAACGAGATTGAACACGACATGGTGATGTCATTGATTAGATCTCAGATAATACAAGTATCGAGAGACAACAGGAATATGACATGGCGCTCATGGTTCAAACGACGAAAGAATTTGTGGAATGCATAGGGATCACATGGTCATCCAGGTCCCTCTGTTGATCATTGGTGCGGGAGGGTCACAACCATGTCTGGAGTGTTCCTGAACCGTGGGGTGATGTCTACGCACTTCTACTCTTGTAGACAGTTGTTAGGCCTCCAAGTGTAGAGGTTTGTAGAACAGCAGCAAGTTTTCCCTTAACTGGATCACCCAAGGTTTATCGAACTCAGGGAGGAAGTGGTCAAAGGTATCCCCTCTCAAGCAACCCTGCAATCAAGATACAAGAAGTCTCTTGTGTCCCCAACACACCCAATACACTTATCAGGTGTATAGGTGCACTAGTTCGGCGAAGAGATAGTGAAATACAAGTGGTATGGATAATTATAAGTGGTAACGGTGATAGAAGATAGCTTGATGGCGTGGAAGAGACTAAAGTAAAACTGAAATAAAGATGGAAGCAAGCAAACATGTAACAGATCTAATTGCAAACGGTGTATCAATGTTTAGAAACAAGGCCTAGGGATCATACTTTCACTAGTGAACACTCTCATATAAATATCTTCTCTTTATGATACTACTCTTAACTACTCTCCGGTTAAACACTCTAATCCATGGTAGGGCTATAACAGCACACCTCAAAGTAAGCCTTTTCCATCTAGATAACCCCACACCATCACCTTGAGCACTAGATGGTTCCAACAAACACCACAATTTCATAAAGACATCCAACTCCAAATATAACTCATAACAAGTATTTGTAATCTCTAGCCTAAGTGCCACCATGGTGTGCACGCTGTCACTTTCACACACATGGGGAGAGCAGAGATCTATTAAAGCACTTGAGTAGCAAGGTAGATCTACTTGATTACAAAACTCACGATCACAATATGATCATGTATAGAGAGAGAGAGATGGACACATAGTTATCGGTAGAACCCTTAGCCTCGAGGAAGAACTACTCCCTCATCATCATGGGAGTCAGCAACGGCGATGGAGATGGCGGTGGAGTCGATCGATATGGCGGTGAAGATGGTGAAGAGGCGGCGGCGGCGGCGGTGGCGCGGAGGACTCCTTCCCCGCCGCCGGTATCACAGGGGAGCACCACCCCTTAGCACCCTTCCTTCATGGATTCTTGGGAGCCCTTCCCCATGGAGATGGGATCCATGTGGGAGGCAAAAACGTGGCTTTGGTGGCTGCAAATTCGTGGGTGGAGGTTTGATGATTAGGGTTTATGCATCGGGAGGCTCTTATAGGCGAGAGAGGCAAGGTCGGTGGCCGAGGGGGTGCCGGAGGGGCCCACACCACCCCGTGCGTGGCCTGGCCTAGCCCGCGCCACCAGGTGGTGTGGCCAGCCCCTTCTCCGTCTTGTCTTCTGACTCCGTGAGTCTTTCGGTAAAGTATCGACTTTGGCTTTTGTCCTGTCCAATTCCGAGAATATTCATTTTCTGACTTTCCTGAAACCAAGAACAGCAGAAAATAGGCAACTGGCACTGTGGCATCTTTTTAATAGGTTAGTCCAAGAAATTATATGAAAAATACTCCAAAGTGTGGACAAAACATAAGAAAGTAGATAAAACCAAGCATGGAACATCAAAAATTATAGATACATTTGCAATGTATCAACATCCCCCAGCTTAACTCCTGCTCGTCCTCGAGTAGGTAAGTGATAAAAAGAAAGAATAATTGTTGAGGTGACATGACCATCATAAACTTGATCAAAGTATTTGTAAAACATGGATAACTGGGATCATAGTACTTCAACATAGCATGAAAGATAAAGTTCTAGCAATAAGACAAAGCAACTATGTTGCAACATGAAAAGGCACAAACAAAAGATTCATGAATAACAATGCTTTGCAAGACGTTTGTTTGTTTCACATAAAGAAAACATAGCATAATAGTATTCAGCTTGTCCCTCATAGAATAGCAAACATAAATGCATATGACACCTTCGAAGTTCATAAGAGTGACTAGATAAAAATAGTTTAAAACAAGCAATATCAAGTCATGCATCAATCAACTAGTCTTGGGACAATGCACATAGAACTAAGAATGGCCACTATGCTCTCAAAGTAGGTGCATAAAGGTAGAAGGTGGAGACTCAATATATGGTGGAAGAAAGGCCTTCATAGAAGGAAGTAGAGATTCAAGTTTCATAAAGAGCTTCCAAAAATTATGGTACTTATAGCTTTCAGCTCTCATTGCCCCTATCATAAGCATCTTGAAGTGATTAACGTTAAAGTGACACAACTAAGAGGATATGCTTGACAAGTTATAAACCAAAATCTCATGCCCCTTACTTATGAAGAACGAACCTCATCCTACTCAACTTTAGTCACAAGTAAGCTCTTGTCATTGTAAGTACATATGTATCATAAAGAACCGCCAACGGGGTACCCCTTGCACATGATACAGGAGCTATCCCATAATCAAAATGACAAGGCAAGCAGACAATGAGCATCTCAACGATCTTTTTATTTGCTATTTGCATAGGTTTTTATTGAGGATGCTTCATAGATTGCTCATTATGGTGATGCTGCAAGTTTCCACCATGATTAGGCATGGCTTAGGCTAGCGGCCCAGGCGTTTCTCTAACACACATACAAACTCCATGATCTTACAAGTTCCACTTTTATTTCACACCGCCGGGATCTATAAGCAAAAGAACATGATATCAACGCGGTACAAAGTACAAGTGCAATGTTGAAAGCGTTCCCCATGATACATGGTTCTGCTAATTTCAACTTATAAAGCGCAAGCATATACGCAACAAAGAAGGACCCAATGGTTCAAGTTTATTAGATAAAAAAAAAAGTAAAGTGTGCCATCAAGTTCGTGAGAGCTTTAATCACTAGTTTTCTCATAACAAATTCAATTTGGAAGGTAAACAAAAGCATGAATATACTTGGAATAGCATATGCTAGTAGGTAGGTATGGTGGAATCTTTGGAATAACTTGGTTTTGGGAGTTGGATGCATGAGCGGAACTCATACTTGGTTGTGGAGGCTAGCAAAAGACTGGGAGCGACAAACTAAGAGAGCAATAATGGCCATAATCATGCAGAGCGACAAAACATCATTGATCAAAGCATAAAGTGATACTACAAGTTGAAAACTAAAGGATCATAAAGGCTATGGTGACTTGAGATAGTCATAACATGGTGTGAGCATGTGCCAAGTCAACCCAAATAAAGCATCAAAGGAGAATACCACAATACTATGCTTTAATATGCTAAAACAACACATGATTCATCCAAGGCACATTAAGCACTCTCAATTGTTTATAACAAGTCATGCTACAGCAAATAATACTAATCATAAAGCCAAAACAATATCAAGCATGGCATGACAAAGCATAGGCCACAGTCAAAAACAAGCTATTTTTACCACATAAGTATGAACTTTCCTACTCTTTTCCAAACCAATCCAAACTATTTCAAAGCCAATGTATGAAATAGGGAGTCCAACCAATTTATTCAGAAAATTAAGAAAACCAAGCAAACAAAAAACCAAAATGAAAACGAAAAAGAAGACGCTCCAAGAACAACACAACTGTGCATGAAACAATATAAATGAAGCATTTGGAAGAAACCTAAGATTTTTATTGATGAAGAAGGAGATGGTCTTGGGAATCCCCAAGCTTTGAAGCTTGAAATTCTTGGATATTTCTTGGGGTGACACGCGTGGCATCCCCAAGCTTGAGCTTTAGTCCATCCTTCATCTCATTACTCATTCTTTCCATACACCTGAAATTTTTCCTTCATACAAAACTTCACACAATCTTTATTAGCAACATTAGTGCACTCAAGATAATAAGTCTTTAGGTTCAGTTCCAACACCAATAAAACTTCCATTAAAACACAAGCTACTGTAGTAATTCCATCAAAAAGTTCAATTCCCCAAAAGAACTCAAAAAGGGATCAATAAGAAGCAAATGCAAATAATGGCAGAAATCTGTCAAAACAGACCAGCAGGTAAAGACGATTTTTTTCGAAGACCTTCTATTGCTCAAATCACAAAGTGTTGAACTAATGAAAGTTAGATAACAACCTGGGGCAGAAGCACAAAAATGCAGGCCTCAAAAAGAAGTTCAGAGGTTTTACACGAATATTTACGGTGAAGCACAAAAATCTGTTTTGGGACAACAACTTTCCCAATCATTACTTCTCTCTCATTAGAGGTTTCTCTTGGCACAAAAAGCAAATAAAAAGGATAAGGAGCGGTTATTACTGAAGTAATAACTTCCAAGACTCATCTAAAACTTTCGTGTTATCTCCCAATAAGTACTTTTCTTTAACGCCTTTAAGTTAGGCATAAGAAGCAAGAAAAAAAATCAAGTGTTCTCAAATGAAGAAGCATTAAGATCAATACCAGAAATATTTTCGACAAGGCAAGATATATCATGCAAATAAGTTCTAGATGATCCTCTCTCAATGCTCTTAGGTTCACTATTCTCATCAAAAGCTTTTGTAGGAACAATCCAATCAAGATTCTTTTCTATGGCATCATGTATTGCTACTAGTTTAAAGGGTATTGGTATCTTAGGGTCCTCCCCATTAGGTTTGGTTTTGTTCATCTTTTCTCGTGTACCAACAACATCTACACATGAGCCTAGAATAGTGAAACGTTCAAAGACTTTTCTAGCTTCCTTGGCAACATCATAGAACTCCTTAAACAAAGTTTCTAGAATAAAATCCCTCTTTTCAGGGTCTCCAATTTCTTTAAGCTTAAGAAATATTACTTGCATTAAGGGGTTGAGGTTAACAAACCTAGCTTCTAACAAGTGAATTAAAGAAGCTGCATCAATCTCATAGTTTGGAGCAAGTTCTGGAAGGGATCTATATTCAGTATCTTCATTCTTACTAACATGATTAAAGAATTCTTCAATATTATCTTTCCCAATTATAGAACCACTACCAATTGAAAGGTCTTTCAGGGTGAATTGAGGGATCAACATGGTGAGCTAAGGAGGAGGCAACAACTAAAGGAGACTAAATTTTTGTGTGTTTTTGATAAAGAAAGCAAACTAGTAAAACTAATTTTTTTGCGTTTTTTGAATAAAGAAACAAGCAAACCAAGCAAAAAGAAACTAAGCAAAAAAAAAATAACAAAGTAAAGAGATTGGTTATGAGGGACTCCCCTTGTGAAGATATCCTTGACTCCCCGGCAACGGCGCCAGAAAAATGCTTGATGGCTCTGTGTCGGCGCCAGGAAAATGCTGGTGCGTTGTTGATGTAGAGCTTGTTGGGAACCCCAAGAGGAAGGTATGATGAGCACATCAGCAAGTTTCCCTCGGTTAAGAAACCAAGGTTTAATCGAACCAGTAGGAGCAAGGAAACACCCCAAAGGTGTTGCTAACTGAGCGTTGGCAGGGCGCACTACCGGTGCTAGTAGCAACATGGAGACCTGCACAACACAACCATAGAACTTTGTCCCCAACTTGCGATGAGGTTTTCAATCTCACCGTGTTTTTCGGAAAACAAAGGATTAAACATATCGAAAGGAAAAAAGTAAAAGTTTGCAGAAAGTAAACACAAAGTAGTAAAAGATTGTAGATTGTATGTAGAAGACAAAGGACCAGGATCGATAGTTCACTAGAGGTGGCTCTCCTTAAGATAGATAACATGCTGGGTGAACAAATTACAATGAGACAATTGACAAACATCGAGAAAGCAATACATGCAAATACTAATCATCTTGACTCCTTTGAGATTCGATTGGGCATTACAACATTATACTTATCATCTGAACCCCCTCCAGTATTAAGTTGCAAGCAACCAATTATTGCTTTACGAACTGCGTGTAAAGTAAACAATACGATTGTTCTATGAACAAAGGATTGTTGTTTTCTCCCTAGTAGCGACAGCACATCTATTACCTTAGAGATTTCTGTCACTTCCCCAGATTACTAGAGGCATGAACCCACTATCGAGCATAAATACTAACTCTTGGAGTTGCTAGCATCTACTTGGCCAAGATAGCTACTAACAACGGAAAGCATGCAAGATCACAAATAACAAAGACATGATAGAATCAATAATCAATCTGAAATAGCATCTCAATATCCATCGGATCCCCGCAAGCACAACATGCAGAATTACAAATAGATGATCTTGATCATGAACGGAGCTCACAAGATCTAAACATGATAGCACAAAGGAGGAGAACTAGCCATCTAGCTACTACATGGACCCGTAGTCCAAGGATGAACTACTCACGCATCACACCAGAGACTTGCATGGTGATGAAGAAGGCCTCCAGGGTGAATTCCCCTCTCCGGCAGGGTGCCGGGAAGAGCTTCAGATCCCTCCCGATCTAGGGATGGAGATGACGGCGGCTACAGAATCTTTCGTGGATTTTTGATTGGGGGCTTAGGGTTTCCGTATCAGAGGAAATATATAGGTGGAAGGAGAGGTCGAGGGGGTGCTGGAGGCGGCCAGACCACCCCCTGCCGCGGGCTAGGCTAGTGCACACGGCCAGGTGGTGTGGTGGCCCCCTAGCCCCTCTCCGTCTCGTACTCTGGCATCTGATGACTTCCGGAAAAATAGGCACTTTGGCTTTTGTCCCGTCCAATTCTGAGAATATTCATTTTTTGACTTTGCTGGAACCAAAAACAACAGAAAAAAGGCAGCTGGCACTATGGCTCTTGTTAATAGGTTAGTCCAAGAAATCATATGAAAAGTACTCCAAAGTGTGGACAAAACACAAGAAAGTGGATAAAACCAAGCATGGAACATCAAAAATTATAGATACATTTCAATGTATCAGAACTTACCCTTGAAGACCGAAAAGCATTGTCAACGCTCAGGAGAGCATGGTTGATGTAGATGAGCCGAAGCTGACCTCAAGGTCGTGATGAAGTCCTTGTGCTCCAATGGCTCCAACAACTTGAGTGCCTCAAGTACGACACCTCGCGGGGAGTTACAGACGTCCGGTGCCTGACGATGACTCCCGCTTCCCCGATCCAGCAGCAGTTGCAGAAGTAGAGCTCCTAGATCCGAATCCCGCAACGCGACGGCGCTCCGCGGTGAAGATGTCTCTCGTTCGCGTAGTCCGAACTTGGGACCACGGTCACGAGAGAGAGAGAGAGAGAGAGGGAGAGAGAGAAAATATCAATTGGAAGACTTCCCAAAAGTGAGAAGACCTTTATTGAATTTGTGTGTATTTATCTAGCCAAATACACCCACTATATATAGGGGGAGGGGAGGTACTACCTCCCTCAAAGTCTCGAGGTGGGACTAAAGGAGAGGAGGGAGGAGGGGTGGCACCGCCGGCCAACCCCATGGGCCCCGCGTGGGGGGCTGGTCCACTAGGGCACCGACCACCCCCTCTGGCCCTTCTCCCTCTCACCTTTCCCTAATGGGCCCTCTCCCCTCCGGGAATTGGCCCATTAAGCCTTTTGATCTTTTAAATTGATTTTCTCTTTATTAAATAATTATGAATAAATGATTAAATCAATATTTAACATTCATTCACATATTATTCAACCTCCATGGCTATGGAACACCTTCCACCTCCACTCCGAACATCCTCCGGACTTACCGAAACCCTTCTGATTTTCTCTCAACTATTCTTCGGCGATTCTACCGATCCTATAAACACTCTCTAAGCATTATCAAGCGCTTAAGTGTGATACCCCATGGTTCGGGAACATTCCAGACATGGTCGGGACACTCCTGCACCAATGATCAACAGAGGGACTTGGATGGCCATGTGACCCCTCTGCGTTCCACGAAGATCTTTCATCGTTTGAACCGGGACAGCCATGTCTTATTCCCTTTGTCTCTTGATACTTGCATTGCCCGAGATCTGATCAATGACATCACCATGTCGTGTTCAATATCGTTACCGAACAATGCTACTTGACTCGTTCCGACAAGTGATATCCCTGTGATCAAATCACACACTGCGCAACTATTGGATATAACTTCTCCGAGTGGGCCCTTTGAGTATCTTCCCATCACATGGACGGACAAATCCCGCTCTTGACATATATTGCCTCTACGGTTTCCTTCGAGTACCCAAACACACCTTTATAACCACTGTATTACCAAGTGGCGCTTGATGCTATCTAAGCACTCTCGGGAGACAATGATTGATATAGACTCACGGTCTAAGGAATAGTCTACGATGATCCATTTCTAATCATCATAACTTGAACTTCGTGACATGATCGGGTCACGATGTTTAGGTTGGGTATTGGTTCATCATCTCATTCTTCGAATGAGTTGACTCCATTTCCAACTAGCATAAATGCCACATGACCAGGAAACTTGATCATCTCTTGACCAATGAACCAGTGACTAGAGTTTCACTAGGAACCCTGTTTGTTTATATATCACACGTGTATTGATGTTTCCACTCAATACAGTTATAGCATGATATAAAACTTAATCATAAAATATATGAAATATGATAATAGTCCTTACTACTATTTGTCTCTAGGGCATATTTCCAACAGTCTCCCACTTGCACTAGAGTACAAATACACTAGCTGCATTGTTCTTTAATCATTGGCACCATATATCCGGTACCCTGAACATGCTTGATCATGGAAGAGGTTGAGTCTTGGGTCTGTACTTGACAGTCCCAAATCCTTTGCAACTTACTAATGTCACCTTGATTGACATTAATACTTTATCATCACATGATTACATATATGTGTATGCATCGTCGCTATGGCAACAGAATGAGGCATGATTTCAGGAGCCTACAGTGACTTTAGATCAACCTCGAGGGCTTTCTCATGGGCACTGTGCCCTGGGACACATCATTCTATGTTAGAAGCGAACTAGCCCTGCCATAACATTATACAACACTTTAGATGGTACCCTTATCTATTATTATAAATGTATTCATCGAAACACTAGTGCACTCAGTGTAACTTTCGATGTTTTTGTTCACCTCGCTTCCTACTTGACTTTAATCGGTATTTACAGGAGTTTCCAACATATTCCCTTATAAAATAACCCTTTATGTTTTAAGATATATCATCCTTTATGGATTTGGAAAACATGTCTGCAGTTCTCTACTAGACACTGCGGACAAACTTAGCTCAATGTTCCGTGATTCGAACTTAATCACTTTTAAACGTTCCTTCTTGGATCATATATTATGTTAAGTTATCATCATGGTTTTCTAAGATAGAATCTATGTCTCAACATAGTGGATGCTGATTATCATTTTTCTTTCTTTCAACCATTGATGTTAAACTTAATACTATTCCTAACTTGAGTTATCAAGGACCAATTCCTTAATGAACTTGTATTCTGAAACCCTTTCCAGAATCCCTTAAGGAATACTACATAATATCATAATACACTTATTATCAACTTCTACACCTTATAAATCATTATTTATCGGTACTTGCGCTTTTATTCTTAACACATTTAAGAATCACTCCTATAAGCTCCCACTCAATATATGTTCCTAACATATTTGGGTATGATTCACTACTCTTACTCAAACTATGTTCCTACATATTTGAATTTGAGACTTATATTGCTCCCACTCAAAAATATGTCATTCAGATATTGTTTTAGGAAGACTTTCATAGCTCCCACTCAGTTTCATGCAAATTGCACATCTACTCACTATTTTGAACAATTTCAAATCCTTTGATCAAATATCAAAGTGAGAGATTTACTATGAGACACTAGTACTTTTACTATTCTTAAATCCACTTGACATTAAGCACACATGAATCAAATTCATTTGAATTCGTCCAATACTTTACAAATTATGCTTTTGTCATTCACCCCCTTTTCCACTATGGATTTGCAGTAATTTGGGAAAATTCAAGTAACCCCTTTTACTTGTGAGATTCAGCAACGAATTGCTTTCTAATCTCAAGTGAATTTTGCTTCTAGGATTTCTCATAATTTAGTTTACCATTATTTCCTTTGTAGTTCATAGGTATGTCATATTCCAAGAATTATGACAAATGATTCACAAATGTCTCCATACAAGATATGGATTACATTTTGAATCCTACTTCATGTAGTGAAAACACCAGTGGGGAAAACACAATGATCATTATCATTAGTTCTTTCCTTTGTGAAGAGAATCATTCAGGAACGTTGTCCGTTCCGCTTCTCAACACTCTGATGCAGGGTTTTGAATCCTCATCGTGTTTTTCACTATCTTCCATTTGCTCCATAATCAAGAAATATCACTAAAAGTAAGCTTTCTCAAGAATGTACCAAAATCCAAGCAATACTAGTTTTGCTTCTCTTTTGGTTTAGCTATGGATTTCATATTCAAAGTTTCCAATTAATACTCTACAAGGACTTATTCGCTATTGTTTTGGTTATATCAAATAACCCCAAAACTTTTACAACGATCCATACTAGATATGGAGCCGCTTTCACAAATTAAAATGGTTCACTATATATTCTAATTGAGTGCTAACTATTTCTAACTAATGGTCTCTACATCTACACTACAACGGTTTATTTGGTGCCATCTATTCATCCATTTTGATATCTAATATCACATTGTGATGCTTCGCATTTTGACATTTGAAAACGCTTTGCATTCCACAATTTCTTTTATCCCAAACTTATAAGGTTGGATTTCATTAATATTGATCAAATCATAGTAATTAGATTCTCTTTTATATTTATACCCTTTGTTAATGAAACACTTTGATCATATCAAATAGTTTCATACTCATGTTTCTTTTGGTAAACTTCTTTACACATTTAAACAATCATATAATGATAATTACCATTTTTGTTAAAACACAATACATTGAATATGTATTTACTTTCAACAATTCATTAAACACTTTGTATTCAAGTAATACACGGTGTTCAAGTTATTTTGCCGAACTTATTCATGATTTATATGTGATAAGAAATCAAATGACTTTCACATAATATCAACATAACTTTTGAATTTATACAATGGTTTCATTCATTAATGAATATATCACTAAGTTGGGTATTTTTAAGGCATTTCAATATTTTACAAATGTTCATGCATTATCAATTAGTTTCAAAACACAAGGATAATTCACATATAATCAAACAAGATATGAACACGAATAGAAATCATTCATAAAAGTAGAACAACTGTTTGTTACAAACTCATATGAATAACCGTCTCACAAAGTGTGAGACACACTAAAGAAGTTCATAGTATTTTGATAACAATAACTATCCAAAACATAAACTAAATGATAAATGTCGAGGGAGAGCGTCGTTGGACATCATCATCATGCTCGCCATTAGTACGCAACGTCACCTCCTCTCCAGCAAGCACCTCTCACGCAGAAGGACCTGTTTTTAGCAAAACAGAACAATTATCAAATATATTTAACACTTCAAATGTGTTTGCAAGATTATAACATTTATAAAATTGTATATAAAATATATACCTTTGTCATTGATGACCTCAGTGACATCTGGTTCAACCACCACATCTCTAAAATGTGATATGAACTCGTGGAAATCCTGTGTTTCCGCGTCGCCTCTCATAATGCAAATCCTGACTTGCGCTTGGAAACTTGGTGGTAGCGACCGTAGCGCAACTCCTATTGCAAAAGAGCTTGCGAACCAGTTGTCCAGAAAGTATGCTAGACTCAAGTATGCATCATATATGCTCAACAAGTGATTGTCCAGTGAGGAGCCTTCCTCCATCTTTATGGAGAGGAAGTCCCCCATCAGCTTATACTCCCACATGCGTACTTGTTCTAGGAAATGCGATCTCAGATGTGCCATAACCATTCAGGGATTAAGACTTCCCACCATTGGCCATAGCCCATCCTCCATCCCGAGGCGCATCATCACTGATATGAATGTGGCCATCACACGACGACGGCAGTGGAGATCCCGGCTCCTGGGTCTCATGAGAATAGGGTGGCTCCAAGTACATCTCGTAGATCATGTAGTCAGCCACTTTGTTATCACCAAGGAGATTGAAAAGGCGCATGACCCATGCAGAGAAGTTGGATCCATCTAACTTGAGCTTTTCTCCTTTTAACCAATCGTCAGTAGGGAAGGTAATCTCGGGAAGAACCATTTTCTACATTTATAATTGCAAAAGGAATATAGACTAAGTTTATAATTAAATGAGTTAATAATAACTCCACTCAGAAAAACCTATCCCCATAAGGGTTCCTAGTGATAACACGACCCCTATCAGCCACATCTCCCCCGATTAACACGGCCATCAATGTGGGTTCAAGGGTGGACGCTAAACGTTGGTCACATCATTCATGCGACTCGTGCTTGATCTTTCGACCATCCGTGATCCGAGGCCACGCTTCTATGGCGTACTAGGCTCGCCAACTCAACCTTAGTGTATTCGCTGTGCAACATGGCTTACACCCACTGTATGCGAACGTAGATATGTCTGACACCCATGCCTGTACCATGGATCGCCTCATACCAAAGAACTTTCTTGGTGGTGCACACTAAGGGGCAGCACAATCGTTGGTAATTTTGACAGGGATCATCTTATTAGGCTACCGTCGAGTATCTAATACTAGCACACAATAAGATATACAAACAATAACATTGAATGTAAATGCGATGTGATATGGTCCTTCACGTCGTGCTTCGGCGCCGTAGACACCAGGGTACCGGTGTCTTTCCGGCATGGTAGTCCGTCACCTCCGTGACTATCTACTACTACGTGACATAAGGTAATCACTTTACCTTTGCCACAAAAATATCACAAAGCAATGCCCCCCTGCAAAACAAAGTTAGACGCCTTTACTTTATCTTTGCATGTTTAACGTGGATGAATGGACTTTTGTACAAGAATCGTTCTTACCTACGAACGTTCAGCACAACGCTGATCAAGTAGTTGTCTCTACTACACCCCTTTCGGGGCCCTCCATTGTAAATGGCATACCAACTAATGCGAGAGACATAGACACCCCCTAAGCCACTTTATACGGTACAAACCGTATGTCAAGTGGGGACCAGTCTTGCGAATAAACGCGTAAAGTCAGTTGGGGGCCGCTTCATCAAGCATTACTACGATATACACAAGTACACGTGGGAGGTTAACAACTAAAAGATCAATTCCCACGTGCTACATCACATGTGTTCTACCCGTACTAGTATTACTACGCATAGATCTAGCTCTGATACCACTGTAGGGGTTCCGCGTATGAAAACAATAATTTTTACCCTACGCCCCTGAAACCCCGAAGCTGCCAGGACCTATCTATTAGTAATACAGTAACGGGAGAGGCTTTTCGTGAACTTACCCTTGAAGACCAAAAAGCGTTGTCAACGCCCAGGAGAGTGTGGTTGATGTAGACGAGCCGAAGCCGGCCTCAAGGTCGTGATGAAGTCCTTTCGCTCCAACGGATCCAATGACTTGAGTGCCTCAAGTGCGACACCTCGCGGGGATTTACACATGTCCGGTGCCTGACGATGACTCCCAGTTCCTTGATCCAGCAGCAGTTGTGGAAGTAGAGCTCCTAGATCCGAATCCCGCAGCGCGACGGCGCTCCACGGTGAAGATGTCTCTCGTTCGTGCAATCCGAACTTGGGACTATGGTTACGAGAGAGAGAGAGAGAGAGAGAGAGAGAGAGAGAGAGAGAGAGAGAGGGAGAGAGAGAGAAAATATCAATTGGAGGTCTTCCCAAAAGTGAGAAGACCTTTATTGAATTTGTGTGTATTTATCTGGCCAAATACCCCCACTATATATAGGGGGAGGGGAGGTACTACCTCCCTCAAAGTCCCGGGGTGGGACTAAAGGAGAGGAGGGGGCAGGGGTGGCACCGCCGGCCACCCCCATGGGCCCCGCGCGCGGGGGGGCTGGACCACTAGGGCGCTGGCCACCCCCTCTAGCCCTTCTCCTTCTCACCTTTCCCTAATGGGCCTTCTCCCCTCCGGGAACTGGCCCATTAAGCCTTTTGACCTTTTAAATTGATTTTCTCTTTATTAAATAATTATGAATAAATGATTAAATCAATATTTAACATTCATTCATATATTATTCAACCTCCGTGGCTATGGAACACCTTCCACCTCCACTCCGGACATCCTCTGGACTTACCAAAACCCTTTCGATTTTCTCTCTACTATTCTTCGGCGATTCTACCGATCCTATAAACACTCTCTAAGCATCATCAAGCCCTTAAGTGTGATACCCCACGGTTCGGGAACACTCCATACATGGTCGGGACACTCCCGTAGCAATGATCGATAGAGGGACCTGGATGGCCATGTGACCCCTGTGCGTTCCATGAAGATCTTTTGTTGTTTGAACCGGGACAGTCGTGTCTTATTCCCTTTGTCTCTCGATACTTGCATTGCCCGAGATCTGATCAAGCACATCACTATGTTGTGTTCAATCTCGTTACCGAACAATGCTACTTGACTCGTTCCGACAAGTGATATCCCTGTGATCAAATCACACGCTGCGCAGCTATTGAATATAACTTCTCCGAGTGGGCCCTTTGAGTATCTTCCCGTCACATGGACGGACAAATCCCGCTCTTGACATATATTGCCTCTACGGTTTCCTCCGAGTACCTGAACACACCTTTATAACCACTGTATTACCAAGTGGCGCTTGATGCTATCTAAGCACTCTCGAGAGACAGTGATTGATATAGCCTCGTGGTCTAAGGAATAGTCTACGAGGATCCATTTCTAATCATCGTAACTTGAACTTTGTGACATGATCGGGTCACGATGTTTAGGTTGGGTATTGGTTCATCATCTCATTCTCCGAATGAGTTGACTCCATTTACAACTGGCATAAATGCCACATGATCAGGAAACTTGATCATCTGTTGACCAATGAACCAGCGACTAGAGTTTCACTGGGAACCCCTGTTTGTTTATATATCATACGTGTATTGATGTTTCCACTAAATATAGTTATAGCATGATATAAAACTTAATCATAAACCATATGAAATATGATAATAGTCCTTACTACTATTTGTCTCTAGGGCATATTTCCAACACTACACGGCCAGAATTTTATTCCCGCCGTATAATTGGTCGTTGAACTTTCTGGATCCACCAAAAATTACCCGCTTCTCCAAGAATTCTTTATTAATCTGAAACTTAATGAAAATCAAGTTTTGACAGAAAATGACAACTTAAATTTTTGACCAATACTAGCATTATCAATCTTCTTTTTCTCTGCTAGAGCTTTAAATATTCCTTATTTCAACACAAGCTCAACTAAAACTTAATTGAAAATTTAAAAACTTACTCAAACCTTTATCTCGCATGGGTTACCTCCCATGAAGCGCTCTTTTATGGTCAATAGCTTGACCATAGTTTTGCTCATTACGTCTCGATTGTATCCTTCTTACAGTTGCCATTCCTTGTATATTTTTTCTTAATCACCTATTCAGGGGGTGATCACTTGTATGGTGACTGCACTTATATCTCCTTTTGCCCAATAATGCTTCAAGCATTATCCATTTACCACCCATGAAAGAGAGGGTGTTTTTCCTTGGAGCTTCACTGCTCCCGATGAATAAGATTCTTCGACTATATAGGGGCCTTCCCACTTTGATCTGAGCTTCCCTGGAAACAACTTAAGACAAGAATTATAGAGCAACACCTTGTATCCACTTTTAAAGATCTTATTCTCTATTTTTCTATCATGCCATCTTTTCACTTTTTCTTTAAACAATATAGCATTCTCATAAGCCTCACTTCTAAACTCATCTAAAGCATGGATATCTAATAAACGTTATCTACCACTACTTTAAGATCATAGTTTAGGTTCTTGATTGCCCAAAAAGCTTTGTGTTCCAATTCTAAAGGTAAATGTCATGCCTTACCGTATACCATCTTATAAGGTGTCATACCCATTGGATTTTTAAACGTAGTACGGTATGCCCATAGAGTGTCATTTAACTTGTATGACCAATCTTTTCTTGATTTGTCCACCGTCTTCTCGAGTATGGTCTTTAATTCTTTATTGGAGAGTTCCACATGACCACTCATTTGAGGATGATATGGTGAAGCAACACGGTGAGTTACTCCATATTTGTTGAGGATTTTCCTGAAAGTTCCTTTCATAAAATGAGAACCACCGACAGTGATTAAAAATCTAGGAACTCCAAACCTGGGGAATATAATATCCTTGAGAATCTTCACTGAGGAGGCTGCATCTGCATGGCTTGTTGGAATAGCTTCAACCCATTTAGTAACATAATTGACAGCAACAAGAATATGAGTGTAACCATTTGATTCTATAAAAGGTCCCATGTAATACATTCCCCATACATCAAAGGGTTCGATTATAAGACTATAATTCATTGACATCTCTTGTCTCCTAGCTATATTACCTCTTCTTTGGTAAGCATCACAGTGTTCTACATACCTGTGTATGTCCTTGAGCAACGTGGGCCAATAGAATCCGGATTGAAGTACCTTCGCTACAGTTCGCTTACCTACATGATGTCCTCCATACGGGATTTCATGATAATCTTGCAAAATTACATTCATTTCATGGTTAGGAACATACTTCCGAATCATTCTGTCAGGTCCATGATGATATAGACACGGATCATCCCAAAAGTAATATTTAAGATTATTAAAAAATTTCATCCTTTGATTTCTTGTCATACCAGGAGGTATAAATTTTACTGCGAGATAGTTAGCATAATTCGCGAACCAAGGATCAGCAATTTCAACGTTTGCTAAATATTCTCCCGAAAATGACTCATTTATAGGTACGGGGTTAGTAATTATTCCTTCCATCCTAGAGAGATGATATGCTACCGGATTATCCTTACACCTCCTATCTACTATTTACAAATCATATTCCTATAGTAATAAGACCCACCTAATCAACCTAGTCTTCGCATCCTTTTTTCGCAAGGAGGTGACACAAAGCTTGGTGATCCATATGAACTATTACCTTAGAATTAATGATGTAAGATCTAAATTTGTCACAAGCAAAAATGATAGCTAGGAACTATTTTTCTGTAGTAGCATAATTTTTCCCAATCTTATTGAGAGTCCTACTAGCGTAATAAATAACATTTAAATTCTTTCTGTCTCGATGTCCTAACACAGCCCCTAAAGCATAGTCACTAGCATCACACATGATTTCGAAAGGTTCATTCCATATTGGAGATTGCATTATGGGTGCTGAAACTAATTTTTTTTTAAGGTTCTCAAAAGCTGCAATGCAGTCATGATCTAAGTAGAATGGGGTTTATTTTTCAAGAAGGTTGGTGAGAGGCATAGCTATTTTAGCAAAATCTTTTATAAAACACTTATAAAAACCTGCATGTCCGAGAAACATTTTTAAGTTTTTTATGTCCTGAGGTATTGGAAGATTTTCTGTAGCATTTATATTAGTTTTTATCTATTTCCATCCCCTTCTCCGTAACCTTATGCCCGAAAACTTTAACTTATCTTTCCATGAAACGGCATCGTTCCCAATTCAAAACCAAATTTGATTGCCTGCATCTCTGCAAAACTTTGGTTAAATTGTAGAGGAAATTACCAAATGTTGTTCCACAAACAACGAAATCATTTATTAGAACTTCCATGGTTTTCTCTACAAGATCATCAAAGATTTTTAAAACACATTCTTGAAAAGTCGCAGCTGCCTTATATAAGCCAAACGGAATTAATCTATAAGCATATGTGCCATAAGGGAAAGTGAAAGTTGTTTTCTCTTGATCTTTCGGTTGTATAACAATTTGAGAATATCCAGAATAATCATCAAGAAAACATCAATAAGAATTGTTACTAAGTCTTTCTAGAATTTTATCCATAAATGGTATATGTTTATGATTCTTTAGTGTCTCACGGTTTAATTTCCTAAAATCAATGCACATGCGATATCCAACAATAGGTTTTACAGAAACTACCTCATCATTCTCATTCGTAGCGGCATCAAGACCACCTTGTCTTAGTATGCAATGAGCTAGGCTAACCCACTTACTATCAGAAATAGGATATATTATGCTAGCATCTAGTAAGCGTATAACCACTTTTCTTACTGCTTCTTTCATTTTCGGATTGAGCCTTCTTTGTGTGTCAACTACTGGTTCAGCATCATCAAGCATGGTAATCTTATGTGTTAAAATAGATGGATCTATTCCTTTAGTATCACTTAGAGTATATCCAAAGGCTTCATGATGCTTAATCAAGAACAAAATGAATTTATTTGTTTCATTTTCTGATAGATTTTTACTAATAATAACAGGACATTTATTATCATTATCTAAAAACTCATACCTCATATCATCTAGAAGTAGTTTCAATTCAATTGGTGGAGGTTCTTCATCTCCTTTTCTTACCAGTTCTTCATAGTCATGTGGATTTTGTGCTTTCGGAACTGAATCAAGGTAATCATCCATGTATTCTCTCTCCTCATCATCTTATGCTTCCTTCCAATTAATTAGGCTCCTCTCTAATTCATCTTGTGGAGTACTGAAATGAATTGTTGCCAGCTCGACAATTGTTTTCTCTTCCTTGATATCTTCCACTTCATATGGCCTCTTCTTTAGTTTGGTAAAGTGGAATGTCATTTCCTCTTCTCCAAACATCAATGAAATAGTCTCCTTCTTATTATCAATTCGAGCTTTGGTTATGGAAACAAAAGGCCTGCCTAAAAGAATAGGACAAAAAGAATCTCGAGGCATATCAACAATATGAAAATCAAGGGGGTACATGAGTGATCCAATAAAGACATAAATATTTCTGATTACACCTTCCGGTTATATATTAGTTTTATTAGACAATTTAATAGTACTGTCTACCGGTTCCACATCTGGATTATTTAAATTGTAGCGAATTCCTCATAAAGTGATGAAGGCATAATGTTTATAGTGAAAACCGGCTCACAAATTCCGTATAAGAAAGTTTCTCCACAATATATAGGAGTCATAGGTTTAGAAGTTTCGTTACCTCGTACCTTACCTTCGATGAATTCTGAGATTTCAGAGTCTAGCATAACCACTTCATTATCCACTATTCGTGCTTCCATAAGATCCTTCAATATAACATTATTTATATTGGTAGCTTTGGGGTTCTTTTCTGGTATCTTTAATCTCTTCTTTATTTGTTCTTACTCTTTTTTCTTTTTCTTGATATTCTCTTGAATCGGTGTAAAGGATAACTCTTCCATTAGCTCACTTTCTCTTGCACGCTTCTTTTCTTTATGGGGTTCCCATTCTATAGGTACCTGTAAATGCCCTGCATAATTCTTAATAATTTTCTTCACTAAGTCAGAATCAATACCAAGGGTTTTAATCATTTCACAAGTCCTTTCATCTGCAAGGAAATCGTTAACACAAGCATATTCAGAAGAATTATTCGTAATGTTATCCTCATTAAAATTTTACGTTATCTCCCTCATTTTCATTATTAATTTCGAAGCTTCATCATAGGTATAAGATAGAAAACTATCATTAGAATCGGTGTCTAGGTTCTCCCTATTTTTATTATTCAGCCCTCCATAAAAAGTGTGAGTGATTAACCAATCAGGCAAATGATGATGGGGGCAATTATCTAGATAGCTTTTGTACCTTAGATACCCTTCATACAAACTCTCACCAGGCCTATTTTTGAAACTGATAATAATACCTCTCATCGTGTGAGCTTTGCTTTCTGAGTAATATTTTGATAGGAATTTGGTTGTCAATTCCGTCCAAGACCTTGGTGCTTCTGCACAAAAAGATCTATACCAGTTGCAACCATTATTAGAGAGAGTTTGTCTAAACAAATGGGTTTTAACCATATCAAGATTACAGTCATCGAATATAAAGGAGCTAAGAACATCTTCAAAAAATTGTAAGTGTCCATATGGACTCTCTACATCGGTTCCTGCAAATTTCTTAGAGTACAGTAGTTCAAATAATAAAGGGTGGATCTTAATTCCATCCGGATTTATGTCAACACCCAGAAATCACCGATCCATCTTATGCCTTCCGAAGATGGATCCCTTGGGCAAGTTTCCCCTCTAGATGCCTTCTGGAGGTGAGGTTTCGGTGATTTTTGGGTGTTCTATATGTCGTCTCTCTGATCCAGTTGCACAAGGTGAAAATATTTGAGGAGGCGGTGGCAGCACCAACCATATGACCAGAAAATTTATTGCCACCGTATAGTTGGTTGTTGAACCATCTGTATGGCTTGATCGCTTCGGGTTTTCTTCTGGTGTTATTGATATTTCCCAAATATGCGATTTACGTTGTTTTTGACTCCTTTTCTCCCCAATACAACTGCTCCAAGAATTGTGTCCATTGTATCCATCATCTATGCCGATCCTGGTGAAAATAAACATAAAACATGTGCACGGACATCGTAAAATACCAAGATCCTACCACTATAATGCAAAACAATAATATAAAACATGATGGAAATATGCACTCATCAACTTCCCCAAGCTTAGACTCTTGCTTGTCCCGAGCAAGGCTGGCTTAGTGAATGTGATCCTCATATTCATGAAGCTAAGTCGATAAAATAAAGGTATTTCTATTTTCATGCCCTCGGTTCGTTAGTTGTACTCAGTTTTCCCCAGCCGCTTAGTTTTTTCTCACTTTTGCCCATCTCCTTGTAAGAAACTCTCACATGGTCTGAAACTCACCGTCCGGCAATCTTGTCGTTACGTGCTGACAAGTGAGGCCGCGTTCAGTCGGGTCCCGTAGTGGACCCTCGCTGTTACGTGCTGACGAGTAGGGCCGCGTTCTGTCGGGTCTCATAGTGTACCCGTGCCGTTACATGCTGACAAGTGGGGCCGCGTTCAGTCGATTCTCGTAGTGGACAGCTCTCTCAACTTATCCAGATCAGCATTGGACCCACAACTTATCCACGTGAGCACTGAACCCACATTGTATCCACGTGAGCACCGGACCCACATCTTACCCAGGTTGGCGTTGCAAGATGGGACCCCGAGCCAGCCCCGCATCCGCGCCCGTGCCGTTGGTTCATTTTCATATAGTGAAATGTAATGCATATACGAAAATTATACACCTTTGAACTCTTTTAAATCGCACTTACGATATGATAATGTTGTGCTAATAAAATCCTGATCATTTATCATTTCCATGGAGTGAAATATAATGCATAAACTCGCGTATACAAAAATTATACACCTTTGAACCCTTTAAAATCACACTTAATACGTGACAATGTCGTGCTAAGAAAATCTTGAGAGATTATCATTTTCATAGAGTAGAATTTAATGCACAAACTTGCATATGTGAAAAATATAAACCTTTGAACACTTTTAAATCGCACTTAATACATGTTAATGACATGCTAACAAAATTTTGAGAGATTATTATTTTCTCCCCCATTTTCATAGAGTGGAATGTAATGCATAAACTTGTACACCATTGAACTCTTTGAAATCGCACTTAATACGTGATAATATTGTGCTAAGAAAATCTTGAGAGATTATTATTTTCGTAGAGCGGAATGTAATGCATAAATTTGCATATACGAAAATTATACACCTTTGAACTCTTTGAAATCGCACTTAATACGTGATAATGTTGTGCTAAGAAAATCTCGAGAGATTATCATTTTCATATAGTGGAATGTAATGCATAAACTGGTATATACGAAAATTATACACCTTTGTACTCTTTGAAATCGCACTTAGGTCATGATAATGTTGTGCTAATAAAATCCTGATCATTTATCATTTCCATGGAGTGAAATATAATGCATAAACTTGCATATACGAAAATTTTAAACCTTTGAACACTGTGAAATCACACTTAATAACGAGATAATGATGTGCTAGCAAAATTTTGAGAGATTATCATTTTGTCCCCCATTTTCATAGAGTGGAATGTAATGCATAAACTTGCATATACGAAAATTATACACATTTGAACTCTTTGAAATCGCACTTAATACGTGATAATATTGTGCTAAAAAATGTTGAGAGATTATTATTTTCATAGAGTGAAATGTAATGCACAAACTATACACCTTCAAACATGTTCCCTTCAAATTATATTCAAGTTCATTTGTTTATGGAGTTAAAGTACCGGTGGCGAATTCGTTATTTTGCATGGATAGAGGGGTACCCCCGACAGATATAGGGGTTATCCTGTCCGCTAGATCACAGAGGATCAACGGTTGGTAGACACGATCCGCATGACAAATGTCTCAACCAATCATAGCGTACCAGCGAACATGAGCACATGTGCGAGAGATTGATACTAAGAGAGGCGAAAACTGAGTAGTACTTAAGAACCAAGGGCAAACCTGAGTAGAACTTAAAAACCAAGAGCAAAACTGACAGAGGGATTCAAATTGAAAATATAAAAAGATTTAAAAAACTGAAAATGTGTCTTTTATACAATAAAATACATCTTGGCATACATCAAACTATTTGCAATTCAAATATACACCAGTTTGACAATTATTGTCTCATTCAGACAAACTATGTTTTGGGGAGGGATGTTTTGGGAAGAGGCTTGAGTAGAAAGCCATGAACCTTCATAGATAGTAGGTGATTTGAGAAGTGGTGGTCTAGGTGAAAACTTGGTTTCTATACATTTCTTATGGTGGCAGGTCAGATAATAAGACTCCCTGGGTAGATACCACTATGTTTTGCTCTTTTTGAATTTGTTGTGTATAAAATGACTCAATTAGATAGCTAAAACTTATTCGTTGACTCTCTGTTGACCAGCCACCGGAGGGTAAAACTGAGTATATTGCACACGGCAGTGTTAGTACTGGAGGGCAAAACTGAGTACAACCAAACTGCCAGTGTTACACTCGAGGGCAAAAGTGAGTACAACGGAGTCGCCAGGGTTAGACACGAGGGAAAAAATGTGACTCATGGTACGCGTGTGTGGTGCACGGGGCGGTAGCGGACACGTGTGGCCGTGCACGGTGCAGTAGAGTACGCGGTTATGCGATGCACGGTAGTCCAACGAAATGCCGCTTCCCTTCTCCTTTAATAGAGGCCTCCCCACTCTCACTCAACACTCACTATGCAATCCCATCTCCAACTGAGACCACTCGACCGATCTCATCCTCTTGAAAATTCGTGTAAAATTTGGTCAGATCACTCAACCGTCTCCACTATCCCATCACCTTTTGCAAACCCCCAAGAAAATCCCAACCACGCCGGCGATGGAGAAGAATGGCACGGTGGCCATCGGTGCCTCCAAGGCCACCGGCGACGAGGCCCCCGTCCCCGTCTTCGCATCCGCCGTAGCCGCCGACGAGGAGTCCCCCGCCGGTCTCGGGCAGACCCCGCTCGGATGAGACCCCTACGAGGAGGTTGATTACATAACACCGGAGAACCCCTATGACATCAACATCGCTGACCCATGGTCGGAGGTAACCAGGGTTTTCTTCCCTTCCCTTGTTCTTCTCCCGTTCCCATCGTTGGATGCTAGATCGTATGTTATTAGGGCTCGGCTGTTTGTATTATTACAGTAGCTAATCCTCTTGTGTTAGATCTCATATTTCGATGAATCCCCATGTTCGTATTTGAACCCCCTGTTCGTAGTTGGGATCAGTATTCGATTTGGTTTGAGATTTGGGGAATAATCAAGAGATCTCAATCGGTTAATTTATGCAAATAATCAATCCCGATAATCAAAGTATTTCAATCATGTCCTTATTGCACTCTACTGTTTTTTCCAACATGAGGATAACGGCAACGTCCGCAGCGACGACGAGTCCAAGGACACCAAGACTCGTCATGTGCTGAGGAGGCTGAAGTCCGGCCAGTACAACTACTTCTTCGTCGACGATGTGTACAGGTGCCCCTTCTGCCCCACCAGGAGGCTCCGCGCCACAGACTTCAACTCCCTCGTGAAGCATGCCAAGGACGTGAGGACCTGCGGCGAGTCCATGAACGTCCACGGCTTTAGAGCCAAGCACTAGGCGCTCGGTCTTCACCTCCGCAACCTCTAGAAGGTGGCTATCGAGGAGGGTCGCATGCCCCCGATCAAGCCCAAGGTGCCCAAGGTAAAGTAACTAGGCAGCAAGAAGTGGAGGAGGCGCTAGAGGGAGGAGGTGGAGGCCCTCCTGGCAGAGGCCATGAGGGGCCACCGATCTGCTACTTTTGCTGCTGTTGTAAAGCAACTTCTTTTGTCTTGTCTATATTGAACTTGTCCGCTGCTGCTGAGCAGCCTAATTATTAAACCTCGTTAAGTACCGTACTATATAACCTATATTAGCTGCTTTATCTACATCTGCTATGTTTACTGAATTTATTTATGGTGCTGGTTAGTTTTGCTGCTCTAGATTTGCTACCAGATTGGGGGAAAATGAGGGCAAAATAAACAATGGATGAAGAGAGAAGATGCCCTAGATTTGCTACCTTTTTGGGCAAAAAAACACAATTGTTAGCGAGAGAGAGGGGAAAAGGCGCTCTTAAAAAGGCCAATCATAAAAATAACAAAAAAGAAAACTTCCAATTTAGGCGACATGACACACGTAACCACCAAACGCGCCCCACATGGTCCCACACCACGTCCCCCATAATCAGCAAGAGATGGATGGCTGGTCCGTTGTGTATCCTGGCCCCACCTATCAGCATGTAACGGTCAAGGCGACGTAACGTAATGCTCAACGCACGACCCACCCCAATGCGGTCCCACCGGTCAGCATGTAATGGTCAAGCCTTTGACCTGGCGGCACCCCCGTCCGAGCACATGTCAGGGTTTCAGAATGGAGGGAGGGAAAAAGTGAGGAAAAAACTAAGCGGCTGGGGAAAACTGAGTACAACTAACAAACCAGGGGCACGAAAATAGAAATCCCTAAAATAAATGAGTGATTTCTATTTGCGTTCATATCTTTTTCGATTATGTGTGAATTATCCTGGTTACAAAACTAATTGATAATGCATGAACATTTGCAAAATATTGAAAATGCCTTGAAAAATACCCAACTTAATGATATATTCATTTTGAATGAAACCATTGTTTAAATTCAAAAGTTATGTT
This sequence comes from Avena eriantha, assembly GCA_910589775.1. Taxonomy (NCBI): domain Eukaryota; kingdom Viridiplantae; phylum Streptophyta; class Magnoliopsida; order Poales; family Poaceae; genus Avena; species Avena eriantha. The sequence goes on along the minus strand of OU342741.1, from coordinate 489,831,662 downwards.
CATAACATGTGAAAGTCATTTGATTTCTTGTCACATATGAATCATGCCTAAGTTCGGCAAGATAACTTAAACACCGTGTATTGCATGAATACAAAGTGTTTGATGAATTATTGGAAGAGAATGCATATTCGATGTATTCTATTTCAGCAAAATGGTGATTATCATTATATGATTGTTTGAATTTTTAAAGAGGTTTACCAAAGGAAACATGAGCATGAAACTATTTGATATGATCAAAATATTTCAACATCCAAGGGTACTAAAAGATAAAAGAGAATTTAATTACTACGATTTGATCAATAGTAATAAGATTCGACATTATAAGATTGGCATAAGGAATTGTGAAATGCAATGCATTTTTTATACGTCAAAGTGAAAAGTATCGCAATGTGATATTTGATATCAAGTGGGTGAATAGATGGCGCCGAATAAATCGTTGCAGTGTAAGTGTAAAGACCATTAGTCAGAAATAGTAAACACTCAATTAGTATATATAGTGAACCATCTGAATTCGTGAAAGTTTTGGAGTTATTCGATACCACCAAAACAATAGCGAATAAGTCCTTGTAGAGTATTCATTGGAAAGTTTGAATATGAAATCCATGGCTAGAACCAAAATAAAGGCAAAACTAGTGTTGCTTAAATTTTGGTGCTTTCTCGAGAAAGTTTATGTTCTCGACTGTGAAGCTTATGGAAGATAGTGAAAAGAACGATGAGGATTCAAAACCCTACATCAGAGTGTTGACAAGTGCAACAGAAAGCATTCCTGAATGATTCTCTTCATAGAAGAAAGAATCAATGATAATGATTATTGTGCTTTCCCCACTGGTGTTTTCACTACATGAAGTAGGATTCAAAATGCACCCCATATCTGGTATGGAGAAATTTCTAAATCATTTGTCATATCACCAGAATATGACATACCTATGAACTACTAAGGAAATAATGGTGAACTAAAATTATGAGAAATCCTAGAGGCAAAATTCAAGATTAGAAAGCAATTCATTGTTGAATCTTAACAAGTAAAGGGTTACTTGAGTTTTCCAAAATATGACAAGGTCATGAAGGAAAAGGAAAAGGTGAATGACAAAGGCACGATTTGTCATGAATAATGTATTGGAAAAATTCAAAAGAATTTGATTCAAAAAGTGCTGAAACTCTAGTGGATTTAATAGTAGTAAGATACTAGTGTCTCATAATGAAACTCTCAGTTTGACAATTGATCAAAGGATTTTGAATTGTTCAAAACAGTGAGAGGATATGCAATTTGCATAAAATTGAGTGGGAGCTGTGAAAGTCTTCCTAAAACAATATGTGAATGACATATTTTTGAGTAGGAGCAATATAAGTCTCGAACTCAAATATGTTGGAAACATACTTTTGAGTGGGAGCTTAAAGATTTATTCTTAAGTGTGTGTACGACACATTAAGAATAAAAGCGCAAGTACCGATAAATAGTGATTTATATGGATTAGAAGTTGATAATAAGTATGTTACGATATTATGTTGTACTCCTAAAAGAGATTCTGAAAAGAGTTTCGAAATAGAAATTGATTAAGGACTTGTCCTTGATCACTTAAATTAGGAATAGCATTAAGTTAAACATAAATGGTTAAAAGAAAGAAAAGGATGATCTTCATCCACTATGTTGAGACATAGGTTCTATCCTGGAAACCATGATGACAACTTAACATGATATAGGATCCCAGAAGGAACATTCAAAAAGTGATTAAGTATGAATCACGGAGCGTTGAGCTAAGTTTGTCCGTAGTGTCTAATTGAGAACTATAGATGTGTTTTTAAATCCATGAAGGATGACATATAAGCATAAAGGGTTATATTATAAGGAAATGTGTTAACCTTAGAAGATTGGAAACTCCTACATCGATAATACCGACTGAATTCAAATAGGAAGCGAGGTGATAAAACATCGAAAGTTGCACAAGATACACTAGTGTTTCGATGGTCACATTTATTATAAAATATAAGGGTACCATCTATGTAATGTACATTGTTATGGCCGGACTAGTTCGTCTTTACGCAGAAGGTGTGTCCCAAGGCACAGTGCCCATGAGAAAGCTTGAAGTGGCTGATCTAAAGTCATTGTTGTCTCCTGGAAACTGACCTCATTCTGTTGCCATAACTACGATGCATACACAGAGATGTTATTATGTGATGATAAAGTATTAATGTCAATCAAGGTGATATTAGTAAGTTGCAAAGGATTTGGGACTATAAAGTATAGACCCAAGACTCAACCTCTTCCATGAGCAAGCATGATCAAAGGTGTCGGGATATATGGTGCCAATGATTAGCAAAAAATGTAGTTAGTTTATTTGTACTCTAGTGCAAGTGGGAGACTGTTGGAAATATGCCCTAGAGACAAATAATGATATGGATTATTATCATATTTCATAAAGTTTATGATTAAGTTTTATATCATGCTATAACTATATTGATAGGAAACGTCAATACACATGTGATATATGAACAACCAGGAGTTCCTGGTGAAGCTCTAGTCACTGGTTCATTGGTCAATAGATGGTCAAGATTTCCTGATCATGTGGCATTTATGCTATTTGACAGTGGAGTCACCTTATTGCAAGAATGAGATGATGAGCTATACCCAACCTAAGCATTGTGACCCAATCATGTCACGAAGTTGAAGTTACGATGATTAGAATAGACCTAGTGTCCCATTTCTTAGACCGTGAGGCCATATCAATCATTATTACCTGAGGGTACTTTGATAGCATCAAACATCATATGGTGACTCGGTGATCATAAAGGTGTGTCCAGGTATTCGGAGGAACAATTGAGGCAATATGCGTCAAGAGCGGGATTTGTCCATCCACGTGATGGAATAGATACTCGAGGGCCCACTAGGAGAAGTTATATCCAATAGCTGCGCAGCGTGTGATTTGATCACGGGGATATCACTTGCCAGAACGAGTCAAGTAGCATTTGTTGATAACGATATAGAACACGCCATGGTGATGTCATTGATCAGATCTCGGACAATGCAAGTATCGAGAGACAAAAGGAATATGACACGACGTTCATGGTTCAAACGACGAAAGATTTTGTGGAATGCACAGGGATCACATGGCCATCCAGGTCCCTCTGTTGATCATTGGTGTGGGAGGGTCCCGACCATGCCTAGAGTGTTCCTAAACCATGGGGTATCACGCTTAAGGGCTTGATGATGCTCAGAGAGTGTTTTAGGATCGGTAGAATCACCGAAGAAAAGAGAAGAGAGAAAACCGGAAGGGTTTTGGTAAGTCCGGAGGATGTCCAAAATGAGAGGGAACGAGTTCCACATCAACGGAGATTGAATAATATGTAAGTGAATGTTGAATATTGATTTAATCATTCATTTATATTTATTCAATAAAAGAAAAGAATTCAAAAAGGGTCAAATACCTTAATGGGCCAAATCCAGAGGGAAAAGGGCCCATGAGGGAAAGACCGAAGGGAGGAAGGAGGAGGGGTGGTTGGCTGGGCCAAGGCACCCTGCGTGGGGCCCACTTGGGCCCTAGCCGGCGGCGGCCAAGCCCCCTCTCCCCTCTCCCTTGTTTAGTCCCACATGGCTAACCTAGTTAGCTATGGGGTGATTTTCCCCTATATAAAGAGAGGTATTTTGGAAAATTAAATACAGAATAATCAATAAAAGGTTCCCTCTCTTGCGCGGAGACCTCTAGGTGATTCTCTCTCCCATGACTATGGTCCCAAGTCCGGATCACACGAGAAGGAGTCTTCTTCACCGTGGAGCACCATCGTACTAGAATTTCACTAGGAACCCTGTTTGTTTATATATCACACGTGTATTGATGTTTCCACTCAATACAGTTATAGCATGATATAAAACTTAATCATAAAATATATGAAATATGATAATAGTCCTTACTACTATTTGTCTCTAGGGCATATTTCCAACAGTCTCCCACTTGCACTAGAGTACAAATACACTAGCTGCATTGTTCTTTAATCATTGGCACCATATATCCGGTACCCTGAACATGCTTGATCATGGAAGAGGTTGAGTCTTGGGTCTGTACTTGACAGTCCCAAATCCTTTGCAACTTACTAATGTCACCTTGATTGACATTAATACTTTATCATCACATGATTACATATATGTGTATGCATCGTCGCTATGGCAACAGAATGAGGCATGATTTCAGGAGCCTACAGTGACTTTAGATCAACCTCGAGGGCTTTCTCATGGGCACTGTGCCCTGGGACACATCATTCTATGTTAGAAGCGAACTAGCCCTGCCATAACATTATACAACACTTTAGATGGTACCCTTATCTATTATTATAAATGTATTCATCGAAACACTAGTGCACTCAGTGTAACTTTCGATGTTTTTGTTCACCTCGCTTCCTACTTGACTTTAATCGGTATTTACAGGAGTTTCCAACATATTCCCTTATAAAATAACCCTTTATGTTTTAAGATATATCATCCTTTATGGATTTGGAAAACATGTCTGCAGTTCTCTACTAGACACTGCGGACAAACTTAGCTCAATGTTCCGTGATTCGAACTTAATCACTTTTAAACGTTCCTTCTTGGATCATATATTATGTTAAGTTATCATCATGGTTTTCTAAGATAGAATCTATGTCTCAACATAGTGGATGCTGATTATCATTTTTCTTTCTTTCAACCATTGATGTTAAACTTAATACTATTCCTAACTTGAGTTATCAAGGACCAATTCCTTAATGAACTTGTATTCTGAAACCCTTTCCAGAATCCCTTAAGGAATACTACATAATATCATAATACACTTATTATCAACTTCTACACCTTATAAATCATTATTTATCGGTACTTGCGCTTTTATTCTTAACACATTTAAGAATCACTCCTATAAGCTCCCACTCAATATATGTTCCTAACATATTTGGGTATGATTCACTACTCTTACTCAAACTATGTTCCTACATATTTGAATTTGAGACTTATATTGCTCCCACTCAAAAATATGTCATTCAGATATTGTTTTAGGAAGACTTTCATAGCTCCCACTCAGTTTCATGCAAATTGCACATCTACTCACTATTTTGAACAATTTCAAATCCTTTGATCAAATATCAAAGTGAGAGATTTACTATGAGACACTAGTACTTTTACTATTCTTAAATCCACTTGACATTAAGCACACATGAATCAAATTCATTTGAATTCGTCCAATACTTTACAAATTATGCTTTTGTCATTCACCCCCTTTTCCACTATGGATTTGCAGTAATTTGGGAAAATTCAAGTAACCCCTTTTACTTGTGAGATTCAGCAACGAATTGCTTTCTAATCTCAAGTGAATTTTGCTTCTAGGATTTCTCATAATTTAGTTTACCATTATTTCCTTTGTAGTTCATAGGTATGTCATATTCCAAGAATTATGACAAATGATTCACAAATGTCTCCATACAAGATATGGATTACATTTTGAATCCTACTTCATGTAGTGAAAACACCAGTGGGGAAAACACAATGATCATTATCATTAGTTCTTTCCTTTGTGAAGAGAATCATTCAGGAACGTTGTCCGTTCCGCTTCTCAACACTCTGATGCAGGGTTTTGAATCCTCATCGTGTTTTTCACTATCTTCCATTTGCTCCATAATCAAGAAATATCACTAAAAGTAAGCTTTCTCAAGAATGTACCAAAATCCAAGCAATACTAGTTTTGCTTCTCTTTTGGTTTAGCTATGGATTTCATATTCAAAGTTTCCAATTAATACTCTACAAGGACTTATTCGCTATTGTTTTGGTTATATCAAATAACCCCAAAACTTTTACAACGATCCATACTAGATATGGAGCCGCTTTCACAAATTAAAATGGTTCACTATATATTCTAATTGAGTGCTAACTATTTCTAACTAATGGTCTCTACATCTACACTACAACGGTTTATTTGGTGCCATCTATTCATCCATTTTGATATCTAATATCACATTGTGATGCTTCGCATTTTGACATTTGAAAACGCTTTGCATTCCACAATTTCTTTTATCCCAAACTTATAAGGTTGAATTTCATTAATATTGATCAAATCATAGTAATTAGATTCTCTTTTATATTTATACCCTTTGTTAATGAAACACTTTGATCATATCAAATAGTTTCATACTCATGTTTCTTTTGGTAAACTTCTTTACACATTTAAACAATCATATAATGATAATTACCATTTTTGTTAAAACACAATACATTGAATATGTATTTACTTTCAACAATTCATTAAACACTTTGTATTCAAGTAATACACGGTGTTCAAGTTATTTTGCCGAACTTATTCATGATTTATATGTGATAAGAAATCAAATGACTTTCACATAATATCAACATAACTTTTGAATTTATACAATGGTTTCATTCATTAATGAATATATCACTAAGTTGGGTATTTTTAAGGCATTTCAATATTTTACAAATGTTCATGCATTATCAATTAGTTTCAAAACACAAGGATAATTCACATATAATCAAACAAGATATGAACACGAATAGAAATCATTCATAAAAGTAGAACAACTGTTTGTTACAAACTCATATGAATAACCGTCTCACAAAGTGTGAGACACACTAAAGAAGTTCATAGTATTTTGATAACAATAACTATCCAAAACATAAACTAAATGATAAATGTCGAGGGAGAGCGTCGTTGGACATCATCATCATGCTCGCCATTAGTACGCAACGTCACCTCCTCTCCAGCAAGCACCTCTCACGCAGAAGGACCTGTTTTTAGCAAAACAGAACAATTATCAAATATATTTAACACTTCAAATGTGTTTGCAAGATTATAACATTTATAAAATTGTATATAAAATATATACCTTTGTCATTGATGACCTCAGTGACATCTGGTTCAACCACCACATCTCTAAAATGTGATATGAACTCGTGGAAATCCTGTGTTTCCGCGTCGCCTCTCATAATGCAAATCCTGACTTGCGCTTGGAAACTTGGTGGTAGCGACCGTAGCGCAACTCCTATTGCAAAAGAGCTTGCGAACCAGTTGTCCAGAAAGTATGCTAGACTCAAGTATGCATCATATATGCTCAACAAGTGATTGTCCAGTGAGGAGCCTTCCTCCATCTTTATGGAGAGGAAGTCCCCCATCAGCTTATACTCCCACATGCGTACTTGTTCTAGGAAATGCGATCTCAGATGTGCCATAACCATTCAGGGATTAAGACTTCCCACCATTGGCCATAGCCCATCCTCCATCCCGAGGCGCATCATCACTGATATGAATGTGGCCATCACACGACGACGGCAGTGGAGATCCCGGCTCCTGGGTCTCATGAGAATAGGGTGGCTCCAAGTACATCTCGTAGATCATGTAGTCAGCCACTTTGTTATCACCAAGGAGATTGAAAAGGCGCATGACCCATGCAGAGAAGTTGGATCCATCTAACTTGAGCTTTTCTCCTTTTAACCAATCGTCAGTAGGGAAGGTAATCTCGGGAAGAACCATTTTCTACATTTATAATTGCAAAAGGAATATAGACTAAGTTTATAATTAAATGAGTTAATAATAACTCCACTCAGAAAAACCTATCCCCATAAGGGTTCCTAGTGATAACACGACCCCTATCAGCCACATCTCCCCCGATTAACACGGCCATCAATGTGGGTTCAAGGGTGGACGCTAAACGTTGGTCACATCATTCATGCGACTCGTGCTTGATCTTTCGACCATCCGTGATCCGAGGCCACGCTTCTATGGCGTACTAGGCTCGCCAACTCAACCTTAGTGTATTCGCTGTGCAACATGGCTTACACCCACTGTATGCGAACGTAGATATGTCTGACACCCATGCCTGTACCATGGATCGCCTCATACCAAAGAACTTTCTTGGTGGTGCACACTAAGGGGCAGCACAATCGTTGGTAATTTTGACAGGGATCATCTTATTAGGCTACCGTCGAGTATCTAATACTAGCACACAATAAGATATACAAACAATAACATTGAATGTAAATGCGATGTGATATGGTCCTTCACGTCGTGCTTCGGCGCCGTAGACACCAGGGTACCGGTGTCTTTCCGGCATGGTAGTCCGTCACCTCCGTGACTATCTACTACTACGTGACATAAGGTAATCACTTTACCTTTGCCACAAACATATCACAAAGCAATGCCCCCCTGCAAAACAAAGTTAGACGCCTTTACTTTATCTTTGCATGTTTAACGTGGATGAATGGACTTTTGTACAAGAATCGTTCTTACCTACGAACGTTCAGCACAACGCTGATCAAGTAGTTGTCTCTACTACACCCCTTTCGGGGCCCTCCATTGTAAATGGCATACCAACTAATGCGAGAGACATAGACACCCCCTAAGCCACTTTATACGGTACAAACCGTATGTCAAGTGGGGACCAGTCTTGCGAATAAACGCGTAAAGTCAGTTGGGGGCCGCTTCATCAAGCATTACTACGATATACACAAGTACACGTGGGAGGTTAACAACTAAAAGATCAATTCCCACGTGCTACATCACATGTGTTCTACCCGTACTAGTATTACTACGCATAGATCTAGCTCTGATACCACTGTAGGGGTTCCGCGTATGAAAACAATAATTTTTACCCTACGCCCCTGAAACCCCGAAGCTGCCAGGACCTATCTATTAGTAATACAGTAACGGGAGAGGCTTTTCGTGAACTTACCCTTGAAGACCAAAAAGCGTTGTCAACGCCCAGGAGAGTGTGGTTGATGTAGACGAGCCGAAGCCGGCCTCAAGGTCGTGATGAAGTCCTTTCGCTCCAACGGATCCAATGACTTGAGTGCCTCAAGTGCGACACCTCGCGGGGATTTACACATGTCCGGTGCCTGACGATGACTCCCAGTTCCTTGATCCAGCAGCAGTTGTGGAAGTAGAGCTCCTAGATCCGAATCCCGCAGCGCGACGGCGCTCCACGGTGAAGATGTCTCTCGTTCGTGCAATCCGAACTTGGGACTATGGTTACGAGAGAGAGAGAGAGAGAGAGAGAGAGAGAGAGAGAGAGAGAGAGAGAGAGAGAGAGAGAGAGAGAGAGAGGGAGAGAGAGAGAAAATATCAATTGGAGGTCTTCCCAAAAGTGAGAAGACCTTTATTGAATTTGTGTGTATTTATCTGGCCAAATACCCCCACTATATATAGGGGGAGGGGAGGTACTACCTCCCTCAAAGTCCCGGGGTGGGACTAAAGGAGAGGAGGGGGCAGGGGTGGCACCGCCGGCCACCCCCATGGGCCCCGCGCGCGGGGGGGCTGGACCACTAGGGCGCTGGCCACCCCCTCTAGCCCTTCTCCTTCTCACCTTTCCCTAATGGGCCTTCTCCCCTCCGGGAACTGGCCCATTAAGCCTTTTGACCTTTTAAATTGATTTTCTCTTTATTAAATAATTATGAATAAATGATTAAATCAATATTTAACATTCATTCATATATTATTCAACCTCCGTGGCTATGGAACACCTTCCACCTCCACTCCGGACATCCTCTGGACTTACCAAAACCCTTTTGATTTTCTCTCTACTATTCTTCGGCGATTCTACCGATCCTATAAACACTCTCTAAGCATCATCAAGCCCTTAAGTGTGATACCCCACGGTTCGGGAACACTCCATACATGGTCGGGACACTCCCGTAGCAATGATCGATAGAGGGACCTGGATGGCCATGTGACCCCTGTGCGTTCCATGAAGATCTTTTGTTGTTTGAACCGGGACAGTCGTGTCTTATTCCCTTTGTCTCTCGATACTTGCATTGCCCGAGATCTGATCAAGCACATCACTATGTTGTGTTCAATCTCGTTACCGAACAATGCTACTTGACTCGTTCCGACAAGTGATATCCCTGTGATCAAATCACACGCTGCGCAGCTATTGGATATAACTTCTCCGAGTGGGCCCTTTGAGTATCTTCCCGTCACATGGACGGACAAATCCCGCTCTTGACATATATTGCCTCTACGGTTTCCTCCGAGTACCTGAACACACCTTTATAACCACTGTATTACCAAGTGGCGCTTGATGCTATCTAAGCACTCTCGAGAGACAGTGATTGATATAGCCTCGTGGTCTAAGGAATAGTCTACGAGGATCCATTTCTAATCATCGTAACTTGAACTTTGTGACATGATCGGGTCACGATGTTTAGGTTGGGTATTGGTTCATCATCTCATTCTCCGAATGAGTTGACTCCATTTACAACTGGCATAAATGCCACATGATCAGGAAACTTGATCATCTGTTGACCAATGAACCAGCGACTAGAGTTTCACTGGGAACCCCTGTTTGTTTATATATCATACGTGTATTGATGTTTCCACTAAATATAGTTATAGCATGATATAAAACTTAATCATAAACCATATGAAATATGATAATAGTCCTTACTACTATTTGTCTCTAGGGCATATTTCCAACACTACACGGCCAGAATTTTATTCCCGCCGTATAATTGGTCGTTGAACTTTCTGGATCCACCAAAAATTACCCGCTTCTCCAAGAATTCTTTATTAATCTGAAACTTAATGAAAATCAAGTTTTGACAGAAAATGACAACTTAAATTTTTGACCAATACTAGCATTATCAATCTTCTTTTTCTCTGCTAGAGCTTTAAATATTCCTTATTTCAACACAAGCTCAACTAAAACTTAATTGAAAATTTAAAAACTTACTCAAACCTTTATCTCGCATGGGTTACCTCCCATGAAGCGCTCTTTTATGGTCAATAGCTTGACCATAGTTTTGCTCATTACGTCTCGATTGTATCCTTCTTACAGTTGCCATTCCTTGTATATTTTTTCTTAATCACCTATTCAGGGGGTGATCACTTGTATGGTGACTGCACTTATATCTCCTTTTGCCCAATAATGCTTCAAGCATTATCCATTTACCACCCATGAAAGAGAGGGTGTTTTTCCTTGGAGCTTCACTGCTCCCGATGAATAAGATTCTTCGACTATATAGGGGCCTTCCCACTTTGATCTGAGCTTCCCTGGAAACAACTTAAGACAAGAATTATAGAGCAACACCTTGTATCCACTTTTAAAGATCTTATTCTCTATTTTTCTATCATGCCATCTTTTCACTTTTTCTTTAAACAATATAGCATTCTCATAAGCCTCACTTCTAAACTCATCTAAAGCATGGATATCTAATAAACGTTATCTACCACTACTTTAAGATCATAGTTTAGGTTCTTGATTGCCCAAAAAGCTTTGTGTTCCAATTCTAAAGGTAAATGTCATGCCTTACCGTATACCATCTTATAAGGTGTCATACCCATTGGATTTTTAAACGTAGTACGGTATGCCCATAGAGTGTCATTTAACTTGTATGACCAATCTTTTCTTGATTTGTCCATCGTCTTCTCGAGTATGGTCTTTAATTCTTTATTGGAGAGTTCCACATGACCACTCATTTGAGGATGATATGGTGAAGCAACACGGTGAGTTACTCCATATTTGTTGAGGATTTTCCTGAAAGTTCCTTTCATAAAATGAGAACCACCGACAGTGATTAAAAATCTAGGAACTCCAAACCTGGGGAATATAATATCCTTGAGAATCTTCACTGAGGAGGCTGCATCTGCATGGCTTGTTGGAATAGCTTCAACCCATTTAGTAACATAATTGACAGCAACAAGAATATGAGTGTAACCATTTGATTCTATAAAAGGTCCCATGTAATACATTCCCCATACATCAAAGGGTTCGATTATAAGACTATAATTCATTGACATCTCTTGTCTCCTAGCTATATTACCTCTTCTTTGGTAAGCATCACAGTGTTCTACATACCTGTGTATGTCCTTGAGCAACGTGGGCCAATAGAATCCGGATTGAAGTACCTTCGCTACAGTTCGCTTACCTACATGATGTCCTCCATACGGGATTTCATGATAATCTTGCAAAATTACATTCATTTCATGGTTAGGAACATACTTCCGAATCATTCTGTCAGGTCCATGATGATATAGACACGGATCATCCCAAAAGTAATATTTAAGATTATTAAAAAATTTCATCCTTTGATTTCTTGTCATACCAGGAGGTATAAATTTTACTGCGAGATAGTTAGCATAATTCGCGAACCAAGGATCAGCAATTTCAACGTTTGCTAAATATTCTCCCGAAAATGACTCATTTATAGGTACGGGGTTAGTAATTATTCCTTCCATCCTAGAGAGATGATATGCTACCGGATTATCCTTACACCTCCTATCTACTATTTACAAATCATATTCCTATAGTAATAAGACCCACCTAATCAACCTAGTCTTCGCATCCTTTTTTCGCAAGGAGGTGACACAAAGCTTGGTGATCCATATGAACTATTACCTTAGAATTAATGATGTAAGATCTAAATTTGTCACAAGCAAAAATGATAGCTAGGAACTATTTTTCTGTAGTAGCATAATTTTTCCCAATCTTATTGAGAGTCCTACTAGCGTAATAAATAACATTTAAATTCTTTCTGTCTCGATGTCCTAACACAGCCCCTAAAGCATAGTCACTAGCATCACACATGATTTCGAAAGGTTCATTCCATATTGGAGATTGCATTATGGGTGCTGAAACTAATTTTTTTTTAAGGTTCTCAAAAGCTGCAATGCAGTCATGATCTAAGTAGAATGGGGTTTATTTTTCAAGAAGGTTGGTGAGAGGCATAGCTATTTTAGCAAAATCTTTTATAAAACACTTATAAAAACCTGCATGTCCGAGAAACATTTTTAAGTTTTTTATGTCCTGAGGTATTGGAAGATTTTCTGTAGCATTTATATTAGTTTTTATCTATTTCCATCCCCTTCTCCGTAACCTTATGCCCGAAAACTTTAACTTATCTTTCCATGAAACGGCATCGTTCCCAATTCAAAACCAAATTTGATTGCCTGCATCTCTGCAAAACTTTGGTTAAATTGTAGAGGAAATTACCAAATGTTGTTCCACAAACAACGAAATCATTTATTAGAACTTCCATGGTTTTCTCTACAAGATCATCAAAGATTTTTAAAACACATTCTTGAAAAGTCGCAGCTGCCTTATATAAGCCAAACGGAATTAATCTATAAGCATATGTGCCATAAGGGAAAGTGAAAGTTGTTTTCTCTTGATCTTTCGGTTGTATAACAATTTGAGAATATCCAGAATAATCATCAAGAAAACATCAATAAGAATTGTTACTAAGTCTTTCTAGAATTTTATCCATAAATGGTATATGTTTATGATTCTTTAGTGTCTCACGGTTTAATTTCCTAAAATCAATGCACATGCGATATCCAACAATAGGTTTTACAGAAACTACCTCATCATTCTCATTCGTAGCGGCATCAAGACCAGCTTGTCTTAGTATGCAATGAGCTAGGCTAACCCACTTACTATCAGAAATAGGATATATTATGCTAGCATCTAGTAAGCGTATAACCACTTTTCTTACTGCTTCTTTCATTTTCGGATTGAGCCTTCTTTGTGTGTCAACTACTGGTTCAGCATCATCAAGCATGGTAATCTTATGTGTTAAAATAGATGGATCTATTCCTTTAGTATCACTTAGAGTATATCCAAAGGCTTCATGATGCTTAATCAAGACCAAAATGAATTTATTTGTTTCATTTTCTGATAGATTTTTACTAATAATAACAGGACATTTATTATCATTATCTAAAAACTCACACCTCATATCATCTAGAAGTTGTTTCAATTCAATTGGTGGAGGTTCTTCATCTCCTTTTCTTACCAGTTCTTCATAGTTATGTGGATTTTGTGCTTTCGGAACTGAATCAAGGTAATCATCCATGTATTCTCTCTCCTCATCATCTTGTGCTTTCTTCCAATTAATTAGGCTCCACTCTAATTCATCTTGTGGAGTACTGAAATGAATTGTTGCCAGCTCGACAATTGTTTTCTCTTCCTTGATATCTTCCACTTCATATGGCCTCTTCTTTAGTTTGGCAAAGTGGAATGTCATTTCGTCTTCTCCAAACATCAATGAAATAGTCTCCTTCTTATTATCAATTCGAGCTTTGGTTATGGAAACAAAAGGCCTGCCTAAAAGAATAGGACAAAAAGAATCTCGAGGCATATCAACAATATGAAAAATCAAGGGGGTACATGAGTGATCCAATAAAGACATAAATAATTCTAATTACACCTTCCGGTTATATATTAGTTCTATTAGACAATTTAATAGTACTGTCTACCGGTTCCACATCTGGATTATTTAAATTGTAGCGAATTCCTCATAAAGTGATGAAGGCATAATGTTTATAGTGAAAATCGGCTCACAAATTCCGTATAAGAAAGTGTCTCCACAATATATATGAGTCATAGGTTTAGAAGTTTTGTTACCTCGTACCTTACCTTCGATGAATTCTGAGGTTTCAGAGTCTAGCATAACCACTTCATTATCCACTATTCGTGCTTCCATAAGATCCTTCAATATAACATTATTTATATTGGTAGCTTTGGGGTTCTTTTCTGGTATCTTTAATCTCTTCTTTATTTGTTCTTACTCTTTTTTTCTTTTTCTTGATATTCTCTTGAATCGGTGTAAAGGATAACTCTTCCATTAGCACACTTTCTCTTGCACGCTTCTTTTCTTTATGGGGTTCCCATTCTATAGGTACTTGTAAATGCCCTGCATAATTCTTAATAATTTTCTTCACTAAGTCAGAATCAATACCAAGGGTTTTAATCATTTCACAAGTCCTTTCATCTGCAAGGAAATCGTTAACACAAGCATATTCAGAAGAATTATTCGTAATGTTATCCTCATTAAAATTTTACGTTATCTCCCTCATTTTCATTATTAATTTCGAAGCTTCATCATAGGTATAAGATAGAAAAGTATCATTAGAATCGGTGTCTAGGTTCGCCCTATTTTTATTATTCATCCCTCCATAAAAAGTGTGAGTGATTAACCAATCAGGCAAATGATGATGGGGGCAATTATCTAGATAGCTTTTGTACCTTAGATACCCTTCATACAAACTCTCACCAGGCCTATTTTTGAAACTGATAATAATACCTCTCATCGTGTGAGCTTTGCTTTCTGAGTAATATTTTGATAGGAATTTGGTTGTCAATTCCGTCCAAGACCTTGGTGCTTCTGCACAAAAAGATCTATACCAGTTGCAACCATTATTAGAGAGAGTTTGTCTAAACAACTGGGTTTTAACCATATCAAGATTACAGTCATCGAATATAAAGGAGCTAAGAACATCTTCAAAAAATTGTAAGTGTCCATATGGACTCTCTACATCGGTTCCTGCAAATTTCTTAGAGTACAGTAGTTCAAATAATAAAGGGTGGATCTTAATTCCATCCGAATTTATGTCAACACCCAGAAATCACCGATCCATCTTATGCCTTCTGAAGATGGATCCCTTGGGCAAGTTTCCCCTCTAGATGCCTTCCGGAGGTGAGGTTTCGGTGATTTCTGGGTGTTCTATATGTCGTCTCTCCGATCCAGTTGCACAAGGTGAAAATATTTGAGGAGGCGGTGGCAGCACCAACCATATGACCAGAAAATTTGTTGCCGCCGTATAGTTGGTTGTTGAACCATCTGTATGGCTTGATCGCTTCGGGTTTTCTTCTGGTGTTATTGATATTTCCTAAATATGCGATTTACGTTGTTTTTGACTCCTTTTCTCCCCAATACAACTGCTCCAAGAATTGTGTCCATTGTATCCATCATCTATGCCGATCCTGGTGAAAATAAACATAAAACATGTGCACGGACATCGTAAAATACCAAGATCCTACCACTATAATGCAAAACAATAATATAAAACATGATGGAAATATGCACTCATCAACTTCCCCAAGCTTAGACTCTTGCTTGTCCCGAGCAAGGCTGGCTTAGTGAATGTGATCCTCATATTCATGAAGCTAAGTCGGTAAAATAAAGGTATTTCTATTTTCATGCCCTCGGTTCGTTAGTTGTACTCAGTTTTCCCCAGCCGCTTAGTTTTTTCTCACTTTTGCCCATCTCCTTGTAAGAAACTCTCACATGGTCTGAAACTCACCGTCCGGCAACCTTGTCGTTACGTGCTGACAAGTGAGGCCGCGTTCAGTCGGGTCCCGTAGTGGACCCTCACCGTTACGTGCTGACGAGTAGGGCCGCGTTCTGTCGGGTCTCATAGTGTACCCGTGCCGTTACATGCTGACAAGTGGGGCCGTGTTCAGTCGATTCTCGTAATGGACAGCTCTCTCAACTTATCCAGATCAGCATTGGACCCAAAACTTATCCACGTGAGTACTGAACCCACATCGTATCCACGTGAGCACCGGACCCACATCTTACCCAGGTTGGCGTTGCAAGATGGGACCCCGAGCTAGCCCCGCATCCGCGTCCGTGCCGTTGCTTCATTTTCATATAGTGAAATGTAATGCATATATGAAAATTATACACCTTTGAACTCTTTTAAATCGCACTTACGATATGATAATGTTGTGCTAATAAAATCCTGATCATTTATCATTTTCATGGAGTGAAATATAATGCATAAACTCGCGTATACAAAAATTATACACCTTTGAACTCTTTAAAATCACACTTAATACGTGATAATGTCGTGCTAAGAAAATCTTGAGAGATTATCATTTTCATAGAGTGGAATTTAATGCACAAACTTGCATATGTGAAAAATATAAACCTTTGAACACTTTTAAATCGCACTTAATACATGTTAATGACATGCTAACAAAATTTTGAGAGATTATTATTTTCTCTCCCATTTTTCATAGAGTGGAATGTAATGCATAAACTTGTACACCATTGAACTCTTTGAAATCGCACTTAATACGTGATAATATTGTGCTAAGAAAATCTTGAGAGATTATTATTTTCGTAGAGCGGAATGTAATGCATAAATTTGCATATACAAAAATTATACACCTTTGAACTCTTTGAAATCGCACTTAATACGTGATAATGTTGTGCTAAGAAAATCTTGAGAGATTATCATTTTCATATAGTGGAATGTAATGCATAAACTGGTATATACGAAAATTATACACCTTTGTACTCTTTGAAATCGCACTTAGGTCATGATAATGTTGTGCTAATAAAATCCTGATCATTTATCATTTCCATGGAGTGAAATATAATGCATAAACTTGCGTATACGAAAATTTTAAACCTTTGAACACTATGAAATCACACTTAATAACGAGATAATGATGTGCTAGCAAAATTTTGAGAGATTATCATTTTGTCCCCCATTTTCATAGAGTGGAATGTAATGCATAAACTTGCATATACGAAAATTATACACATTTGAACTCTTTGAAATCACACTTAATACGTGATAATATTGTGCTAAAAAATGTTGAGAGATTATTATTTTCATAGAGTGAAATGTAATGCACAAACTATACACCTTCAAACATGTTCCCTTCAAATTATATTCAAGTTCATTTGTTTATGGAGTTAAAGTACCGATGGCGAACTCGTTATTTTGCATGGATAGAGGGGTACCCCCGACAGATATAGGGGTTATCCTGTCCGCTAGATCACAGAGGATCAACGGTTGGTAGGCACGATCCGCATGACAATTGTCTCAACCAATCATAGCGTACCAGCGAAGATGAGCACATGTGCGAGAGATTGATACTAAGAGAGGCGAAAACTGAGTAGTACTTAAGAACCAAGGGCAAACCTGAGTAGAACTTAAAAACCAAGAGCAAAACTGACAAAGGGATTCAAATTGAAAATATAAAAAGATTTAAAAAACTGAAAATGTGTCTTTTATACAATAAAATACATCTTGGCATACATCAAACTATTTGCAATTCAAATATACACCAGTTTGACAATTATTGTCTCATTCAGACAAACTATGTTTTGGGGAGGGATGTTTTGGGAAGAGGCTTGAGTAGAAAGCCATGAACCTTCATAGATAGTAGGTGATTTGAGAAGTGGTGATCTAGGTGAAAACTTGGTTTCTATACATTTCTTATGGTGGCAGGTCAGATAATAAGACTCCCTGGGTAGATACCACTATGTTTTGCTCTTTTTGAATTTGTTGTGTATAAAATGACTCAATTAGCTAGCTAAAACTTATTCGTTGACTCTCTGTTGACCAGCCACCGGAGGGTAAAACTGAGTATATTGCACACGGCAGTGTTAGTACTGGAGGGCAAAACTGAGTACAACCAAACTGCCAGTGTTACACTCGAGGGCAAAAGTGAGTACAACGGAGTCGCCAGGGTTAGACACGAGGGAAAAAATGTGACTCATGGTACGCGTGTGTGGTGCACGGGGCGGTAGCGGACACGTGGCCGTGCACGGTGCAGTAGCGTACGCGGTTATGCGGTGCACGGTAGTCCAACGAAATGCCGCTTCCCTTCTCCTTTAATAGAGGCCTCCCCACTCTCACTCAACACTCACTATGCAATCCCATCTCCAACTGAGACCACTCGACCGATCTCATCCTCTTGAAAATTCGTGTAAAAGTTGGTCAGATCACTCAACCGTCTCCACTATCCCATCACCTTTTGCAAACCCCCAAGAAAATCCCAACCACGCTGGCGATGGAGAAGAATGGCACGGTGGCCATCGGTGCCTCCAAGGCCACCGGCGACGAGGCCCCCGTCCCCGTCTTCGCATCCGCAGGAGCTGTCAGGACTTCGACACGACCTTGAGGTCGGCTTCGGTTCGTCTATATCAACCACGCTCTCCCGAGCGTTGACAACGCTTTTTGGTCTTTAAGGATAAGTTCGTGAAAAGCCCCTCCCTTTACTGCATTACTAATAGATAGGTCCTGGCAACTAGGGTTCTGAGCGTAAGGAAAATTTTATTATTTTCATGCGTGAACCCCTACAAGCAGCTCATGCAACAAGGATGCACATGAATGCCGGTCAAGATGCATCTGCACCCAATCGTAAGAGCTGGTCAAAATCTTTATGTAAACCATCACTAGCCAAACGCCTCCCTATTTTTCCTAAAACTGAGAAAACTTTGGTTTTAGGAAACTGAAGTATTCGGTAGCCAGGCACCAAAATACTGTTGTTTTGGAATACCATGGTTTAGAAAAAACGGATCTGCCAAACGGATCCTAAGGTCTTGTATGATTTTTTATGAGTGGATATACATGGGTTGATGGACATCTAGGTATGGGCATGCACAATAGTTTTGGCCCCTCGATATATTCATGGGCGGGTAACATGCAACTAGATATATGTCCATCCAAACACACCTCATTGTCACCCTAGCACTCTGGATCTTTGAAGTGGGCCAACTAAATTAGGGGCATTGTTGGACTATGTTGTAACCGCGACACTTTAAACATGTTTAAGGTTTGAGTAAGGGCTTTCTGGAGATGTTCTTACGAAAATAGAAGTAGATAGAAGTGTTTTGTTTATTCTCTACTTTGGTCTACTCCGAGTAGGTTTGAGTCATAACCAAAGCATCCCATAGGCTATATAAACATCATGACTTCTCTTGACTCCTAGAGAAAGAGGCCCCCAAATATTGACCGTTATAATATTCTTCATTATACAAAAATAATCATTAAATATGTGAACATGAAAATCTTAGTTTGTCGAAGGAATCCACACAACACACAATAGTGTGTACCATGTATGAACCAATGAACAAAACCAGTGATGACAACAAGTTGTGTTATACTGTTAATCTTACTCTGGTTGATGTTTTAAAGGTTGTACTTGAATCTATGGTAACCATATTTCCATGTTTAATTTCATAAATAACCACATATTTGAAAAACTGGTTGAATCTTATGCACACTTAAGGAGATACAAATTACATAGGCGGGTGTTTAGTTTTCTCGGTAGAACTTCAACCCTTCAAGCAACTACCCTAGATGTTACTTGATGGAATTTATGGGATGCTAGAAATGAGGTCAGGAATGGTCGTGTGTGCATCCAATAGTAGGGAAAAGCTTATTGGTGGCGTTCGGAAAATAAGGTTAGTGGCGTTGAACCCACATGCCACTAACTTCACGCCACTGGTACAAGCTAGTGGCGGCGTGTGGCCGGAATTCCATTACTAAGTTAGGTACTAGTGGCGTGTCTCTAAACGCCGCCGGTAAGTTAACCTCTAGTGGCGTTCATGCTCGCCTGAACGCCATTAACTGTAATTCGTAAATTTAAAAAATACTGAAAAATCTTGATTATAGTAGCAATATCAAATAACATGATACAAAAATATTAGACATCATTCAGAATACTACAACAGGATACAACGGTTAATATTGGATATCATTCAGAATACAATGATACAACACCTAACAAAAAAAATTGAATCTATCTAGCTTGTTCTACCCAAGGGAATGGTCTTCAAAGTTAGAAGACTAGTTCTACCTAAGGGAATGATTTTCAAAGTTAGCAGACTCTGAGTCAGGGATCTCGTACGAGAAAAAGATGACTAAACAAGTTTTGTCAAGGTAGATTCTCAACCTCATCCCGGCATGCATCCCATACCTTTCTATCAATTTTGTCCAAAGTGGTCCTGTAAAGTAAGTTCGGTTTGCCTCGTTGACGACTAGAATCTTGTAGGTCTTGTCAGGTATTGTCTCTTCCACCAAGGTGATATCAAATTATCCCTGATGATTGACATGTCTGTTCACATGGTCAAGAAAGTCTTGCTTGGCAAGGGATGGTCCGAGAAAAAGTTATATAAAAACAATAGTTAATTAGTTTCGTTCAAAATACATGAAAGCCTAGAAATCATATTTAAGATAAACATATTGTCATAGTCTCAAAGTTTTTGGGAAGCACTATGATAAACTTCGTATCCTGACAACTTGCATGAACACAGTTGACGCAAGGATGCATTTGTTGCATGTTCATCTAATATATTAAATATGTTCAAGTATACATAGTTATGTTTAAATATATTAGAAAACTCAAACATAAAGGCAAGCAAGTGATCTTACAAATGCAAGATGTCACAACTGAACTGAAGTTGTGCCAGGGAACCAAAATAAACATTCCTATATCTAATAATTGAGCTCAGGTTTAATATCTCTAAAGTACTATCTAACATTCCTATATCTAGAATTTGAGCCCAAGTTTAGTATCTAAGTACTATATCTTAAGCACTATCTAACATTCCTATAGCTAGAATTTGGACCCAAATTTAGTATCTAAACACTATCGCGTATATCTATATCTAGTTTTCTAAGATCATTATCTACCATATATATATATCTATAATTTCTAAATTGCTATAAAAAAAGGGGGAGGTGCGATGGGTGGCTCACCACGAGGTCGGTGACGAGGCTTGGACATGAAGGTTGTAGCAACCGGCAACTCGGGGAGGGGGACGTTGCAGCAACCGGCAGCTCGGGGAGGGGGAAGTAGCAGCGACCGGCGGCTCAGGGAGGGGAGGTTGCAGCAACTGGTGGTGGAAGATCGAGCTGAGTCGTTGGATGCGGTCGGGTGGCGGTGGATGCGCACGGTCGGGGTAGTAGTGGGTGCTGGGAGGGGAGGAGAGGTGTGGGGAGCAGAGCCGGGCATCCGATGCGGGCCGGCGGCGGCAGTGAGAGGGGGCGGAGGTGTGTGAATGAGAGAGGGGTTGTGATCGATAATTAAGTGTGTCCATGTGCGGGGGTGGTCG
Organism: Avena eriantha; assembly: GCA_910589775.1. Taxonomy (NCBI): domain Eukaryota; kingdom Viridiplantae; phylum Streptophyta; class Magnoliopsida; order Poales; family Poaceae; genus Avena; species Avena eriantha. The sequence continues at coordinate 489,810,058 of OU342741.1, read as the reverse complement.
GTACCCATGATGTTCAACTGAATCCAACGCCACCACTAGAGTTCATATTTGTGGTGTTCTTTTACGACAAACACACTATTACCTTTGTTCCACCTGCGTATGGGGACCCTCCTGTTTGTGGCGTTTATTTATACGTGGACGCCACTATTAGGTTTTACTGGTGGCGTTCAGTAATATTTTAACACCATTACTATTTCATCTGCAAGTGGTGGCACGCATTATATTTGGGACGCCACTAGGCAAATGGCTGCTATAAGGGTTTTCCTACTAGTGACCCAACCAGTTCGTTTAGCTAGTATTTTGGTGTACGTGGACAATATTGTGTAGCTATGCTTCAAGTCCTCAACGACCAATAGGTGTGAATCCACCTCCAAATCAGTTCGTTTAGCTAGTATTTTGGGACGCCACTAGAAAAATGACTGCTATAAGGGTTTTCTAGTAGTGATCCAACCAGTTCATTTAGCTAGTATTTTGTGTACGTGGACAATATTGTGGATGCTACCATATTAAACTAGACAATTGTGTTTTCAAGATGGCTGGTCATGGAAGTGTTGAAGGAATTCAAGGTCCTGAAACTGTTGAAGCCATGGCGATGAGGCAAGCCCTCGTGATCACCAGAGCTTCATGGATGTTATTCTTGCATTGGCCTGCTTCTCGCTTATCCAGAAGATCCAAGCTCATGTGATGGATCGTTCTGATGTGGGCACTGTGGTGGGAAATATGAAACGTCTTGCCTCAGGGTTCCCTGCATGTTCTCTCGAGCATGTTGGATGTTTTGTAATGTAGCGGTTCATATCTTAGCTCGCTCTAATGAGACATCTTTTTGTAAAAAATTGTAGATGCGATCACTGATTGTATTAGCGATGAACTTGTATTGATGTTAAGTAATCATAAAGCACCAAATTTCACTAAAAAGTACATAGACTAGCATATCAAATGTTCAAATTCCATGTATGGAAAAGCTATAACTCATATTTCGGTAGCAATTATAGAACATACATATGTTGTCAATTTATTACTGAATCTAACTTGCAAGACACATTTAGTGGTGATTCAATTTATACTCTTAAAATATCTTTACCCAATCATACACTAGAAAACCATATTAAGATATTTGTTAGGTCATACATTTTAGACTTCTCTACCATGATATCTTGAGGATATTAAGATGCACCTAAACATATGTCGGCATACATACAAACAAATATGTAATACACAATATAATCTATATAGCTACAAAAATCAGGAAGAACTTTTACACCGTATAGTTTAAATTTAGCGGTTGTAACTTTTCAAATGATATGCATTACAACTATATAATAAGCACACTATGTAAAATAGAATTATCAATGTTATTATGATGTTAACTATAGCACTAAGTGATAGAAAATTACAATAATGAAGATTGTAGTGTGATAAAATAAGTCACAACAAAGTATAAAAGTTTTAGTACAAATTATATACTTCAATTTTCGCTGGGTACAAAATATGTTTTGATCAGCCTTGGTCATAGCTAGCCAGGATGTTACCAAAATTTATTGTTATTTTGAAGTTTACATAGAAAAATATAAATCCATGGTACATTGTCTTGCCTTGGGTTAAAGATTTCCGACCAAAGAGAAATTTGATTTGTTTTTTCGTTTGTCGATGCAATCCAACACTTGAAAGGGGGAGGATCTGAACTGCAGAATTGTCAAGAGAGAGGCAACTCATGCAACAAAAATCTTTGCATCATTTTTTTAGCCTGTTCTATTTCTCCAAATATAATTGCTTGATGTTTTACTTTTCTAGTTAATTCATAAATAATTGCATATTTTCCCTTTGACAATAGCAACATTATAACTGGAAATTATTTTACAACAAACAATCTTAATGCGACAAGTTTGAATGTCTGCATATATATGTATGTATGTATATATATATATATATATATATATATATATATATATATATATATATATATATATATATATATATATATATATATATGTTCAGCATGTATAAGCCATGACCGTTGGATGCGCATTCAATTGTCACACGTAATCGACATTATTTTTCTTCCGTGTTTGCTAATATTTTTACAAACACATAGATATGTAACCAAATACTACCACACAAATAAACTAGTATGAAACTGCCAAAGAATGAAATCTAAATGTTACCAATTCACTATAACCGACTCGGTATCGACGCATACGTAATGTTATGTGATGTTTGTTTCTCCTCTAACCATCCAAGGAACCCTTATTTCTCTCATGTTTGCTATTATTTAGATAGTTGAGATTGTTTTGGACTTCCATCGGTTTTCTTGCCATAGCTTTCTTCTCCTCTTCTTCCATTCCAATAACCATGCATGCTGACATAACCAAGGCAAGAGCAGTTAGGGTACCTGTCGACATGGTGCCCACCATCGCCTAGAACAACATGTGCTATGATCTTATAGAGATGGCTCGTGAGGTTCCTTAGGACAAGGCGAAGAGAGGACATGGTATCGACACTAGCCACAAAAGCGAAGGAGAACCGATGGGTAGATTGACATATACGAGCGAGAATCCCGAAACAAGCCCCTCGGACCAGCTCACATGGCTTCTCATCCGGTTGAGAAAGTATCCCGTGGAAACCAAGTTATAAAAAATATTCAGCAACAATCATACTGAAATGTTAGGAAATAATATATGGTGTCTTATAAAGGTTCAATTCTACAAGCACATAAAATTTGAAGTTCAAACTTATATTAATTCAATATATAAGGAAAAATGCACGAATAGTGGTTGTATATTGATAGTCAATACTTATTGCTGAATTTGGTAGTAGAATATCATCACCCCAACATATTGTACTTTTTTTTATTTTGTACTTTTTCGAAATGTAATACGTTTTGGTAGGCTAAAGTAGCCTGCCAAAACATACTACTACATTTTGGAACAGAGATAACAGTAAACTTTGAAGCATAGTTTTCACTTGGTTTGGACCATAGCTTGGTTCCAACGGATATTTTCTCCATATGCAGTCAGTCCAACAAAAGCATGGAAGTACCTTTTGCATTTGAAAACGACTATAGTGGACGGGTGGCGTTGGTGTTGCACCCGGGCATATACGCATAGACACGACTCACTAGGGGCGGCAGGTACTTGTTATTGTACGATTTTGGGGCCCTCCGGCTCGTTTTGTGAGCAGTACAAAGGAGGGTTTGGTTGGTGAATATGAAATGGGGGAATCATGTCCCGTCTCTAGAAGAACTAAGCTGATAGACGAGCTACCCACCCCAACAGTGATGATAAAGGCGGAAGAACTTTCTGGACCCACTTTGTCTGTGGAAGCGACAGAGTTCCGGGTCTCAAGAAACCGTAATCCCACCTAGCCCGCACCTGAAGCGGAGATAGTGGAGAAGATCGAATCTGAAGAAGATCTCCCCGTGGAGGCTAACCTGAAGCGGATCTCCCTCAAGAGTCCTAATCTCAGGAGGCTCTCCCCAAAGAGGTCAAAGCTCAGGAAGATCAAAGCAGCTACACCTCTGTATCCGGATCTACCGATGCCGGAGAGGGACAATCATTCTTGAGGCACACGTTGAGGCGTATGATGCTGCATGACGCCAGCATGGAACAAATCCTTGAGACCATCAAAATTTTCAAGGAAGTTAATGAAGAAAGCCTTAATTACCTCGAGACGCACGCATCACACTTCGTCAGATAAGTTGGATCTTGATTCGCCTCTGCCGATACTGGAGACGACAATGACTCGGTGCTGGAGGCAATCGGAACAAACATCGACTTACCGGCATCTTCGGATGACTCCATGACATCGGCAGATTTCCGAAAGTTCTCCACGGAGTATGAAGAGAAATTTAACTCCAAGGCTGCGAAAGACGGAGAAGCTATGGATGAAGGATCCAAAGGAAAGTCTCCCAAACCGCAGGATGACATGGATCTCAGAGAAAACCGAGATGTCCGGGTGTCCGAGAGAAATGATAGAAACCTAACTCCAGGACTCAGACGAAAAGCCGTCTTTGCTATCGGTGCAACTAAGAAGGCAAAGAAGAAGAAGACTCCGGCTAAGGACCTCCCAATTGATGAGGTAATAGCCGAAGAATACGAAGAAGACTCAGATGGAGCTTTGATCCTAGATGAGCCTAAAGATTCTCCATTCGACGGACACATGGTTACCCCTGGTGCCCATAAACTCCTTGGAGAAGCAATTACCACACCTATCCCGACAGCTGCAGGACTTACACCTACGGAATTTGAAGATAGGGCCCAAGCCCTAGAAGCGCATTGATGAGGGTTTAACTCGTCAATGCCCATTGTTATGGACTTGGGTTTTGGAGAAGGAGGGAGCACTGGAGGCATCAGTCGGCTAGCAAACAAGCACCCAGGGACGCAAGATTTACCCAGGTTCAGGCCTCGTAGAGGTCCCTACTCCTGCTTGTCTGCTCTTGGAATTATCGAAGGAATCGAAGATTACAGGAGTGTGCAGATGTAATCTGGCGATGGTGGTGAAAACTAGGGTTGCGATTGTCCTCCTCGCCGCCCCCTCCTAGCCTTTATATAGATAGGTTAGGTCTCGGGTAGCAGGTCGAGTCAGTTATAGATTAAGGTTCGTCCCTTTGAACTTTGTATCTTAAACTTCTTCTTGCATTGCAAGCAAGCATAGAGTCTGTGGGTCACTCGAATTCTTTATTGGGCCTTGGAAACACCGTGGGCTCCGGCCGTATCTGGACCGTATATGCTGAACTTGAGTACTTGTAGGGTATACCCATGTTAGTATCCCCTGAGTGTCTAGTGGAATCGCAGATTCGACTGGAGACTTTATGACGTCTTTCGAGTGCCTGACTGAGCATTTTTTCGAGTGTTCTGTTTGTGTCATAGGGATTGTCGATATACGTTCCTGATTTATCCGATGTATCGGTATCAGTGGGGACTAAGAACATTTGTGACTGTTGTCATCTTTTGTTGCTTGTTTTAGTCGAATGTGCTTCCAGCGCTCCCTATGGGAGTAACCCGTAATTCATAATCGAATCGTTGACTCGAGTGAAGGGTTTCGTGAAGCTGGGTACCTGCATAAAAGTTCTTTCGGGTGCGTGGATAGCGCTCCTGTTAGGAGTAGCCCCCGAGTGCTTGGTTGAGTCGAAGACTCGAGCAAGGACTAAAGTAGTGAAAATCTTCTTCTGCTGAAATCGATGATGTTAGTGTTGACGATTTGATGACCTCGGTTGCCCGCGTGAGCGGGTTTGACGGGACGTGATGAGCGGTGGGTCCTACTTTCTGACTTCGATTTTACTGGGCATGTGTAATCTTTTGTTTTAACTGCGTCTCCTTGATTTCCGCACGTGATGGGAGTAGTGGGGGACGGTTCGTGGTTCAGCTTCGCCATGTGTCGATGGCGATGTGCGCCACGCGTCCAATAGGGTTTCTGCTGGCTGTTGGATGACATCCGCGAGGAGGTTAAGTAGTAGCGCAGCTGCGGTAATTTTCCCATCTCTCTTCTTGCTTGAGCCTCCTTTGCCATTGCTGTTCTCTCTACTTCCTTGCGGGCTTCCTCTTCGTGGCACTGGACCAGCTCCGCGTTTTCCCCAGTTACTTTGTCCGCTCGCATCGCCATCAAAAGATGGGAAAGAAGAAGGGAGGCATCGCCGCTAGATCTGCGGCCACCATTGTTGCCGCCAAGAAGAAGGGCAGCACCACTACTGTGGGCACCAGCGCTGCCGCCGCTGGGAAGAAGAAGGGTGGCACCCACGTCACCAACAGCTCCTGGCGCGCTTCTATCATCAAATCCTCTGAGCTGCATCTTCTTCGTCAAGATGGAGCTCTTCCGTCCGCGGAGGATGACTCGCGAGTGCCCGGTGATGAGGTAATCCCTCGTCCTCCTCTGGGTTTCCGGGTGATGTTCCTTGCATTCATCATTCGAGGTCTCTCCCTTCCCTTGCCACCTTTTGTCAGGGGTCTTCTGTGTTTCTCTGGGCTCCAGCTGCACCAGCTGTCCCCAAATTCCATTCTCCATATCTCTTGCTTCATCACACTTTGCGAGTGCTGGCTCAGAATCGAGCCACACTTTGGTCTCTTCAAGATGTTGTTTAAGCTCAAACGGCAATCGACTTCTGGTTCGGTAGTCTACGACGTAGGAGGCTGCGGAATCCATGTCAACTCCTCTGCCATCTACTTCGACATCAAGCTCACCGTGTCTGTCCAAGGGTGGAGAGACAAGTGGTTCTATATCCGCGACCATAAGGCCGATGGGGAGCACTATGGACTTGCGCCCTTTGACCCCGTGGCGACTTGTAAGAGGAGGCGGTCCTGAAAGAACATCGTAATGTCTGGCGAGTTCGAGGAAATGGAGATGCTGTATCAGCGTGTCTGCGACCTAGAAGGCCGCATAGGCAAAGAAGAGGGTGGCGCCGCTCTCACTCGCACGTGGTTGCGCCGCCGCATCCAGCCTCTACAGGCTAGAGTCCATCCAATGTACCGTTGGGTCGGTGCTGGCGATGTCACTCGCGTATCTGCGGATGGCATTTCTGCGGGTGAGGTAGATAGGAGGTTGCAACTGGTGACCAAGTACGCCTCCAAGGAGGATCTCCCAGGCGAACCAGTCATGCCCCCTTTCGATGCCAGCAACCCTCCTCCTGAGGTAGAACTGTACTGTGAAGTAGTTTTCTTTATTGGTTGCCACCAAGTACTTGATATATAATGATGTATCTTTTGATTGCAGGACTGGAGCGTGGTTTCCAGTTTGCCCCCTCAGCCCAAAGGGACTATTCCTCGCGAAGCGAAGGAAGAGGACGAGTCGAAATCGACCGTCCCAGTTGAAGAAGAGGAGGGAGCCCCCGAGTCCAGCAGCCACGACACTCGCAAGCGGTCCCGTAGCGAGGATTCTGACGCTTCTTCGCCGATGACACCGGAAGGTCCTTCTGCTGCTGCAGAGGAGCCAATTCCCGCTGTACCTGTGTGCGCCATGGCTCCTCCTGCTCAGAAGAAGCTGCGACTACCGAAGGAGTCGTCGGATGAGTCCTTTAACCTTGACAAATTCAACTAGCAAGCTTTTAATGTCCGCGAGTTTGTCTTTGCTTTCTCCGAGGTTGCTTTTCTGAAGTGGTGTTGGGCACGTTTTGCAGTCAAGCGGCATCGTCGTCTTCTGATGACGTCCAATTTGTGAAAGAGTTCGGAGTCGCAGACTCCAAGGCCAAGGATGTGGCCAAACGGTCTCCTTCTCCTCCAGTGGTGGCCCACTCCGGCGCCAATTCTTCGAGTTCCCCACATGCTAGGGAGCACCAGATGGTTGCCCGGACGACTGCGCGACAATCATCTTCGGAGTCCCTGCAGGAACATGTAAGTGTATTTTTGCTGTTTGGCAGTCGAATTTGTATTTTGTACTGGCGATGAGTCTTCGTTTCCCTTGGTATAGCTCATTGTGAAGGAAGCTGCTTGTCTTGCGGAGAAAGTCCTTGCAATGGGTTGATAGCACGCCCTGCTGGACAATCGCCATCGCTTAATCGAAGGTTAGCTTTTGACTTTGTCTTTGTCTTTGTGGAATTTTTGTCAATTCAAGTGTTGATATGCCTTTAGGTGAGCACAATGCACTTCTCCGTCGCGTTACGTCCCTCGAGAAGGGGCTTGTCGTGGCGGAGAAAGGGCGCGATGAGGCGGTCGCGGCTCTAAAAGAGTCGCAAAAATGCGAGGAAGATCTGCGCTCTTCCAATGCTGAAAGCGAGAAGTTGTTCGAAGAACAACTTTTTTCGATTGCCAAGGCTCTCTCAGGTAATTTTTCGGTTTGATTTTCACTGCTCCTTGTTTGACCTCATGATGCTATGCTAATACTTTGTATACGCAGATGCTGCTGGCCTGAGTTTTCATGCCCAATCTCTGTGTCGCGCGGATGCTTTGGCTGGCGTCATTGCCACAATCGAGGACCGCACACTAGGGGAAGGCCAAGGATGTGCTCAGTCTCCTCCGTGAGGACCTGACTCCCAAGGATGAGCTAATCGATAATCTTGATGACCTAGTGGACTCCTTCGCTGGGGGTATCCCCATGGAATTTAGGAATTCACAGCGGTCTATTGGTGCCACCATGGCACTCGTGATGCTACAAGCCCATGGCGTGGAGTTGGATCCTGCCACGATCTCCGGGGCGATGCCTATCGACGCCGGAGGCCAGCAGGTAGTGTTCGCTCCCTTTGCTACTAACTATGGTAAATACGGGCCGCGGCTGATCGAGATAGTCGCCAAGTACTCTGAAGAGTGGCGGCAAGCGAAGGCGGTGAAGACCACGACATTTGGGGCTGCCACCGAGAAATCTATGGCATCGAAGACTGCCACGGATGCGACGAAGCCCCCGAAGTCGAAGTCAAAGAAGCAAAATGGTCCTTAGTCGCCATGTGTAATAGCTGTAGCTTAGCCTTTTGCCTGAACCATGCTCTTGTGGGGGGTGTTCCCTTGACATTTTATCGAATTTGAATGCAGTCCTTCCTTTTATCAATGCATAGTTGGTCTCATTTGCCTTTTGCTTGATTGTAATAGGGTCCTTCGAATGATCCTTCGAGTGGTCCTTGTGACTCTCCTCCTACCGATGAAACCATGGCGTAGCCGCGTTCAAAGGTGCAGGAGTTATCGTTGCTTGCGTGTCTGCGCGACCGCATTAAGCAGTTGGAGCACGAATTGCCCATCGTCCGTGGCAACACGGATGTGTGGAAGTCGAAAGCTGAGAAGGATACCGCCCACGAGAAGTATCTCTTGGAGGAAGTGGTGCAATTGAATGAGCAGTTTAAATGTTAGTTCTTCTGTCTTCTCATCTTGTCCTTTAGTTAGTCACGGTGATGCTTTGTCTTGACACTTTGTTGCTTGCTTGGTGTAGTTGTTAGCGCTCGGCATCCGCAGGATGAGAAGGACCGGGTGGCCATTTGAATGAACAACCTGACCCAGGAGCAACTGCAAGCGAGTGGGTATCTTTGGGTGGACCATGACCGTGCAGTCGCATTGGCGACCCTGCATGATCGTTCTTCTCATCCGCTTCAATGTTTGAAGAAGGCGTAGTCGTGCCTCAAGCACATTTATCAGAAGATGTTTCCTCTAGACGTAGTCCCTTCAAGCCTGTTGGCTCTTCTAGCGAAATTCCAAGATATAAGTGCGGTCCGCGAGTGCGTGCGGCAGCAAGTGGTCGCATGTGCCAAGGCTGCACTGTCACTGGTGCGACTGCACCGGCCAGATGGGGATATTGTGTCTGTTGCCACTGGACCGCCGCCACCGCCTGAAGGGATGACTTGGGATATGGTGCCGCACTACCGGGTGGTTGACCAGCCAGCGGAGGACATTGTCAATTTCTTTGAAGAGCAGACGAATGTTCTTTTGTTGCAGCAGTAGCGTAGGTTGTATCCTGCACATAGATGTATAAGTGTTGTAAAAGTTCGTATGATTATGTTGGGTGTATATAGTACCCATTGATATGTGAAGAGCTTGCTATCTTGTGTATTTTTTGAGTTTATTGTACTCTACAGTTCCTTTTCGTTAGCCTGACATGTGTTTATCTCAGCACCTTTCCAACCTGTCAGGCGCATTGTGACTGGGTTGGTGTTTATCAAGTGTTTGATTGGTATTGTGTCAGCTACTCAGGATACCGCGATTTGTTCGTGGAACAAAAATGTAAAGGGTGGCGTAGCCCCCGAGTGATGAAATTGTGAAAAAAATAAGAAAAACACAGAGTTTTGGGGCACTTAACTTTATTTATTCGCAGAATAGTACGAGGTACAATGTGTGGCTAAGTAGCCTGGCTGAATAGCCTTATTTGTAATGTAAAAACGACTAGGGGTAGAAACGATGCAGCTGCACGACGTTCCAGGGGTTGGAGTATGCGACTCCGGTCTTGAAATCTTTAAGGCGATAGGCGCCACCTAGGATTACTTCTGTAATCACGTAAGGTCCTTCCCAAGGGGACTCTAGCTTGAGATGCCCTTGTTGCTTTACTCGCAGGACCAGCTCTCCTTCGACGAAGGATCTAGGGCGTAGCCTTCTACTATGGTAGTTGCGGAGGCTCTGCTGGTAGATCGTTGATCTCTCCGTTGCTATCTCACGTGCCCTGTCAAGGAGGTCGATGGAGTCTTTGAGTGCGAGAGTTGACTCATTCTCGCTATATGCAACCACATGTGGGGCTTTGTAGCGTACCTCTATGGGTAGCACAGCTTCGGCAACGTACACCATGAAGAACATAGTGTATCTCGTGGTGCTGTTTGGAGTTGTGCGTAGGCTCCAAAGTACGGATTGCAGCTCGTCTGGCTAGCATCCGACGGCTTGTTCGAGTGGCCGGAGGAGTCGCTTCTTGATTCCATCACAAACAAGGCCATTGGCCTTTTCGACTTGGCCGTTAGTCTGCGGGTGAGCCAAGATTATGTTGATTCCCAGGTTTTTGCAGAACTCCTGGAACTCCTTGGAGGTGAGGTTCGTCCCATTGTCCGTGATGATGCTACGTGGCACTCCAAAGCGGTAGACAATGGACTCGAAGAACTTAACAGCGCTGGCCCCTGATTGATTCGTCACCGGCATGGCCTCGATCCACTTGGTGAATTTGTCGACCGGGACTAAGAGGTAGATGTAACCTCCTCGCGAGGACTTTGGGAGCTTGCCGACCATGTCGAGTCCCCATTGTGCGAAGGGCCAAGCTAGTGGTATTGGCCTGAGTTTCGCGCCAGGTGCACGTGGTTTGTCTGTGAATCGCCGGCAAGCGGTGCAGCGCTGGACGATGTCCTTGGTGTCGCGCATGGCCGTGTGCCAGTAAAATCTAGCTCGTAGAGCTTTGGCGACGAGGGCGCGGCTACCAGCATGGTGTCCGTAATTGCCTTCATGTATGTCGAGGAGGACGACCCATCCATCCCCGTTGGAGACGCACCGTTGAAGTACTCCTGTGATGCTACGCTTGTACAGTTCGCCGTTGATGAGGGCGGATGCCTTGGATCGTCGCGCGATGTGTCGTGCATCCGCCGGGTCATCTGGCAGCCTCTTGCTGAGTAGATGTGTGATATAGGGTTGTGTCCAGGATGGCTCGATCATCATGACGCCCATTGGTCCTTCGAGTCCTGTATCGATCTCCATATTGTCGAGTGCCATTGGCTCGTTGGGTGGTGTAGCTCCCGAGTCCGTTGGCGTGCTTGTTTTCTTCTCTAGAGCTTTGGGCTTGATGGAGCGCTCGTAGATGCGCTCGAGGAATACCCCAGGTGGTATGGGCGCGCAGGTGGAGCCAATGTTGGCGAGTAGGTCCGCCTCTTTGTTGCTTTCATGGCCCACATGCCACAGCTCACAACCGTCGAAGTCTCCCTCGAGTGTGTCGTAGAGGTCGCGATAGGTGATCATGTTGTCGCTTAGTGCATCACACTCGTGCATTGTTTGCTTCACCACCAGCTTGGAATCGTCGTAGATGATGAGCCTCTTGGCGCCACAGGCTTTCGCCATCCGCATCCCATGGATTAAGGCCTCGTACTCGGCTTCATTGTTTGAGGCAGTGAACTACATTCGTAGAATGTATTTCATCTTGTCTCCTTGGGGCGATGTCAGTATGAGACCTATGCCAGCTCCGTCCTTTCGCTTGGACCCGTCAAAGTGCATTGTCCAAAGATAGGACATATTTGGCTTGTTGGGGAGCTGGTTCTCCATCCAGTGCACGAGAAGTCCGGGAGAACTTGTGACTTGATCGCGTCATGCTTCTCGTATGTGATGTCTTGTGGAGACAGTTCGATTCCCAGAGCGTGACTCGTCTGGTGGCGTCAGGATTATTGAGTATATGCCCGTGCGGGCCATCGTTTACCACCATGATTGGGTGCTCCTGGAAGTAGTGGCGCAGTCGCTTGGCTATCATGAAGATGCCATAGGCCAGCTTCTGGTAGTGCGGGTACTGCTGCTTTGTTGGTGTGAGTACCTCGCTGAGGTAGTATACTAGGCGCTGGACCCCATGGATCTTATTTTCTTCAGCTCGTTCTACTACAAGCACCGTGCTGACCACCTGGTTGGTGGTGGAGATGTAGAGAAGTAGTGGTTCCTTTTCACGAGGCATCACTAGTACTGGCGAGGTGGATAGTAGACGTTTGAGGTATTCGAATGCTTCTTGCGCCTCGTCTGTCCACTCGAACTTGTCGGCTTTGCAAAGGAGTTGGTAGAAGGGCAGTGCATTTTCGCCCATTCAACTGATAAATCGACTGAGCACCACGATTCGTCCAGCGAGCTGCTGGATGCCTTTTACGTTCTCTGGCTTCTCCATGGCTAGTATGGCGTTTATTTTCTTTAGGTTTGCTTCGATCCCTCTCCCAGAGATGAGATACCCGAGTAGTTGCCCCGATGGCATGCCGAAGGCGCATTTGTCCGGATTGAGCTTGATCCGGTAGCGGTCGAGGTTAGCGAAGGTTTCGCGGAGATCGTCGATTAATGTGGCGTCCTCTTTGGTGTTGATGACGATGTCGTCAATGTAGACTTGGATGTTGTGACCAAGTTGGTTCTTGAGGCAATCCTGCATGCACCGCTGATAGGTGGCCCCTGTGTTTTTTAGCCCAAAAGGCATCATGTTGTAGCAGAACACACCAAAGGGTGTTGTAAACATTGTTTTCTCCTGGTCTTCCTCCTTCATTCGAATCTGATTGTAGCCTGAGTAGGCGTCGAGGAAGCAGAGGCGCTCGCATCCCGCGGTGGAGTCGATGATTTGATCGATCCGAGGCAACGAGAAGTAGTCCTTTGGGCAGTGCTTATTCAAAGAGCTGAAGTCCACGCACATCCGCAGGATATCCGTGTCCTTTTTAGGTACAAGCACTGTATTTGCGAGCCAGGTGCTCTCTTTGATCTCACGTATGAAGTTTGCGTCGAGGATTCTGTTGATCTCCATACCGACTACTTTTGCTCTTGGCTTAGACAGTCACCGTATTATCTGCTTGACTGGCCTTGCGTCTAGGTTCACGTTGAGTGAGTGCTCAGCGAATTCCCTGGGAACCCCTGGCATGTCCGCTGGACACCAGGCAAAGATTTCGCAGTGCTCATGGAGGAATTCGACGAGTGCGAGTTCCTATGCGGAACTCAAGTTGTTGGTGATGAGGGCCGTCTTGGTCGGGTCCGTTGGGTGGACCTGGACATTCTTTGTGTGCACCAACGAGTTGAAGGACAGGTCGGGTGAACTTGGCCTACTCAGGGGAGGCAGACTGTTGTCTGTCGACTCCTTCAATCTTGCGAGTTCCTCCTGCATGCCAAAGGACTAGGAGATTTTGTTGAACCCTATCGCAGCTGTCGGACCTCTCGAAGCTTCCATTGATTGTGATGACACCGTTTGGACCTAGCATTTTCATCTGCAGGTAGGCGTAGTGCGGCACTGCCATGAACCATGTGAACGTGACACGTCCGAGGATGCAGTGGTATTGTGAGGGCCAGTCGACTACTTCAAAGTCGATACGCTCTCGCCAAAAGTTTTGCGGCGTGCCGAAGATGACGTCGAGGTTGATCTTGCCTAGGGGATATACGCCCTTCCCTGGGACGGTGCCGTGGAACGTCGTGTCTGAAACTTCTAGGCAAGTCAGAGGGATCCTCATCACGCGCAAGGTACTTGCGAACATGAGGTTGATGCCGCTCTCGCCGTCCATGAAGACGTGACTCATGTCGAAGCCTCCGATCTGCGCCTCGAGTACGAGGGGACAGTGGCCTAGACTAGGAACTTGGCGTGGGTGGTCGCGCTTGTCGAAGGTGATGCAGGACTCGCTTCCACTGAGGTACTTAGTGGTGGAAGGTGGAGAGTTTATCGCCAGATTGACTTGGCGAGTGATGGCCTTCTGCATTCGATTTGAGGGACGCCCTTTTTGGATCACCCCCATGTTGCCCACGGCTCGCGGGTATGGCTCGCCTCCATGATGCTGGACTGGCGTGGCCGCGGGTGGTGCTGGTCCGGGCAGTGGTGGGGGGAGCTCCATGTGCCACAGCGCCTGGAGCAGCTCCATAGCCCTTGTTAACCGTGTCGCGATTCATCTGGGAGAGGCCCTCGTGGAGTTTGAGGAACTCGCGGCAATCCTCGAGAAGGTGGCTGGATTTTTTCTTGCCGTCGTGCTTGTCGATGTAGAAGTGCACGTTGCATGGTCCGGACAGTTTGTCCTGAATGGATGTTGCGGGTGCCTCTTCGCGAGTGTGGCGCTGCCACACCTGTGTGGTTTTCCCGCTGTCACGGTATCCGCTGTTGCGGTTGTCATCGCGTTTGTCGGTGTAGCCGGCTGCGACCATGTTGACCTCGTCGCGGTCCTCGTAGATGCGCATTCGACGTTTTCCTCGGTGGTCGCGTCTACGCCTGAGGTCATCGTCATCATCAGAGTAGGTGCGGTTTTTCACCGAGTCTTCTCTGCCCGCCCACCGATTTGCGATTTCCATCAGCTGGTCGATCGTTTTGGGCTTCGAGCGGCCCAGCTCCTCCCTGAGCTCTATTCGGCGGACGCCGCTGTTGAACGCGTCGATTGCGTGGTCCTCCGAGATGTTTTCTGCGGAGTTCTTGATGATGGACCACCTCTGGATGTACGAGCGCAGCGACTCGCCGGACCTTTGTTGGCAGCCTCTCAGTTCTTCGATTGATGCGGGCCTTTTGTAAGTTCCCTTGAAGTTGCGCACGAAGCTGTAGACCAGCTCTTCCTAACTGCGAATGGAGCCGCGCGGGAGGTTGTTGAGCCATCAAATTTTGTGTTCTCCGAGGGGAGTTTGAACCCTTTAGGCATTCGCTTTTGCCCGATGGCACTGCTGAAGCATCTGGCGCCACAGAGCTCCACCTCGTCATCCTCCGAGTCAGTCGGACGAGCACGTCTTGCGCGCATCTTGTCGACTTTGCACTGCATGATGTCATCACGCACGTCATAGTCGTGATCGTGTCGCCGTGAGCGACGACGCCGCGAGACAGGTCGTGGCTATCCTCACTGGATGAGGGCGAGGAGTAGCATTTTTCAGAGCCTTGCTTTTCTTCGGATCTGGCGTTGGTTCTTTGTCGAGGGCGGCCTCGATTAATCCCAAGCTCGCGATCGTAGATTGGTGCATGGTAGCTCATGGATCTCTAGCCGATGGCTGGTGGTTGAGGAGGTACATGGTGGCCGCTATCACCACAGCTTGCGGCATCTTCGGGAGCATGTTGCCCCACGTATCCACCATCATAGAGCCGAAGTCGAGGACTTTCTCGGCTTCCACGCGCTCTTGTTCAGTGAGGTCGGCCAGTCGAGATCGCCTTTTGTTGGCCAGGTACTTGTTGCCTTTGGAGGAGGATCCTCCGTGGGAGGAGAGCCCAGCTCGCCGGAGGCTCGACTCTTCTGCCGCCTTTTTACGCGCCTCGAGTTGTGCGATTACTTGCTGTTGGTGCTTGAATTCTTCCTTTAACAGCCAATGGTAGCCCATCAGCATGTGCTCTCCGGTGTTTTCATTCGCCGTGAGCGACGGTTCCCCACCTGTCCCGTTATTAGTTGGTGCTGTGTTGATGGGGCCACCATTGGGCGTACTGCCGTTGGGTATACCGCCGTTGGGTGGTCCGGTGCCGGCATTTTCGCGATTAATGCCGGTATTGCCCGTGATGACGACGGCGCATGTGAAGTGGGTTGGGAAGCTGTTGCTCCCAAAACTTTAAGATTCGGAGCCATAGGCTCCATCTTCTGTGACTAGGTCACCCAGATCAGATCCGCGACTGTTGTTATTGTCCGTGCTCCCGGCTATTGTCGGGGCGTTGAGCTCGCTGAGGGTGCCGATTGGTGGCAGGAACCACGATGTTGGAGCAATCGTGGGTACCGTTGGTTGGTCGGGCATGCGAAGCGTGCCCAATTGACCGACCTAGAAGCGAAAGCTCCCGATTTCTAGGCTGATCCCATCGCCTACGGACTCGAAAGATGGGCGAGTGGCCGACATATGGACAGTGAAGTCGAAAGCACCGAAGAGCTGGCGAATCTCCGCTATTGCAGAGTTGTAGATCACGGTTGATGGGCTGAAGAAGCCGCAACATCAACACTCCCAATTCCCACAGACGGCACCAATTGACAAGGGTTTAACTCGTCAATGCCCATTGGTATGGACTTGGGTTTTGGAGAAGGAGGGAGCGCTAGAGGCATCAGTCGGCTAGCAGACAAGCACACAGGGACGCAAGATTTACCTAGGTTCGGGCCTCGTAGAGGTCCCTACTCCTACTTTTCTACTCTTGGAATTATCGAAGGAATCGAAGATTACAGGGGTGCACAGATGCAATCTGGCGATGGTGGTGAAAACTAGGGTTGTGATTGTCCTCCTCGCCGCCCCTCCTAGCCTTTATATAGATAGGCTAGGTTTCAGGTAGCAGGTCGAGTCGGTTATAGATTAGGGTTCGTCCCTTTGAAGTTTCTATCTTAAACTTCTTCTTGCGTTGCAAGCAAGCGTAGAGTCCATGGGTCACTCAAATTCGTTATTGGGCCTTGGCAACGCCGCGGGCTCCGGCTGTATCTGGACCGTATATGTTGAACTCGAGTACCTATAGTGTATACCCATGTCACGCACCGTCAAGTACTCCTTGAGGAAACTACAAATATCCTTAAGGAGAAGAAGTGCATTGCAGCTGAAGGGCAGCCTAGCTCCCGGCATCATCAGAAGACCTGGAACAGCCCGGAATTGGCCAATAAAAATCCGGATGTCCACAAAACCCTTTTCGAAGGATACAGCTATAGGGAAACCTCGGATCGACAGCAAGGGTAACCGTGTGTACAACACGCCGGTGGAAAATTCTCCAGCGGTTCGAGATCTCTTGGCAAACAATACAGGTCTAGACCAGGTCCAGCTAAGTGTGAAATTACTCACCAAGGGCCTGGAGCAGCAAAAGGTCGCCACTTCCGGCAGTGGAAAACTGGTCTCAAGGTCGCACGGATATGGCTCTACACGAAGACGTAAGGCCCCGACGCGAGCCGGAACAACGCTACCGTTCCGCTCCTCCGGAGGACAACTACTCAAGGATCGGATCTTTAGGGCAGTGGCACAGACCCGCATGAAGATGGAGTAACATTGCTCCAGCAGCAGAGCGAGACGTCGTTGCAATAATGGTCCAAACTCCCTAGCTACAGTCGAACAATCGCATGGAAGATGAAGAAGCTCAATGTCGGGAGCAGGACTAGCAAAGGATGCCCCCTCCTAGACACACTAGCTGTCCGGCTGAGCCACGTCACAATGACGGCAATGACGGACGAAGGAACGATGGACATCATGTTGGGACAAGCTGGCATGATGGTCGTCATCACGAAGCCCCAGCTAGGGGTAACAATCCACCACCACCTTCTCCGCCAAGCAGCCACCATAGCGGCTAGCAAGGGGTAACCTCGGCAATGCCCATGGTGATGGACTTAGGGTTTCGCGGAAAAGAGAACGCTAGGTATTTTGTCGGATGTTAGGAAAACAATGAAGACAAAGTCGCCTGAGTATTGGGAAAACACTATATTACAAGTTGTCCTCTAGATTTCGGTTCCCTCACTCAGGCTTCTCCCGTCCTATATATAATAGGTCGGGTCTCAAAGATGTATGCGGATAGGTTTGATACACGTGTGATTACAATACCAACATAATGTCAGTTCAGGTTTCTTTCCTAATACAATAAGAAGTCTCCATCGGTTGCTTCCTTGGGCCGTTATCTAGAATCTTCATGGGCCACAGGCCCTTTACTCAATGTAGGGTAGCGAATAATGAGCATCCGAGTAATCACCCATGTTAGTAGCCCCCGAGACACTACCTGAATCCGAAGTTTTTAGGTTGAGTCTCAAAGTTTTCTTTCTTCTTTCTCTTATTCTATTTGTTTTTATTTTTTGCAGGGATTTTGGTACAACGAGCCTGATGCTTCCGACGGATCGGGAATCAGTTAATTGCTCCTGGGCAAAAACAAGGTTGACCTACATCAGACTCAAGTCCCTAGGCTCAAATCCAGAATTTGTAACTGGTGTAATTCAGTTCAAGCTGCTGAGGTCTTACCGAATACTGAATTCCAGTTTCTATTTTATTGGGTACCCAACACGTCTGTCGGGATTTTTCATCATATCATTGATACGGATATTTTACTGGCATAGCGCATTCTTGTGCGATTACCAGGCCACACATGCCGAATCCTGGGGACTTACCTTCATGTTTCTGAACATGGAATTCAGATTTTTGTCGCGTCGGGTGCGATCCGAGAGTTTTTATTTTACTTTTTGTATCCTACTCCTGATGGGAGTATTTATCGTTTGAATTCTTTCGTTGTTTTTCCTTTATCAGGTGCGCGCCAGCGCCCCTAATACGAGTAGCCCCAGAGGCTATGTTTGGATATATATATCAAAACATAGGCTCGAAAAATGCACTATTGTTTCTGTAAATTTTGTCGGGTGCATGACCAGTTCTCCTGATAGGAGTAGCCCCCGAGGCTACAATCCTAGTGTTGTACATTCGAGTGTAGTGTGAAATCTTCTCCTGGAAGAATTTACTTCGACTCCAATCGAATTTTTTCGGGTCATACCCTGAAAAAGCTGCAATTTTTGCTATATTGCGTTTTTGTGACGTCAGTGATGATGCATCTGGTGCTGTTCGTTCTCTGAAAAACACGCCATGATGGGACGTGTCGAACGTGGGCCCATATGCAGTAATGATGACGCGTGATGGCGTTTTTAGCGGAGATTCTTGACTACATGTCCCCTCTCTACGCGAGAATCAAGGCGTCACGCGTTGTTCTCCGTTTTTACCGCAGTCATAAGTTCTTTTATTTTTTCCGAGACCTTTGTAAACACGTGTCGTCATCGTGTGATATTCTGTCGCTTAGATTTCGCATCGAACGGTTAGGTCCTTGCGTTGTTGCTCTTTATAAGCGAAGGGATATGCTTTTTACTGTTTCACCTAGCCTCCCTCTGCTCCTTCTTCCTCCTTGCGCTCTTGCCCCTTGCGAATTTTGATTTTCGTTCCCTTCTTTCCTATGTTTTGCCGCCATGGGCAAGAACAAAGTTGTTGGTACTTCCGCCGCCTCCACAAAGGCCACCAGGAAAAGGGTCGTCGGGTGGGCTCCCTCCAAGTGCACGACGCGGGATCTCCACGAGGCGCGGAACTCCGGCCTTCTGTCGGAGGACTCCTTCAAGCTCCCCGGTGACGAAGCTGCTCCCATCCCCGAGCTTGGCTGGAGGGTAATGTTCCTCCCCTTCCTCATCCGTGGTCTTTCTCTCCCCATCCATGAATTCATTCGGGGCTTGTTATTTGTTTATGGCGTGCAGCTTTATCAGCTCATCCCCAATTCCATCCTCCATGTTACTTGTTTTGTCACTCTTTGCGAGTGTTTCCTTGGGATTCATCCCCATTGGGGCCTTTGGAAATACTTATTCTATGTTCGTCGCAACTCCATTGACACCATTATCCATGATGTTGGTGGCGCCATTTTTTCTGTCCAATCCGATGTTGATTACTTGGACTTCAAACTCATGGATTCTGTCCAAGGTTGGAAGTCAAAGTGGTTTTATGTCAAGGACTAGCCACTCGAAGGCCAATCTTTCGGGTTAGCCCCCTTTGAACCTAAAAAAGTCTGTCGTAGACTCGACTCCTGGGATTAGCGTCCCTCTGCCGAGGAAATGGCAAAAATCCAGCCCTTTGTTGATCGTATTTCCGAGCTGCGGCATGAGGTTTGCAAAGAATTGTCGGGTCTTTAGGTCCTGGCATATTTTTTTTGGATCCGTGTCTAGCCTCTCCAAGCCCGGTTATCTAGTATGTGGGCGTATACCAGGAAGAAGGATCCGATGAGGATTTCCTTGGAGGACCTCACCCTTAAGGTGTATGAGAAGACAGTCCGGAGCTTCACAACTTTGACTACAAAAAAGGCTGGTTCCTTCGACATGCCTTGTGGTGCCCTTTGGCAAGAAGAAACGGCTTCCTGAGGTACATTTCATTCCCCTTTGTCTTTTCTTGTCTTTTGTTTATAGATACATATTTCAATTCTTCCGCTTTCTGTAGGATTTTGATCACCTGAGCTCACTTCCTCCCCTTCCCGGAAGTGGTGAGCCCCCAGTCCACCCCTCTACATCCGATGATCTCCCTATGACTGGGCTGCCACGGATGAGGAGGGGGATATTGATATTTCTGACTCTTCATCGAAGACACAATCACTCCCTTCGGCTGGCTCCGGAGATTTTCGCGTGGAGCATGTCGGCGAAAAGAGGAAAAACCCTTGTGCTGTGGAGAGGGCCGAGAATTCGGAGGATTCGACTGCTTCCAAACCCTTGGTACTTCTCCGGTCGCATCTCCCTAGATGAACTTGTTTCGTCTTGCGTGGGATGTGTCTTCGTAAGTATTTTTCTTTCTTCTTTTTTTGTTTCACCGGTGTTTTTACTACTGATGCTTACTCATGGTCGTATTGTTTGTAGGGATGACGAAGATCCTTGATGTCTATGCACTTCTATTCTTGTAGACAGTTGTTGGGCCTCCAAATGCAGAGGTTTGTAGAACAGCAGCAAGTTTTCCCTTAAGTGGATTACCCAAGGTTTATCGAACTCAGGAAGGAAGTGGTCAAAGGTATTCCCTCTCAAGCAATCTGGCAATCAAGATACAAGAAGTCCCTTGTGTCCCCAACACACCCAATACATTTGTCAGGTGTATAGGTGCACTAGTTCTGCGAAGAGATAGTGAAATACAAGTGGTGTAGATAATTATAAGTAGTAACGGTGCGATAAAATAGCTTGATGACGTGGAAGAGACTAAAGGCAAACTGAAATAAAGATGGAAGCAAGCAAACATGTAACAGATCTAATTGCAAACGGTGTTTCAATGTTTAGAAACAAGGCCTAGGGATCATACTTTCACTAGTGAACACTCTCATATAAATATATTCTTCTTTATGATACTACGCTGAACTACTCTCCGATTGGACACTCTAATCCAAGGTAGGGCTATAATAGCACACCTCAAAGTAAGCCTTTCCTATCTAGATAACCCCACACTATCACCTTGAGCACTAGATGGTTCAAACAAACACCACAATTCATAAAGACATCCAACTCCAAATATAACTCATAACAAGTATTTGAAATCTCTAGCCTAAGTGCCACCATGGTGTGCACACTGTCAACTTAACACACATGGGGAGAGCAGAGATCTATTAAAGCACTCGAGCAGAAAGGTAGATATATAGATTACAAGCTCATGATCTCAATAAGATCATGCATACAGAGAGAGATGAACACATAGCTACCGGTAGACCCCTTAGCCTCGAGAGAACTACTCCCTCCTCATCATGGGAATCAACAATGGTGATGGAGATGGTGGTGGAGATCGATGGAGATGGCTCCGGGGGCACTTCCCCGCCTGGCAGGGTATCGGAACAGAGACTTTTTGTACCCCGAATCTCCCCTTCAGTGGCGGCGGCGCTGCGGAACTTTTCGTGGCTGGAGGCTGGACGATCTAGGGTTTATGCATCGAGAGGCTTCTTATAGGCGAAGATGCAAGGTCGGTGGGCGGCCAGGGGGCCCACACCACCTGGTGGCGCGGCCAGGGCTAGCTCGCGCCACCATATGGTGTGGCTACCCTATGGCCCCTCTCCGTCTCATCTTCTGGCTCCATGAGTCTTCCGATAAAATATCGACTTTGGCTTTTGTCCGGTCCAATTCCAAGAATATTGATTTTCTGACTTTCATGGAACCAAAAACAGTAGAAAATAGGCAATTCGCACTGTGGCATCTTGTTAATAGCTTAGTTCCATAAAATGTGTAAAAGTACTCCAAAGTGTGGAAAAAACACAAGAAAGTAGATAAAACCAAGCATGGAACAACAAAAATTATAGATACATTTGCAATGTATCAACATCCCCAAGCTTAACTCCTCCTCGTCCTCGAGTAGGTAAGTGATAAAAAGAAAGAATAATTTTTGAGGTGACATGCACCATCATAAACTTCATCAAAGTACTTGTAAAACATTCAAAGTTGGGATCATAGTACTTCAATCATAACATGAAAGACAAAGTTCTAGCAATAATACAAAGAAACTATGATGCAACATGAAAAGGCACAAACAAAAGATTCATAAATAACTATGTTTTGCAAGACGTTT
This sequence comes from Avena eriantha, assembly GCA_910589775.1. Classification (NCBI taxonomy): domain Eukaryota; kingdom Viridiplantae; phylum Streptophyta; class Magnoliopsida; order Poales; family Poaceae; genus Avena; species Avena eriantha. Next base: position 489,788,045 of record OU342741.1, on the reverse strand, counting down.
GTTTGTTTCACATAAAGAAAACATAGCATAGTAGCATTCAGCTTGTCCCTCATAGAGTAGCAAACATAAATGCATAGGACACCATCAAAGTTTATAAGAGTGACTAGATACAAATAGTTTAAAACAAGCAATATCAAGTTATGCATCAATCAACTAGTCTTGGGACAATGCACATAGAACTAAGAATGGCCACTATGCTCTCAAAGTAGGTGCATAAAGGTAGAAGGTGGAGACTCAATATATAAGTGGAAGAAAGGCCTTCATAGAAGGAAGTAGGGATTCAAGTCTCATAAGGAGCTTCAAAAAAATATGGTACTTAATAGCTTTCAACTCTCATTGCCCCTATCATAAGCATCTTGAAGTGATTAAGGTTAAAGTGAACAAACTATGGTGTACATGCTTGACAAAGTATAAGTTAGAAATCTCATGTCCCTTGAATACAAGGGCCGCTCCTCATGCTACTCAAGTTTAGTCACCGGTAAGTTCTTGTCATCGTAAGTACATGTTATCATAGACAACCGCCAACGGGGTACCCCTTGCCCGATGATACGGAAGAATCCCCATATCAAAATGACAAGGCAAGCAGACAACGAGCATCTCAGCAATCTTCTTATTTACCATGGGAATATGGTGCTTTTTTTCTCTCTTTCCTCTTTTCATAATCTCTTTTTTTCTTTTCTTTTTCTCTTTTTTCAAAATATCGGACTCTTTTTTTTATAAGAAGAATGCTTCATAGACAGCTCATTATGGTTACGCTGCGGGTTTCCACCATGTCAGCATGGATTAGACCAGCGGCCTCGGTGTTTCTCTAACACATATGCATAACTCCATCTACTTACAAGCTCCCCTTTCATTTGACACCGACGACATCCATAGACAAAAGAGCATGATATCAACTAGGTACAAAGTATAAGTGCAATGTTGAAAGTGTTCCCCATGACAACATGGTTCTGCTAATCCCCAACAAATAAGTGCAAGCATATACAACATAGACGACACAATGGTTCAAGTTTATTAAGGGCAAGAAAAGTAAAGTGTGCCATCAAGTTTGTGAGAGCTTTAATCACTAGTTTTCTCATAACAAGTTTAATTCGGAAGGTAGATAAAAACATGAATATACTTGGAATAGCATAAGTTAGTAGGTAGTTATGGTGGACTCTTTGGAATAACTTGGTTTTAGGAGTTGGATGCATGAGTGGAACTCATACTTTGGTTGCGGAGGCTAGCAAAAGACTGGGGGCGACAAACTAAGAGAGCAATAATGGCCATAATCATGCAGAGCGACAAAACATCATTGATCAAAGCATAAAGTGATACTACAAGTTGAAAACTAAAGGGTCATAAAGGCTATGGTGACTTGGGATAGTCATAACATGGTGTGAGCATGCGCCAAGTCAACCCAAATAAAGCATCAAAGGAGAATACCGCAATACTATGCTTTAATATGCTAAAACAACGCATGATTCCTCCAAAGCACATTAAGAAATATCAATTGTTTATAACAGCAAAGGAATACTAAGCATAAAGCCAAAACAATATCGATCATGGCATGACAAAGCATATGCCACAGTCAAAAACAAGCTCTCTTTAACACTTAAGCATTAACTTTCCTACTCTTTTCCAATCCAAACCAAACTATTTGAACACCAATGTATGAAAGAGGGGGTCCAACCAATTTATTCAGCAAACTAAGAAAACCAAGCAAACTAGAAACCAAAACAAAAACGAAAAAGAAGACGCTCCAAGATCAACACAACTATGCATGAAACAATAAAAATGAAGCGTTTGGAAGAAACCTGGGACTTTTATTGATGAAGAAGGGGATTCCTTGGGAATCCCCAAGCTTTGACGCTTGAACTTCTTGGATATTTCTTGGGGTGACATGCGTGGCATCCCCAAGCTTGAGCTTTAGTCCATCCTTCATCTCATTACTCATTCCTTCCATACACCTGAAATGTTTCCTTCATACAAAACTTCACACAATCTTTATTAGCAACATTAGTGCACTCAAGATAATAGGTCTTTAGGTTTAGTTCCAACACCAAATAAACTTCCATTAGAACACTAGATACTGTAGCACCTCCCTCAAAAAGCTCAATTCCCCAAAAGAACTCAAAAAGGAACCAACAAGAAGCAAATGCAAATAATGGCAGAAATCTGTCAAAACAGACCAGTAGGTAAAGACAAATTTTTTAGAAAACCTTCTGTTGCTCAAATCGAAAAGTGTTGAACTAACGAAAGTTATATAACAACCTGGGTCAGAAGCACAAAAATTCAAGCCTTAAAAAGACGTACAGAGATTTTACACGAATTTCTACGGCGAAGCACAGAAATCTAATTCGGGACAACAACTTTCCCAATCATTACTTCTCTCTCATTAGAGGTTACTCTTGGCACAAAAGGCAAATAAAAAGGATAAGGAGCGGTTATTACAGAAGTAATAACTTCCAAGACTCATCTAAAACTTTTGGGTTATCTCCCAATAAGTACGTTTCTTTAACACCTTTAAGTTGGGCATGATAAATTTCAATGATGCTCACATAAGGATATGAATTGAAGTAAAAGAGAGCATCAAGAAGAAAATATGGAACAAATTTAAGTCTAACCCACTTCCTATGAAAAATAATCTTGTAAAGAAACAAGTCATGAATGCACAAAGAAACAAGCATAGGAAAACAAAACAAGTGCAATTTCAAAAATTTCAACATAAAGAGGGAAAACTTAATATTGTTGAGATACATAAAACCATGTTTCCCTCTCTCATAATAACTTTCAGTAGCATCATGAATAAAATTAAAAATATAAATATCACATAAAACATTCTTATCATGATCCACATGCATAAAAGAATTAATACTCTCCACATAAACATAGTCATTCTTATTAACTATGGTGGGAGCAAATTCAGCAAAATAGCTATCATTATTATTCTCATCACCATAATCATCAAATATAGGAGGCATATTGTAATCATAATTAATTTTCTCCTCAATGGTAGGTGGACTGAAAATATCATACTCATCATTGTAATCATCATATATTGGAGGTGTAGTATCATCATAAGCAATAGAATAATTATCTTCCAAAGTGTGTTCATTTGTAAACATATCATCATTGGAAGGTTCATGGATAGCACTAATAGTACATCAATTATTAATATCATCATTGTTAGAATTGGTACCAAAGATATTTTCAATATCAAAAGAGTGTGCTTTTCCCAATCATGATCACTACTATAGATAACAGGCATAGGAACATCATCGAGTTCAGACTCATCAAGAACTATAATAGGAGCAACATGCTTAGGGGAAAATACCGTTTCCTCCCTCCTTTTACTCCTCCTCCTCTTCTTTTTCTTCTTCTCTTTAGGAGGGATAGGCTTGAAAGGAAGCTTCTCCATATACCCTGGTTCATTGTTAGAGACAATAGAAGAAACTTTGGAGGATTCCTTCTTTTCATTAATAAGATCAAAACTCATATTAGTCTTGTCATATTTTGGGAAAATCTCATCTTCTATAATATTTTGTATGTAAGTATTTGTGTGAAAATTCTCAACACAATAAAGATGAAAACCATGTAGGACACTATTCATATCAAAAGCACCCATATCTACCAAAGAGGTTTTTCTTGATAACTCTTCACACCCCAAAAATAATGTAAGTTCATCATGCTGATTAGGAGTGATCATGTCATCACAATACAAACTTGCAGTACTCATTGGATTAGAAGGGCTATTATTATGGCATGAGCATTGAAAATTGAAATGACCCACTTCAAAGCAAAGTTCACAAATAAAAGGATAAAGGGCAACAAAAAAATTTACCAAGATCATTTAAAGCCCTATACCACATTCTAGTTTTTTCATTCCTGTGGGTGATACAATATTATTCTTCAATTTGATTATTCTCACAAGGTCTATATATTCCACAAAAATTAACATGCTTATAAGAAATAGTACTTTCAGAGGTTTGAGCATGTTTATTGCTATCATTAATAACAATTTCATTTTCACTGCAAGTGTCTTTAAAAGGCTCATGATACATGTCCAATTTTTCTTTAGGAGCATTAATATGAGAAGCAAAGGCTCTGAAACAATCAATAGGAATTGGAGGATCAAGGCCATATTTAGCACTAAGCTCTTGAAAATCAGCAGTTTCAGCGAAAGACTTAATGCAATCATACTCATAGTTTATACCTGGTTCTTTACCTTTGTTGTTATCCCAATCTTCGGTATTGCTTTGAATTGTTTCAAGAAGATCCCACTTAACTTTGACCTCCTTACTTGTGAAGGATCCCTCTAAACAAGTATCTAGATAGTCCTTGTAAAGCCCTGAAAGCCTTGCATAGAAATTATTAATAACAATATTACTGGGGAGCTCATGAATGGGACATTTGAGCATTAGTGATTTCAATCTCCCCCATGCTTGGGCAATACTTTCTCCATCCTAAGGATGAAAATTATAAATATGATTCCTATCTTTATGAATTTCATGAGGAGGATAAAATTTAGAGTAAAAGAGAGATTCAAACTCCTTCCACTCCAAATGATGAGGATCATCTAGTAGCTCATACCACTCCCTTGCTTTGTCCTTAAGTGATAAAGAGAATAACTTCTTCTTGACTTGATCTGTTGTAATACCTGCACACTTGAACAACCCGCACAATTCGTGTATAAAGAGCAAATGATCACCAGGATGGACACTTCCATCTCCAAAATAGTAGTTATCCATAACACAAACAATAATTCTAGTAGGTATTTTAAAAGGGATGCTTCCAGTATGTGGATTTAAAATATCACAAGTATCATTAGAATTACCACACATGGGAGATAAAGTATCATCAGAGAAATTTTTCTTCTTTAAAGCTAGGGAACTAAAAATATCATTTTCACAAAAACTAACTTCCCCAAGATCAGATGTTTCCATAGCATTAGTAACAAAGGTGTTCAAAAGATTCATACTAATAACATTGCTATTAGCATGCAAAGAAAGTTCCATGGGTTTTTTAATTTTCTTTTTGGACAATTCGAGTTCTAACTTAGGAAAAATACTAAAAAGCTCTCTAATTTTGTTGTTGTTTTCCATTAAGCCTAACTAGTGAAAACAAGAAACAAAAGACAAAATTGCAGAATCTAAAGGAAATAACTTCGAGCAGTCACACCGGAGGATGTGAGTACCTTTTACCTTACTTCCTCGGCAACGGCGCCAGAAAATAGCTTGATGTATACGCACTTCTATTCTTGTAGACAGTTGTTGGGCCTTCAAGTGTAGAGGTTTGTAGAACAGCAACAAGTTTTCCCTTAAGTGGATTACCCAAGGTTTATCGAACTCAGGGAGGAAGTGGTCAAAGGTATTCCCTCTCAAGCAATCCTGCAATCAAGATACAAGAAGTCTCTTGTGTCCCCAACACACCCAATACACTTGTCAGGTGTATAGGTGCACTAGTTCGGCGAAGAGATAGTGAAATACAAGTGGTGTAGATAATTATAAGTAGTAACGGTGCGAGAAAGTAGCTTGATGGCGTGGAAGAGACTAAAGGCAAACTGAAATAAAGATGGAAGCAAGCAAACATGTAACAGATCTAATTGCAAATGATGTTTCAATGTTTAGAAACAAGGCCTAGGGATCATAATTTCACTAGTGAACACTCTGATATAAATATATTCTTCTTTATGATACTACGCTGAACTACTCTCCGGTTGGACACTCGTGATCTCAGATCTAATACGCTGAACTACTTTATGATAGCAGAGATCTATTAAAGCACTCGAGTAGCAAGGTAGATCTATAGATTACAAGCTCATGATCTCAATAAGATCATGCATAGAGAGAGAGATGAACACATAGCTACCGGTAGAACCCTTAGCCTCGAGAGAACTACTCCCTCCTGATCATGGGAATCAGCAATGGTGATGGAGATGGCGGTGGAGATCGATGGAGATGGCTCCGGGGGCACTTCCCCGTCCCGGCAGGATGCCAGAATAGAGACTTTCTGTCCCCCGAAGCTCCCCTTCGGTGGCGGCGGCGCTGTGGAACTTTTCGTGGCTGGAGGCTAGACGATCTAGGGTTTATGCATCGGGAGGCTTCTTATAGGCGAAGAGGCAAGGTCGGTGGGTGGCCAGGGGGCCCACACCACCTGGTGGCATGGCTAGGACTAGCCCGTGTCACCATATGGTGTGGCCATCTTGTGGCCCCTCTCCGGCTCGTCTACTGGCTCCATGAGTCTTCTGGTAAAATATCGACTTTGGCTTTTGTTCGGTCCAATTCCGAGAATATTGATTTTCTGACTTTCCTGGAACCAAAAACAGCAGAAAACAGGCAACTAGCACTGTGGCATCTTGTTAATAGGTTAGTTCGAGAAAATGTGTAAAAGTACTCCAAAGTGTGGACAAAACACAAGAAAGTAGATAAAACCAAGCATGGAACATCAAAAATTATAGATACATTTGCAATGTATCAATCCTCCTGCTTCTTCTCTTCCCACATCTGTGGGCTGCTCCACAGAGAAAACCCCTCCGCCATCGGTGGAGCCGAAGGAGAAAATTTTGTCTTCTGTGGAGAAAGAGGTCTAGAAAGATGTCGCCGCTTCTTCCAAGCTGCCACCGCAAAAAAGGAGAAAAATGGCGGGTAAAGGGGTGGTGATATCTGAGGAACCCGTTCATGTGGACATGAAGGATGTAAGTTACTTTTAACACCGGAATTTTTCCTTCCCCATATATTTAGTCTGCCTTTATATCCTTTTGTTGTGTTTTTCCCTTGCTCAGCCTTTGATGCGCGAGATGGTCGCTATGGCCGCTCGATTTATAGGGATCCGTGATGATGCCGAAGAGCTGAAAGGTATGTGCTGGTCACTTTTGTAATTTCCTTGTAAACATGCTCATCCTCATTTTTGCATTTCACTTCTACAGCCGCTACCAAGCAATCCGCGATTATTCGGGATGAGGCGAAGAAGCGTGCCAATGATCTGGAAGGTAGGCTCTGAGTTGCCGAAGAGGCCAATCAGAAGGCGAAAGCTGATGCTGAGGAGGTGGCCAGGCAAGTCGCTGCTCGAGATGCAGATCTGCGGCAGCGCCTAGAGGACCTAAATAACTCGCTAACCCGTAAGTTTTTATATGTTCATGTTTTTTTGTCTCTTTCTTTTGGTTGTAAACCTCTTCTTCTCTCTTTTTGTTTGTTAGAGCTGACTGGCCAGAACCTGGCGCTGGATAATGATAAGAAGGTTGATCCTTTATCGGATGTTGTTAGCACTTTGGAGGCTAACAACGCTCATGGGCGCAATCTTCTTGTCCATTCACGCCGCACCTTCAAGAAGCTCCATGCCGAAGTATTTCCAACCACGGATGTGTCGGAGGATTTGAATGATCTTGTCGCCATTTTTGGTGCTGATCCCGGCTTCCTTGTTGGTTATAGTTTGACGTAGTCAAGGAGCGGTGCTGAAACTTCGATGGCCCTGGTGATCGCGCATGACGAGAAGGTCGACTGGGAGAAGGTTAGCTCCTCTGTCCCGGTCACCTCCAGTGGCATAGCAATTGATCTGACGCCGCATATTAAAAGGGCCATAAAATATTCTCAGCTGCTCCTAGGTCTGGTCTCGGGTTCAGTGAAACTGGTTGCCCCTTCCTGAGCTGTTCTTACTACGACGGGCGCTCCTTCTTCAGCTGCTGCTGCTACTGCTGTTGTAGCTAGTGCTCCTTCTGCCACCTTGTCTTTGAAGGATGCAGCCTCATAGGCCTTTGTTTTGTAATAGTTTGTCGTGTCTCCCTTTATTGTAATGGATTCTGAACTTATCTAGCCTCCTTTTGCTTCTTTTCGCAAGACAACAACTTTTGAATATATGCGTGTGATCTTGCATTTGTATGCTGAGTGTTTTGTATGCTTTTCTGTCTTGTCAGATCTTGAATGATTCTTCGGCTCCTTCTGGTTCCCTGCAACCGTTGGATGTTGTTGCACCCTCCGCTATAGCGGGTGCGATCAGTCATGTTGTCGTGCGTACGGTGGATCCGCCACTGTATGCTGAAAAGATAGAGCAAGTGAAGAAACTTGAAGGAAAACTTCGGGTTGTTCATCGATTGTGGATGTTTCCCAGTCAAAAGCATGCCAAGATCTCAATCATGAGGCTTTTTCTTGGAAGAAATCTCCAGGGCGAGTGAGAGGTTGTTGTGTAAGTACTTGTCCTCTCTCTTTTTCCTTTGGTTGCCTTTTCCATCTTGCGGGAAATTGATTTTTTTCTTGATTTCTAGGCATTCGATTGTGCGAGAGGGATGAGACCCAGCGTCTGCGCAACCGAATGCAAGCTCTTGTGGCTGCTTCCCGAAGTTCTGAGACGGACTTTTGGACTGATCATCGCCGTGCCTATACTGTGGCATTGCTTCAGGATCGCCTGTTGCAGTTGCAGCAATTCGTCGAGTGCTGCCGTAGGTCTCTGACCGTTACTTATCATGACATGTTTTCTCGGGATCCTCAGCCTAAAACCTTGGTGGACTTGATTGCAAAGTTCCAACAGGGTGAGAAGATCCATCATTTTGTGAAGCTTCAACTTGTGGCGGGTGCTAAGCTTGCTCTTTCCTGGGTGCATGTGCACCATCTGTTGATAGACTTGGACGATGTATCTTCGTGGCTACCTTCTCCTTCCGTCGGTGGTCATATTGATATGGTGCCCCATTACGCCACTGCTCATGGTCCTGCCATTAGAATTGTCCGAAAATGTTTGGAGGCAGACGAAGAATTGTTTATAAATTTTGAGATCTGACTGCTTGTTTGTGCAGCTTTTGTACTTTTGTGTAGAACTACTTTATACTTGTCAAAAAGGTCATATGTTTTATACGAGATTTTAATTATATGTTGTATTCTCTTATGGGGAATCTAGCGAACTGATGTGCCATAGAAGTTTTTTGTCGCGGAATACTTTCTTTAGTTATTCATATCAATGGGTGAGAGTACATTGTGGTGGCGTGATCGCCTGGCTGTCGGCCTTTATTGAAAATAAGGTGTATCTAAATAGAAATTTTCTGAAAGGGCTTCGGCTTCCGTCAGTAGGTCTTCTTATGCGGGACCGTTATTGGAGGCTGCATACGTTGCTTCTTGCGAGGCTGCTGCTTGCTTGCTCTTCTGATATTTTCTTCTTGCGGGAGTGTCCTTCGTGTGCCGACTCTTCATCCGCCAATTTTAGCTGTCCAAGCCCCACCTCCATCCCGAAAGATTCCGAGATTTTGTTGAATTCTCGATCGCAGCTATCTGCACGGCTGAAGCTTCCTTTGACTGTGATGACCCCATTTGGGGCTGGCATTTTTAACACTAAGTATGCATAGTGAGGTACTGCCATGAACCTAGTGAAAGTTGGTCGTCCCAAGATCGCGTGATATTGAGATGGCCAGTCCATGACTTCGAATTCCAGCTTTTCTCGTCTAAAGTTGCTTTTTGACCCAAAAACTACGTCGAAGTGGATTTTTCCTAATGGAGTTTTGTCTTTTCCTAGAACTATCATGTGGAAGGTTGTGTCTGTCGGTGTTAGGTTCATCATGGACCAGTTCATGGCCCTCAAAGTTTTGGTGTAAATCAGGTTGATGCTGCTTCCTGCATCCAGGAAAACCTTGCTCATGTTGAACCCGCCAATTTGTGCTTCCACTATTAGTGCTGATTGGCCTGGCTGAGGGACCCGTAATGGGTGGTCAGCTCTGCTGAAAGTAATTTATTTCTCTGACCAATGGAGATACTCTGGTGTACGAGGTGGCTTTGTTACCGCCAAATTTACTTGCCTAGTGATCAACTTTTGGGTTCTATTAGAGGGTGGCCCCTTCTGGATCATTGACATTGCTCCCTTTGATCTAGAATATTCGTTGTCTTGATATACTGGGTTTTGCGGCTGTCCCACTGGTGGAGGCCCCTGCGGTGGTGGTGGAGCGCCAATGGCCAAAGTGCCAGGTGTGGGGTAGTAGTTTCTGTTTGTTGCTTCGGCTGCCTTTGCATTGCATAGTTCTTGCATCTTTAGGAATGTCCTGCAGTCTTTTAGGAGGTGATTTGATCGCCTTTTCCCTATTGAGTCGATGTAGTAGTGCATATTGTAGTGTCCTTCTAACATTTGTCCTGCTAACATTCGTGGGTCTCGGTTCGTCGGCTGGTATCGTTGTCGTAGCTTGCTTTCACCGATGTTGTCCCTACTGCCATGATATCTGTTGTTGCAGTCATCACTTCGTCGGTTGTCCTCTCTATAAAAACCCGCCACGATGTAAGTGGGTGTTTGGTACCCATCGTTGGTTCGTCGTCTTCGGTCGTTGCTACACCGGTCTCTGTCGTCGGGTGAACGAGCCCTTTTGTTGTGTACTGCATCCTCTCCATCGGCCCAATGATTTGCTATTTCCATCAGTTGTGAAATTGTTTTTAGCTTTGTTTGTCCTAGTTCTTCAATGAACTCTTGTCGACGAAGACCATCATTGAAGGTGTCGATTGCTCTTTCATCGGATATTGCTTCAGCCGAATTTTTGGTAATGTTCCATCGTTGGATGAAGGCTCGTATTGATTCTCCTGGCTTTGGTTTGCAGGCACGTAACTGCTCTAAAGACATGGGTCGCTTGAATGTGGATTGGAAGTTGCTGATGAATTTGTCTTCAAGATCATTCCAACTGTTGATGGAATCTTCTGGTAGTTGCTTTAGCCAGGAGCATGCCACACCGGTTAGGTGGAGCTGCAGGCTTTGCATTGCCGTGGCTTTGGATCCTCCTTGTAATCTGACAGTCGCCGGATAATCTGTCAGCCAAGCTTCGGGTTCTTGGAGGCCGTCGTATTTTTGTCGATCTTGGGGTAGCTTAAAATCTTTTGGCACTGGAGTTTTGCGAACCTGTCGGGTAAAGCAGCTAGCTCCGCATAATTCTTGTTCGTCCTCACTTTCACCATCAAGGTACCCTCGGGTGTTGCGCTCTTCTCATGATCGATCAATCCTTCGCTGGGTGATGTCGTTTCTTGCATCGTTGCACGGTTCTTGTTCGGAAAAGTGGACCCGATGTGGCGACCGCGATCGTCGGGTGTGACCTCCTTGCCGAGGGCTATTGCAACATCGTGGGGATCGGTCATGTTGCCTCGTGGTTTCTTTATCTGCTTGCGCAAGAGTTTCTCCCACCAAGCCGAGGTTTATCAAGGCAGATCGGTGGAGGGCTGCACGAGGATCATCGGGTGTAGGTTGTGTTGTGATTAAGTATTTTTGTGTAGCCACAATAGCTGCATGGGCTGTTTTTTCCTTGATATTTCCATCTTGATCTACCGACATAAACGAGAGATCAAGGTCTCGAATAAATTCACTTATCTCTTCTTCGCGTATATCTCGTAATCTAGATGTTCCTCCTCTTGGTGATGCTCCTACTGATATGCTTCTTGATCCTCGGGTAGGGCTTAGCTGTGCCCGCCGTAAGCTAGATTCGTCGCTTACCTTTTTCCTTTCGTCAAGTTGCCTTTGCATCCTAAGGATTTCTCTCTTTTTGCGGTGTAGCAGGCCCTGGTATGCCAATAGATCTTTGTGGGTGGCGTCTGTTGCCATTGGGACCGCACCCGAGATTGTTGCTCTTGCTTTTTCCCATGCGCTTGTTGGTAGGTCGAGGGTTCGCCTCTCATCTTCACATGGTTGCTCGTCTTCCTCGTTTCCCCGGTTGACTGTTGGGTTTGCCCCGTTTCCTCGATTTCCTTCATTGTCATCACTTCCTACATTATGGTTTGAGAGAATATCGTCGGGGTTAAGAATTGGGTTACTGTTGGAGTCTTGCTGGGTTGTGGCGTCTCTGATGATCACGCAGACTTGGTGCTGAGTGGCGTACGGACCGGTAACATCGTCGTTTTCGCTAATGGAGACACTATCGGATGAGCCAATGAAGTCCATCAGTTTTTGCTCTCGATAAATTTCTGCCATCCGAATCCAAAGTCGATGCTTTCGCTACTTTCTTCGGGTTCTGAATTGTCTAGGCTTGCTTCTCGTAGTGGTGTGAACGGTGGGTCTGATCCGAAGGAGAGATTGTCATAGAGACAATCAAGATCCCCTAGATTCGTTTCGACTTGCTTGCCTTTGTTGCCTTCTTTGATCTATGTTTCGACTTCCATTGAGGATCCAATGGAAGGTTCCTATACTTCTATTGGGCGTAGCTTTACGGGTGGGTGGGCGTGGATTTGCTTTCATTGAGTTGATGCTTGGTGGAGAGCGTTCTGCCAAAATCTGTGGTTCCAGCGTTCAAGTTTCCCACAGACGGCACCAATTGACGAGGGGTAACCTCGGCAATGCCCATGGTGATGGACTTAGGGTTTTGCGGAAAATAGAACACTAGAGATTTCATCGGATGTTAGGAAAACAATGAAGACAAAGTCGCGTGAGTATTGGGAAAACACTCTATTACAAGTTGTCCTCTAGATTTCAGTACCCTCGCTTAGGCTTCTCTCGTCCTATATATAATAGGACGGGTTTCAAAGCTGTATGCGGATAGGTTTCATACACGCGTGATTACAATACCAACATAATGTCGGTTCAGGTTTCTTTCCTAATACAATAAGAAGTATTTGTCGGTTGCTTCCTTGGGCCGTTATCTGGAATCTTCATGGTCCACAGGCCCTTTACTCAATATAGGGTAGCGAATAATGAGCATCCGAGTAATCATACCCATGTCAGCTGTGCTCATGAAGAGAGCTAGGGGGACGACATGGCGGAAGTGGTGGCAGAAGGAGCAGGAGTCCGGTTCATGGGCATCGTAGGCGTGGTGAACATCCAAGACAGCGTGCCCTATCGCCAAGTAATGCTAGGCATAGGATTAATTCAAACATTGAGGTGTGGCGCTACCAGTCGGACAATATCTACGTGGGTCCAAAATGCTTTGGACCGCGTGTACGACAAACAAATTTTTTGGAAGGGTTTGCCATATCAAGGCAAATCTAGCCCTAGGACGGTGTGGCTCGGCCAGACACCTGGCTACAGGACTACTTCCAGGCCTGTGATACATTGCAAATGTATCTATAATTTTTTGCTGTTCCATGCTTGGTTTTATCCACTTTCTTCTGTTTTGTGCGCACTTTGGAGTACTTTTCATATGATTTCTTGCACTAACCTATTAACAAGAGCCATAGTGCCAGCTGCCTGTTTTCTGCTGTTTTTGGTTCCAAGAAAGTCAGAAAATGAATATTCTCGGAATTGGACGGGACAAAAGCCAAAGTGCCTATTTTTCCGGAAGACTCACGGAGCCAGAATCCGAGACGGAGGAGGGCTAGGGCCTGGCCACACCCCCCCCCCCCCCCCCCCCCAAGCGCGGGTGCCCCCAGGCCGTGCCAGGGCATGGTCTGGCCGCCCCAGGCACCCCTCGGTCTCCCTCTTTCCCTATAAGAAGCCTTCTGACCTAAAAACACCGGGGGGTTCGACGTTTTTCCAAAAGGAGTTCCGCTCCGCCACCACCACCAGATTCCACGAAACAGCACCAGAAACTCCTTCTGGCAACCTGCCGGGATGGGGAATAGGAGGAGATCATCGCCATCATCATCACCATCGCTTATCCATCGACCATCCATGTTTCCCCCATCTATGAGTGAGTAATCTCCCGATGTAGGCTATGGGGATGGTAGGGATTGGATGAGCTCGTTCATGTAATGGCATCAGATTGTTAGGGCATGGTGCCTAGTATCTTTTATTAGTGCTTTATGACTTTGTTGCGACTTGTTGTGCTTAATGCTTGTCACTAGGGCCCGAGTGCCATGATTTCAGATCTGAACATGTTATTGATTCATTATGATAGTATTGTTTTTGGTCTTATCTACAAGTTGTATACACACGTTGTTGTCCGGAACCAATGGCCCCGAAGTGATAGAAATCGGGATAACCGGAGGGAATGGCTTTGATGTGAGGATCACATGTGTTCCCGGAGTGTTAATGCTTTGCTCCGGTGCTCTATTAAAAGGAGCACCTTAATTGCCAGTAGTTCCCTTGAGGCCCTGCTGCAAACGGGCTAGCAGGACAAAAGATGTTGTGCAAGTTATCATTGCGAACACGTATGACTATATATGGAAAACATGCCTAGGATTATCTAGTACTTGGATGCTTTATCTTATTTATCTGCAATTGCCCTATGTTCTGATTGCTGTGTGAATTGTCTTGTCCATGCAACTCCCGTCCATCCATCCCTATGCCTACCGCACTCGAATCCCACTGTTTACTGCAATTGTTACTGCTATCTTTACTTTACTACTGCTGCTACTTTACTATTCCTACTACAAAACTGTTGCTACTAATAAACTGCTGTGAGAAAGATTGTTTCCAGGTGCAGCTGAATTGACAACTCAATTGTTAAGCCTTATAAATATTCTTTGTCTCCCCTTGTGGCGAATCAATAAATTGGGTTTCACTTCCCTCGAAAATACTGCGATACACCCCCTATACTTGTGGGTAATCAAGACTATTTTCTAGCGCCGTTGCCGGGGAGCATAGCTTTATTTATCAAGTTCACTTGGATTCTCTATTGTTCACTGCTATCCATCCATCATGGATAAGTCTCGTGATGGCAAGTTTCCTATTTTACCATCCACTACAAGAAGAGGTATGGTTCAGAACACCTCTGCTGCTCTTGATTCACCATCTGTTATAAGTAAGCTCGTTACACCACCACATACACATGCTACACACACTTCTACTACTGCTGAATCTGAAACTTCTGATACTTATGATGCTGCTTCTACTGTGCTTGATAAGAGTGGTTCATTAGGTCCTTTCCTAGATGCTACGATTGCTAGAACTATAGCTGGAAATACTGAAACTCCTAATGAAGACACTAATACTACACCTGTTAGTTCACCTGAGTCTAGTGAAAGTTATGATATTGAAGATGGTTATGTTGAGATGACCGATGAATTTATTAAAGAATGTAAAAACACCCATGATAGGAGCGCTACTAAGAGTCTCCTTGAGAGGCATACTATTAGACCCAAATTGTCTCCTATTGCTAAGTTTGCTGCTTCTCCCATAAACATTAAAGATAAAGATTATGATTTCTCTCTTGATCTATCTTACATAGCTATTGTTGAGAAAGAACCTTTTTGTGGGACTAAGAATGAAAGTGCAGTAGCACATATGAATGAACTTTCTACCATGAGTGGCTTGTTTTATGATGATATTAAGATGCGTACTTACTTTGTTGCTAAGATTTTCCCCTTTTCACTGAAAGGAGAAGCTAAAACTTGGTCTAGTAATTTACCTCCTGGATCTATTGATAGCCCTGAGTGCTTGATTAGTACTTTCCTGCAGAAATATTTTCCTCCGAGTGCTAGACATGCTATTTTGCAGGAAATTTTTAATTTTCAATACGGAGAAAAAGAGGTATTGCCTGAATCTTGGGCAAGGTTTTGTGCTTTGATTC
Organism: Avena eriantha; assembly: GCA_910589775.1. Lineage (NCBI taxonomy): Eukaryota > Viridiplantae > Streptophyta > Magnoliopsida > Poales > Poaceae > Avena > Avena eriantha. The sequence continues at coordinate 489,772,681 of OU342741.1, read as the reverse complement.
ATGCACAAGCTGGAAGTCCATTACCTAAGAATGAGCTTCTTGATATATTTTTAATGGACTAACTGAAGAATCTAGGACATACCTAGATAGTTGTGCTGATTGTGTTTTCAGGAATAAGACTCCTAAGGAAGCTGGGGAATTAATGGCTAAAATAAGTAAGAACTATGAAGATTGGAATCCTCTTGAACAAGCTATACCTGAAGTAATTGTACCTGAACCTACTATACCAGTGCCTATTCCAACATCAAAAAAGAGGGGAGTTATTGAATTAAATGATGAAGTGATGAAGGAAGCTAAGAAATGTCTTAAGGAGAAGGGAATTAAAGCTGCAGATGTCAAGAATTTACCACCTATAGGAGAATTATGTAAGCCTATTCCCTACTCATCCACTATTGAGGTACACTCTCTCCAACACTTTGATGAAGGTGATATCCCTTACTCTAAACCCCCTGATCAATGCTTAGAAGAATTTGATATCTTTATTGTTAAGCAAGATAATTTTAATAAAAGGGTGCAAAATCATCTAATGGAAAACACTAGAGTTATTGTTGAGTTGAAAGATATTGTGGAAAGAACCTCTAATGATGTTAAAATGATTGTTAAACACTTTCAAATGGTTCAAACTCAAATAGATCAACTCATTAAAGTGCAAAAAGACTTGCTTATTAATGCCGCTAAAGAAAAACATGCTTATGAAATTAGAACTAGAAGTGGAGCTGCTACCCAGGATCCTCTATATCTGAGGGGTATCCAAAAAGAATTGAGCAGGATTCTCAACAAGCTGAAAATAGTGGTTCTACTCGTAAGAAAAGGAAAAAGAAACATCAAAATGTTGTAGAACCCTCTGAACCTGCTATAGATCCTAACAGTATATTATCTCTGATGCTGAAACTGAAGGTGGTAATGAAGGTAATGAAGTTCCTAATGAATTTTTTTTGAAGAAGAACCTGAAAACCACACTAAGAATACTAAATACACTAAAGAAGATTTTATTGCTAAGAAACATGGTAGTGAAAGGGAACCTTGGGTCCAAAAACCTATGCCATTCCCTGATAAGAAACACAAGTCAAAGGAGGATGAACACTATAATAAGTTTTGTGAGTGGATGAAACCTTTATTCTTGCAAATTCCTTTGACTGATGCTATTAAATTGCCTCCTTATTCAAAGTATATGAAGGATATTGTCTCGAATAAAAGGAAGATCCCTAATGAAGAAATTTCTACTTTGCTTGCTAATTATTCCTTTAATGGTAAGGTCCCTAAGAAACTTGGAGACCCAGGGATTCCAACTATCCCTTGTTCTATTAAGAATAGTTATGGTAGAACTGCTTTGTGTGATTTGGGAGCTGGAGTTAGTGTTATGCCTTTCTCTCTCTATAAGAGGCTTCAACTAGAAAAATTAATACCAACTAATATATCTTTGCAAATGGCTGATAAATCTACCACTATTCCCGTTGGTATATGTGAGGATGTACCTATTCAAGTGGCTCATAATTGCTTGATATTAACTGATTTTGTTGTTCTTGAAATGCCTGAATATGATAATATGTCTATTATTCTTGGGAGACCTTTTCTTAATACTGCAGGAGCTATTATTAACTGTAATCAAGGAAAGGTGACCTTTAATGTTAATGACAAGGAACATACTGTCTATTTCCCCAAGAAGATTGAAAGGACTTATGGTTTGAATTCAATTGAACATGTTGAGGGCATTCAAGTTGGAGAAATATATTGTCCCATACCAAGAGAAAAATTTGAAACTATTATGATTGGGACCATTGCTATCAAAATTGAGGTAACATAATCACTAGTGAAATACAAGTATTGTCTCATATGAAATTGTTTTGGTAGCAAGACCTGATCAACCCTTTTAACAAAAGGATTTCATTGAACAAAACAATGTTTTCACCATGATTATCTGTGCTTACTTCTATTCTATCCATTTTAGTTTTTGCTTATGTCTAACTTAAAGGCATTAAAGAAAAGTACTTATTGGGAGATAACCCAAAAGTTTTAGATGATCCTTGGAAGTTATTACCTCAGTAATAACTGCTCCTTATCCTTTTTATTTGCTTTTAGTGCCAAGAGTAACCTCTAATGAGAGAGAAGTAATGGTTGGGAAAGTTGCTGTCCCGAAACAGATATTTGTGCTTCACCGTAAAAATTCGTGTAAAATCTCTGTACGTCCTCTTGAGGCGTGAATTTTTGTGCTTCTGCCCCAGGTTGTTATCTAACTTTCGTTAGTTCAACATTTTGATTTGAGAAACAGAAGGTCTTCGAAAAAATTCGTCTTTACCTGCTGGTCTGTTTTGACAGATTTCTGCCATTTTCTACATTTGCTTCTTGTTGGTTCCTTTTTGAGTTCTTTTGGGGAATTGAGCTTTTTGAGGGAAGTGCTACAATAGCTAGTGTTCTAATGGAAGTTTATTTGGTGTTAGAACTAAACCTTAAGACCTATTATCTCGAGTGCACTAATGTTGCTAATAAAGATTGTGTGAAGTTTTGTAAGAAGGAAAAATTTCAGGTGTATGGAAGGAATGAGTAATGAGATGAAGGATGGACTAAAGCTCAAGCTTGGGGATGCCACACGTGTCACCCCAAGAAATATCCAAGAAGTTCAAGCGTCAAAGCTTGGGGATGCCCAAGGCATCCCCTTCTTCATCAATAAAAATCCCAGGTTTCTTCCAAACGCTTCATTTTTATTGTTTCATGCACAGTTGTGTTGATCTTGGAGCGTCTTCTTTTTCATTTTCGTTTTCATTTCTAGTTTGCTTGGTTTTCTTAGTTTGCTGAATAAATTGGTTGGACCCCCTCTTTCATACATTGGTGTTCAAATAGTTTGGTTTGGTTTGGAAAAGAGTAGGAAAGCTCATGCTTATGTGGTAAAAAGAGCTTGTTTTTGACTATGGCCTATGCTTTGTCATGCCATGCTTGATATTGTTTTGGATTTATGCTTAGTATTCTTTGTTGTAGCATGACTTGTTATAAACAATTGAGATTGCTTAATGTTCCTTGGATGAATCATGCGTTGTTTTAGCATATTAAAGCATAGTATAGTGGTATTCTCCTTTGATGCTTTATTCGGGTTGACTTGGTGCATGCTCACACCATGTTATGACTATCTCAAGTCACCATAGCCTTTATGATCCTTTATTTTTCAACTTGTAGTATCACTTTATGCTTTGATCAATGATGTTTTGTCGCTCTACATGATTATGGCCATTATTGCTCTCTTAGTTTGTCGCTCCCGGTCTTTTGCTAGCCTCCACAACCAAGCATGAGTTCCACTCATGCATCCAACTCCCCAAACCAAGTTATTCCAAAGAGTCCACCATACCTACCTACTAGCTTATGCTATTCCAAGTATATTGATGCTTTTGTTTACCTTCCAAATTAAACTTGTTATGAGAAAGCTAGTGATTAAACCATTGTGTTGTCTATGTTGTATATGCTTGCACTTATTTGTTGGGAATTAGCAGAACCATGTTGTCATGGGGAACGCTTTCAACATTGCACTTGGTACCTTGTACCTAGTTGATATCATGCTCTTTTGTATATGGATGTCGTCGGTGTGAAATGAAAGGTGAGCTTGTAAGCCCATGGAGTTATGTATATGTGTTAGAGAAACGCCTGGGCTGCTGGTCTAATCCATGTTGACATGGTGGAAACCTGCAGCGTAACCATAATGAGCTGTCTATGAAGCATTCTTCTTATAAAAAAAAGAGTCCGATATTTTGAAAAAAGAGAAAAAGAAAAGAAAAAAAGAGATTATGAAAAGAGGAAAGAGAGAAAAAAGCACCATATTCCCATTGTAAATAAGAAGATTGCTGAGATGCTCGTTGTCTGCTTGCCTTGTCATTTTGATATGGGGATTCTTCCGTATCATCGGGCAAGGGGTACCCCGTTGGCGGTTCTCTATGATACACATGTACTTACGATGACAAGAACTTACCGGTGACTAAACTTCAGTAGCATGAGGAGCGGCCCTCGTATTCAAGGGACATGAGATTTCTAACTTATACCTCGTCAAGCATGTACACCATAGTTTGTTCAATTTAACCTTAATCACTTCAAGATGCTTATGATAGGGGCAATGAGAGCTGAAAGCTATAAGTACCATAATTTTTGGAAGCTCTTTATGAAACTTGAATCTCTACTTCCTTCTATGAAGGCCTTTCTTCCACCACTATATTGAGTCTCCACCTTCTATCTTTATGCACCTACTTTGAGAGCATAGTGGCCATTCTTAGTTCTATGTGCATTGTCCCAAGACTAGTTGATTGATGCATAACTTGATATAGCTTGTTTTAAACTATTTGTATCTAGTCACTCTTATAAACTTTGAAGGTATCCTATGCATTTATGTTTGCTACTCTATGAGGGACAAGCTGAATGCCACTATACTATGTTTTCTTTATGTGAAACAAACAAATGTCTTGTAGAGCATTATTATTCAAGAATATTTTGTTTGTGCCTTTTCATGTTGCAACATAGTTTCTTTTTCTTATTGCTAGAACTTTGTCTTTCTTGTTATGATTGAAGTACTATGATCCCAACTTTGAATGTTTTACAAATACTTTGATCAAGTTTATAATGGTGCATGTCACCTCAAAAATTATTCTTTCTTTTTATCGCTTACCTACTCGAGGACGAGCAGGAGTTAAGCTTGGGTATGTTGATACATTGCAAATGTATCTATAATTTTTTGATGTTCCATGCTTGGTTTTATCCACTTTCTTGTGTTTTGTCCACACTTTGGAGTACTTTTCATATGATTTCTTGGACTAACCTATAAACAAGAGCCACAGTGCCAGCTGCCTGTTTTCTGTTGTTTTTGGTTCCACGAAAGTCAGAAATGAATATTCTCAGAATTCGACGGGACACAAGCCAAAGTGCCTATTTTTCCGGAAGACTCACGGAGCCAGAATACGAGACGGAGGAAGGCCAGGGCCTGGCCACACCCCCAGGCGTGGGTGCCCCTAGGCCGCGCCAGGGCATGGTCTAGCCGCCCCAGGCACCCCCTCGGTCTCCCTCTTCGCCTATAAGAAGCCTTCTGACCTAAAAACACCAGGGGGTTCGACGTTTTTCCAGAAGGAGTTCCGCTCCGCCGCCATCACCAGATTCCACGAAACAACACCAGAAACTCCCTGCTGGCACACTGCCGGGACGGGGAATTGGAGGAGATCATCGCCATCATCATCACCATCGCTTCTCCATCGACCATCCATGTTTCCCCCATCTATGAGTGAGTAACTCCCTGCTGTAGGCCATGGGGATGGTAGGGATTGGATGAGATCTTTCATGTAATGGCATCAGATTGTTAGGGCATGGTGCCTAGTATCTTCTATTAGTGCTTTATGACTTTGTTGCGACTTGTTGTGCTTAATGCTTGTCACTAGGGCCTGAGTGCCATGATTTCAGATCTGAACATGTTATTGATTCATTATGATAGTATTGTTTTTGGTCTTATCTACAAGTTGTATACACACGTTGTTGTCTGGAACCAATGGCCCCGAAGTGACAGAAATCAGGATAACAGGAGGGAATGGCTTTGATGTGAGGATCACATGTGTTCACGGAGTGTTAATGCTTTGCTCCGGTGCTCTATTAAAAGGAGCACCTTAATTGCCAGTAGTTCCCTTGAGGCCCCGCTGCAAACGGGCTGGTAGGACAAAAGATGTTGTGCAAGTTCTCATTGCAAGCACGTATGACTATATATGGAACACATGCCTAGGATTATCTAGTACTTGGATGCTTTATCTTATTTATCTGCAATTGCCCTATGTTCTGATTGCTGTGTGAATTGTCTTGTCCATGCAACGCCCGTCCATCCATCCCTATGCCTACCGCACTCGAATCCCACTGTTTACTGCAATTGTTACTGCTGTCTTTACTTTACTACTGCCGCTACTTTACTATTCCTACTACAAAACTATTGCTACGGATAAACTGCTGTGAGCAAGATTGTTTCCAGGTGCAGCTGAATTGACAACTCAGTTGTTAAGGCTTATAAATATTCTTTGTCTTCCCTTGTGTTGAATCAATAAATTGGTTTCACTTCCCTCAAAAATACTGTGATACACCTCCTATACTTGTGGGTCATCAGCCTGCTGCATTGCCAAAGGAGGAAACATCTTGGTCGCGACCCGGTATCTCCCGCTTATGCTGAGGAAGACGGCTCGATCATGGCTCAATGAACTCCCGGAAAACACCATCCACAATTGGTATGATATGCAAAGTGCTTTCTTTCGGAATTTCGAGGGAACATATAGGAGGGCCTACACAGTTGGAGACCTGCAGCAGTGCACCTAGAAACCCGGAGAAACTTGCCAGGACTACCTCGGATGATGGATCGACACGAAGAACTCCTGCGAGGGAGTAAATGACCAAACTGTGATCGAAGCATTCATCGCTGGACTCCCTATTGGTTTACTACGTCATCGCTTGAAGTGTGACAAAGTGACTGATTTGGGGGAGATGATAGAGACGGTAAGCAAATATGCTGACGTTGATGATGATGTGAAAGGACTGCTCAATGTGTTGGTTGTGCCACAGTCGGCAAAACAACAAAAGCAGCCGGCTACAAAAGGTAAAAAACACCTCGAAGTATAAACCTAATCCGGAAAGTGCAACAGTCAATGCAACTTTCGGGTTTGGAGGATGTGGAGGCCGCGAAGGCAGCCGGGGAGGAGGCCGTGGACCTTCCAGAGTCCAAGGTAGGGGAGACCAGCAACCCGGCAAAACCTACTCTTGGGTCGACATTGTCAATAATCTGTGTGTGCATCACACAGACGGCAACATGGTCTCGTCCCACACCAATGTTGAGTGTCGCTCCAATTACGACATCAAGAAAGACGAATCCGCTGGCTACAGGGCCAAGCAACAAAAAGGAAAGAAAAATTCTGACAAAGAAAAAGAGACCAAGGAAGATTCCGACATGGAGGAAGCAAAAGCTTCAAATCCCAAGTCAGATGGAAATAAGATCTTCCCAGCAAAGAAAGACGCTTATGTCACTTTCCTTGGGTCTCAACCAGCCAAGGTTAAGAAGGCAGTGATGCACGAGCTCAACACAATTGTTCTAGCTATCCCTCAGTTTTTGGACTGGTCGGAAGTAACAATCACCTTTGACCGAGGTGATCATCCGCCTAAGTTGCACAGGCGAGGAAAGTATGCTCTAGTCATCAATCCACTTATTGACGGCTATGGGTTCTCCAAGACCCTCATGGATGGCCGCAGCAACATCAACATCCTCTACGTCGAAACGCTGCGTCGGATGAGGATCTCATAGACACATCTGAATCATAGTGATACGTTGCAAACGTATCTATAATTTTTGATGTTCCATGCTTGGTTTTTATCTAATTTCTTATCTTTTGTCCACACTTTGGAGTACTTTTTATACACTTTCTTGGACTAACCTATTAACAAGATGCCACAGTGCCAGCTGCCTGTGTTCTGCTGTTTTTGGTTCCAGGAAAGTCAGAAAATGAATATTCATGGAATTGGACGGGACAAAAGCCAAAGTCAATATTTCATCGAGGGGGACACGGAGCCAGAATACGAGACGGTGTGGGGCCAGGGGCCGGCCACACCACCTGGCTGCGCGGCCAGGTCTGACCCGCGCTAGGGGATGGTGCGGCTGCCCAGGGCACCCCATCGGCCTCCCCTTTCGCCTATAAGATGCCTCCGACACAGAAACCCTAAGGACCCGATCAAAAATCCACGAAAGAGTCTGTAGCCGCCGTCATCTCCATCCCTAGATCGGGAGGGATCTGAAGCTCTTCCCGGCACCCTGCCAGAGGGGAGAATTCACCCTGGAGGCCTTCTTCATCACCATGCAAGCCTCCGGTGTGATGCGTGAGTAGTTCATCACTGGACTATGGGTCCATGTAGTAGCTAGATGGTTGGTTCTTCTCCTTTGTGCTACCATGTCTAGATCTTGTGAGCTCCGTTCATGATCAAGATCATCTATTTGTAATCCTACATGTTGTGTTTGCGGGGATCCGATGGATATTGAGATGCTATTTCAGATTGATTATTGATTCTATCATGTCTTTGTTATTTTTGATCTTGCATGCTCTCCGTTGTTAGTAGATATCTTGGCCAGGTAGATGCTAGCAACTCGAAGAGGGAGTATTTATGCTCGATAGTGGGTTCATGCCTCTAGTAATCTGGGGAAGTGACAGAAATCTGTAAGGTACTAGATGTGTTGTTGTTACTAGGGAGAAAAGAGCAATCCTTTGTTCATAGAACAATCGTATTGTTTACTTTACACGCAATGCGTAATGCAATTATGTGTTGCTTGCAAATTAATACTGGAGGGGGTTTGGATTGATAACCTGAAGGTGGATTATTAGTCATAGATGTAGTTGGATTACAGTCTATGTATAATGTTGTAATGCCCAATCAAATCTCATAGAAGTCAATATGATTAGTATATGCATGTATGATTTCTCGATGTTTCTCAATTGCACCGCTGTAATTTGTTCACCCAACATGCCATCTATCTTAAGGAGAATCACCACTAGTGAACTATGGACCCTTGTCCTTTCTTTTACCATCAATCTACAACTATTTACTGTTTTCGTTTACTTTCTGCAAGCTTTTACTTTCTTCTACACAATACGTTTAATCCTTTGTTTTCAGCAAAACCGGTGAGATTGACAACCTCACTGTAAGTTGGGGGAAAAGTTATGTGGTTGTGTTGTGCAGGATTCCAAGTTGGAAACATCACCTTGGAGGTGTTTCCTTGCTCCTACTAGTTCGATAACCTTGGTTTCATAACTGAGGGAAACTTACTGATGTGCTCATCATACCTTCCTCTTGGGGTTCCCCAACGAGCTCGACGTCAACCACGAGCCAGCACACAGCTCTGTGATTTTTCACGGAGTTGTCCTCGGAAGACAAGCAAATTCTCTAGGAGAGATCACTTTGGAAGTTACCTTTGGAACTCCATAGAACTATCGTATGGAAGCACTTTCTTTTGAAGTGGTCCCGTTCAAGAGCGCATACCACGCTATCTTCGGGCATCCGGCTTAGTAGGCTTTTATGGCTCGCCCTTGTTATATTTACAACATGATGAAAATTCCAGGTTCCAAAGGCATCATTACGATCTGGGGAGACCCGAAGAAGGAACGAGAATGCAAAGAGGGAAATGCCGCATTTGCTGAAGCCGTCCTGCATGCTCAGGAGTACCAAGAGATCAAGAAGAACATCGACCCGTCCGAGATACCCGCAACAAAGAAGGAGGTGACCAAGCCAACTCCAGCGTTCAAGGCATCAGAAGAGACGAAGACGGTGCTGTTGAAGGATGATGACCCCTCCAAGGTGACCCAGATAGGTGTTGGTTTAGATAGCGCATAAGAAAGCATTCTCATCGAGTTCCTTAGACCCAATAAAGATATCTTCGCATGGCATCCATCTGACATGATCGGAGAGGGAACTTGTCGAGCATGGTCTAAATTTATACCCAAACGCTAAACCCGTAAAATAGTCCTTATGATGTTTCAGCGATGAAAAGCGAAAACCAATAGCTAAGGAACTAGCCCGGCTCGAGTTAGCCGGATTCATAGAAGAGGTCATCCATACTGATTGGTCGGCCAACCCTGTAATTGTCCCTAAAAAGGACGCCACTGAATTAAGTATGTGTGTTGATTATACTGCCTTGAACAAGGCTTGTCCCAAAGATCCGTTCGCCTTGCCTAGGATTGATCAAGTGATTGATTTGATAGCAGGCTTGGAACTCCTATGTTTTCTCGACGCATATTCCAGATATCATCAAATTCCGATGAAGGAGTCAGACAAAATAAAGACTTCATTCGTCACACCTTTGGGAAACTTCTGCTACGTTACAATGCCTTTGGGCTCAAGAACACAAGGATCAAATCGAACGCAATGTACATGCATATGTGGATGACATAGTTGTGATATCCAAAAAGAAGGAAACACTAATTTCTGACTTGGAGAAAACATTCAGCAATCTACAAAAATACAACATAATGCTCAATCCAAAGAAGTGTTCCTTTGCAATCCCAATCGGAAAATTGTTAGGTTTCATTGTGTCTCAAAGAGGCATAGAGGTGAACCATGACAAAATAAAGGATATACTCAACATTTCCAGGCCAACTCGCCTGAAGGACGTACAACGACTAACTGGTTGCATTGCTGCAGCCAGTCGGTTTGTAAGCCGGCTTGCTGAAAAAGCCACACCACTATACAAGCTCTTGAAAAAGACCAAGAAATTCGTCTGGACTAATGAAGCTGAAGTTGCACTACAGGATCTGAAAGCGGTACTCTCATCTGCCCCTATCCTTGTAGCACCAGAGCCACATGAGCCGATGTTGCTATACTTAGCTGCGACAAACAGAGTCGTCAGTGTTGTCATGGTGGTAGAACAACTAGAAGAAAAGCAGGAACACCTGGTGCATCGTCTGACTTATTATCTCAGCGAGGTCTTGACTGAATCAAAGCAGAGGTACCTTCATTACAAAAAGTTATCCTATGGTGTGTTCTTCGCCTCTAGAAAGCTAAGACACTATTTTCAAGAGCACAAGATTACCATGGTGAGCAAAAATCCCATGAGAGACAAAATCAACAACAGCGATGCCACTTGACGCGTCGCTAAGTGGGGAATAGAGCTAGAAGGTTTTGATATTGAGTACAAGCCATGTACAACAATCAAGTCCCAGATTTTGGCCGACTTTATCACTGATTGGATAGAGACAATCAAAAACACAAGCCTCCCAGGGATAAAAGTTTGGACCCTACACTTTGACGGGTCTAAAGCGCTCGGGGGATGGCGTGGTACTCAAATCACCCCAAGGTGATAAACTATTCTATGTACTGTAGATCCACTTCACAGCAACAAACAATATTGCCGAGTATGAAGCCCTGCTACATGGAATTCGACTCGCAAAATACATCGGCATTCGCCGACTAATGTGTTACGAAGACTCTGATTTAGTTGCCTAGCAAGTATCTGATATCTGCAACGCCAACAAGCACATGGAAGCTTATAGAGCCGTCTTGGATGAACTATCTAAATCATTCAAAGGGTTTGAAGTTCAACACATTCCCTAAACAGAAAATGAGGAAGCAGATGCTCTATCAAGAATAGGCTATGCACGGAAACAGGTCCCTGATGGTGCCTTTTTGGAGAACTTGAAAGTTCTCTCTATCATAGGAGTTGATGAGGAGTACCCGACCAAATCCGACTCACCACGCATTGCAGTTCTGGCTGTAATTCCCAGCTAGACCAAACCCTACCTTGATTTCTTGGTAGAGAAACAACTACCCGAAGACGAAGTTCTGAGCCGGCAGATTGTCGGACGAGCAAAAGCCTACACTGTGGTGGTAGGTGAGCTCTATAGGCGGAGTGTATCTGGGGTCTTTTAGCAGAAGAAGGCGTGGAAATCCTAAGGGAAATTCACGAAGGCGAATGCGTACATCACGTCGTAGCCAAATCTTTAGTGGCAAAAGCTTTTAGACACGGATTTTTCTGGCTTATAGCCAAGGCAGATGCTAAACGGCTGGTCAAGACGTGTAGAGGTTGCCAAAAATACGCCAAACAAGCCCATGTTCTGGCTGATCAGCTATGAACAATTCTGATTACATGGCCTTTTGTGGTCTGGGGGCTTGACATGGTAGGACTGTTTCGGTGGGCTCAAAGTGGATACACTCACCTTCTTGTAATGGTGGATAAATTCACAAAATGGATTGAGGCAAAACCCGTCACAAGTTGTGATGGAGCAACATCCAAAAAGTTCGTCGATGACGTGATCATCCGATTCGGGTATCCGCATAGTATTATTACCAACAATGGGAGTAACTTTTCCATGGGAGAACTAGTCGAATTATGCAATGAACAGGGGATCCGGCTCGATATTGCATCAGTCGCGTATCCACAAGCTAATGGACAAGTCGAAAAGGCAAATGGTTTAATTCTTCAAGGCCTACGATGAAGACTCGAAGCACCACTACATCATGTTGCGGAGGCTTGGGCAGACGAATTGCCGTCTATGATATGGAGTTTACGAACAAATCATAACAGGTCAACCAGATATACACCTTTTTTCTTTGTCCACGGTGCAGAAGCTATTCTTCCGAGTGAACTTATTCACACCTCTCCCCATGTCGTTGCGTATGTCAAAGAGGATGCCGAAGTTGCTTGACAAGACAACCTTGACATGCTTGAGCAAGTTCGTGTCGTTGCTAAACAGAGATCCACAGCCTATCAGCAAAAGTTACATAAATATCATAGTCAGAGAGTCAGAAATTGGTCTTTTAGAAAGGGTGATCTAGTTCTTCGGCTTGTGCAAAAAAGAGAGCACAAACTTGCCCCTATATGGGAAGGGACCTTCATGGTTAGTCGAGTATTGCATAATGGTTATTACTACCTAACTGATATGAGGCTAGAAAAAGAGAGACCTGCTACTAAGAAAGAGAGCTAGAGGCAGTACAAACCCGGATGAGATAGACTGTTCTTGGAACATTGCTTAGTTACGTTCCTTTTATTCTTATAGTTTATTTCTTTGTAATCATATATGTCTACATGTTCAGAGTGAAATAAAGTATTGGTCTCCTCAATGATTTACTTACATGTTTTTATATACCATCTTATTTTTGAATGATCATGTCATAGTCGAAAATCCTAGAATACTTGAAAGTACTTTATGCTCATGTTTATTCTGGTTAGATTTCTGATTATAAAAATTCTACCTTCGGGTATAAGTCTAAAATTTCTAGTTTATACTTGGGTTTTTGTCTGATTGCTAGATGCGCGTATTTTCTGACTAGTGAATTGTTGGTACTAGAAGATGGCTTTGATTACAGGTTTAAACTGGTTTAGCAATTGAGCTTCGTTGCTCGGCAAAGTTTCTGTGGTGAAGGTTTGCCGGCTCACGAAAGGAACGAGGCGGAAAGCTAGATAAACGATAAGTATAGGAAAAATAACAAGTGATTATGTAATTTTTCGAGCACATCAAATAAAATCCAAAAGTGCTAAAAGGAGTAAAGCGTAAATTCTTACAAACTTAGCACTAGCAAAATAATATCCTACTTATTACAATTAGACTGTTTTTAGAATAACACATTGTTTTTCTAGCACACTCAATGATGCCGGTGGAGAGGTAGGATTTGCCTGCTTGCTAGATACATCACCTGTATCACCCCGATATTTGTCCGAGATAAGTAAGTCAGACTCAGTCTTCTCATCATCTTCGGAACCTTCAACAACTGCTTCCTTTGGGGGTGGTGGCACTTCAACGGGTGTAAGGAACGGCTCAGCATAATTGGTCAACTCGGCCACGCGAGAAGCATATCTGGCGCAAGAATCCCAGATCTCCTTGATATTCTGATCATTGCCTTCTTCATCGACAGTCGAATAACCCTTGGTAACTTGCCATATTTCCATACTTCCACTGTGGCTCATTACCATTGTCAGGGAATTTAGTGCTGATGTGCATGCATAGGACATATTCCAACCATTGGAGAGCTGGGCCATATCCTTTGCCTTGTCTTGTAGCTCAAAGGCCGACATTGAGTCTAAACCTGAGAGCTAGACAGATTCACCAATCTCCTCCAGTGAATGGTGGAAATCATGAATCAGGTCCCCAACAGCAACAAGCCGGCTGGTATGAGACTCGGATGAAGAGGCATCTAGCATGTTGAGAGGACCTATAATAAAGAAAGTCAGGTCAACAAAACACATATATCTGAGTTTCATAAAGTTCGGAAAAATGATGGTTCAGGGATAGAAAAGTTTACCAAAGATAGTGTCATCTACTTTGGCCTTCTCTCGAAGGCACCGGAGTTCATCCTAGAGAGCTTCGGTGGTGACCTTCTCCCTGTCCAAGGCATTTTGCAAGTCCGAGATTGCTTTGTCCTATTTGGCGATGGTGCGGTCACGCTCTTCAGTAGCGTGGTTGCTGGATTCAAGGACGCTAGCAATGCTGGTCTCATGATCCTTCTTGAGTTTGCTCAGCTCCGCATGCAAGTCGGCATTTTCCACCTCTAGGACTTTGTAATCTTCGGCTTCTTCAATCATTTTACAGGATTGCTTCACAAGATCTGGCGAGGCAAGATGTAAAAGCCGGATAAATATTCGGCTACACGATCAAACAACAAATTATACAAAGAAGGTCTGAAATGTTTACCTTTAGCCTCATCCTTTACAACTTTTAGTTGTAAATTTTCAATCCGAAAAGCTCAGATCTCTCTCCGCTTGTTGCAAATATTCTTCAAAAATTCCTAGTTATAAGCATTAACTTTCTGTAAGTGAGAATGGTAACTAGAGTCAGAAGTCTACTAAGACTCGGGCTAATATTTTAACTAAGTTAATATCAGCACGAGCCTTGGGGGGCTATATTGGTTCATTCTTTGGCATCCTATAAAAGCATAAATCCGGATTTCCTATCCAACTTCATGCTTGGGGATAGAGGATATGATTTAAAATAAAATGAAAAGGACAGTCAGATTATGACTTACATAATGTTCATGAGTTAACTTATTGAGGCTCATGTGCACCTCAAAGGAAACCTGCTCGGCGAGAGTCAGAAGAATCATTGGTGGTGGCGGAGCCACACCAGCCTCACGGAGACGAACTTGATCAAGAAGGTCGACGAGTTTAGCGTCTTCAGCTTCTTGAGCCTCCTACTCCGTTGTGATATTCCGGGTCTCCGGGAAATGGAGAGCCAGCTTCTGGATCTCTTCTGCACTCTTCTGAGTCAGGCCAAGTTTGGCAAAACCCGGATTCTGCAGAAGGTTATCTGCGAAGGTCTTAGCTGAGGGTTCATTACCCTTTGAGGGTTCACCCTTATCAAGTTCTGAGTCACCCACGGTGACGTCGGTCTGTGAACCTAGGTTCGCTGGCTCTGATGTGTGAGCCGATACATCTTCAATGCGTGGAGAAGAAGTATCCTCCGACACTAATGATGGCCTTGCGGTAGGAGTCAGAGGTGGGATAGCAGGAGAGCCTAGAGCCAACTTCTGCTGGCGCAGAGTCTTCCCCGATTTTCCTAATCCCTTACCCTTGGCAAGTGTTTTAGCCCTTGATAAAAATAGAGTAAGATTGTTGCAATTCAGGGGGACAATACAAGTTAATATTTGAAACCTTGTGAAGAAGTTGTGAAGAAGTTTACTTTTGGATGCCCACAAAAACAACTGGAGCTTTCCGCTTCCGGGTAAGCGCGTTCGGCAATGGCACAAGTTCTTCATCCTCCTGAGGAGCCGGAATCTCAGGTGGATATCCCTCTAGAGGAGCAAGCTCCAACTCGGGGAGGTCAGCAAGCTGAAAGAGACATTGTATCAGTATTGCAAAACTATGATAAAGTATAGATGAGCACATAATCAAGTATGAAGGTAACAGCCGGAAAACTTACTAGTGTCAAAGGGTCATCATCAGTATACATATCTAGAGAAATGTCTAGAATCTTCCTCTCAACTCGCTCCTTGATTAGCCATTTGATCTAGGACTCGTATTCTTTTTCTGGGATTGGGAGCGAGCTGATCCGGAGGCTTTCCTTCTTGTTCTTGGTAACCGTGTGCATGAGCCGGTCACCATGGTACTGAAGGGGTTGAATCCAGCGTGCCAACCAGCAGTGGATCAAGTCGGATCCTACCAGGCATTTGTGCTTCATCAGGTAAAGTAGTTGGCAAGAATCAGATCGTTTAGAAGAGCCGAAGCTTGTACATCCCAGGACTCTTGGGGCATGGAAGCACCGTCAACAAAAGACGGCAAAGTAGTTGCTTTGCCGGGAGCTGGTCTGTCCTTATAATAAAAGAGCATGGACAACCACTTCTTCACAGACTCGCTAGCCTTAATCTTGGGGTAGACTCGGTCTCTCCTAAGAGTCAGGGTAAGAGTTCCGGTAATGTAAGGATTACCGAAAGTGATGGAATTTCTCTGGGTACCGAAGTAGTATCAGAACAAGATGGGACTCGGTTTTATTCCGATATAGCCCTCACACGAAGAAGCATAAGCGCTAAGTTCTAGGATTGTGTTTGGGGGGAAGTTGTGGAGTTGAACTCCATAGTAATCTACAACCTCAGAGAAAAACTCTAAGGGGGGAAAGCTCAAACCTCTATCGAGGTGAGTGCCAAAGTGCACCCTCTCGTCGGCATGAGGGGTGGGGATGATCTGCTCGAAGCTGCTCCGCCAATCGCCAGCATAGAGGAGACCCTCCTTCTCGATGTCGTGTAGTTTCTCATCGTCGAGGATGCACGAGATCCACACCCGTGGAAGTTCTCCTTTTCCGCTGCTGCAGAGGTTGTCGTCACGGTCGCCGCTGTGCCGAAAGATGAAGCGTCAGCCATTTCGAGGACAATGGGGACCATGGATGGGTGACACTGTGTGTTTTGGAGGAAAGGAGGAGAGGATCTAATGCGCGGTGGAGTTGGAGGAAGAAGAAGGCAGAGGCGCTAGTGAGGAGAAATAAGGAGATCTGAACCCCTTATATCCCTCGCTTGCACCAAGATTTGTGTAAAACGAACGATCAACGTGCCACACATCGTGGAAGGAGTTGGTAACCTCCTTGAGAAGATTACGCATCCTCGATCTCCGCGCATGCATTAAAATGGCACCTCAGTTCCGTGGTAAGCGGACACACCAACGGTCGTGCTGTCAGGAATGTCTGTCAGTGATATGACTTGACCTTGACTGATGTCAGGTTACATCAGAAACCAAGTTCTGGCTTAATTTGAATTTCAAGTTGGAAAACTGGATAAAGTACACACCGATCCGGCTCAATTTGAGAGTCGGATCCCACCTTTTATTTTAAGTTTCAGGAACCCTTCAAGATTCTGCAAGCCGAAGATAGATCAAGCTAGATGATGAAATTTGACTCTCGATCTTGGAGGCTTTCGGGGGTACTGTTGGGGATATACTTTTCGGGTATAGCCACTGTAACTCACCGACCAGGGTGGCCCACTTCGGGTTAGAGATTTGCTCCACGGGTGGCCCAGTCAGGGAGAGGAGACAGAGGTCCATCCGGCGATGGAAAGGCCCAGAAAACTTACCGACTTAGGCATGTTTAGTTACTTGTAGTCCAAGATGTACTTTGTAACCGACTCTTAGTCGTAGCTGGATAGGTCTCTCCTGTAATCCTAGGTCGGGTATCTATATAAGCCATCCTAGGGGCCAGCCTTTAGGGCAACACCCAATACTCTACAATCTCAACTCGCACAGGAGAAACCCTTGTAACCCATATTCCGGCTCTGCTGTATTATTGGATTGACAACACGAGTAGGATCTATCCAAAGCCAACGGATTCGAACCTGGGTAAAGCCTGTGTGCTCACCGTCCCAGAATACCGTCGCCTCACACCCCCTTTCTCCACACGCCTCGAGGACCCCCTCTCAGCATACATGTCTTCAATCCGACGACACCTACCGATATAATTTTTTGACAAAGGGTTACGGATGCACATGGCAAAAAAATAAGAATTACAAAAATGTAAATTCCATCTACATTGATCTATTTCTTGTAGTAGCAGTATTAACACCACAAAGACAGCATCAGAAGTCCAGCTTCTCCAAAAGGGACGCCTCTAAGAAGAAAACAATGGAGAAACATTGTTGTCGTCTGATCGTAAATGATAGGTTTTACCCTGGAGACAAGTCCTCGGTCACAAACCAAGGCCTTCAACAAGGCCATTATCACACACAACCAATTATGGTCAGACCTTGCATTTTCATCTTGAAAGGTAACACTCTAACTTCGCATGTGTTATTGCCCCACTTTCTATGCCGCTACTGCGAGTCACGAATCACCAATTCAGTTCCTCATCACCATAAAGACTCAAAACACCATTGATAGTCCTTAGATCTCGTCTTCATGACATTGTTTGCCTCTGACTTTACCATGGACCGAAAGACGTGTCATATGATGGTAACAGACAATAGAGATTCAGAACTCTCTTCTAAAACCAAACGGTCAGAAAAACATGGGTGCACACAACTGAGTCCCATTCGATCTAGCAATATCTAGGCATCGTGAGACACCGTGAGGCTGCCAGGATCCATGCACGCACACAATGGTGCATCCACGGATAAGGCCATGGCCCAATCGGGCCTGGATCAGACCTACCACCCCGGTGAGTGTGGCCGCCACTGAACAACCACCCTGCCGCCGCTGACACCGGTCCTAGGCCACCGTCGTGAAGCCCCATCATCCTCGTCGGACTAGCAAGGAATCAAGTCCACAAGCCACCATGGGGATCCCCCAACCACTAGTGGGAGCCTAAGAAGGAGAGATCCTGCCGTCGCTAGATCCATCCAGGAATTTCCTGATGGATAGAGTAGGTGGTGACAGGGCGGAGGACAGGGGGTAGAGGGCGAGAAGATAGTGCCACCTGTGGTGACCTAGCATACCACTGCATGTTGTAGTATGCAAGTTGTTGACATAATATTTCTAGAAGCCCCGCTCCGCAAATATCACATCCCTTAGAGTGGTACAATAGAAACATTGCGGTCCCACAATTCATACAAGCTTATTATTACAATACCAAAAGAACGATACCAAGTTTAAAAACTTACAACAACTAGCACTTATTTTAAAGTGACTCGGACATAAGAATGAAAAGATTCAAACTAACTAACAAGATGGGACCTCAACAACTTATTTTATAGAGTTCTAGTCTACTTTACTCAACCTTAATACTACTCCTATTATAATAACTACTCTGACTCATTGTCTTCAGCTCCATAGCGGATTTCGTAATCCACTCCTTCAACTCCACCGGAAAGATCGGGCTCTTCGTAGAAGATATCATCTTGGCACTCGTCAGCATACATTCGAGTTTCTTCTTTCTCTTTAGAGTCTAAGCAAGGGATCAAAGAAAGAGTGAGTAATAGCGTTCCCCAACAAGCTCAGTATATGCAACTTGGGAAGTTTGATGCACTAGCTACCACCTCAGACTATAAGTCTTAGGATCCATGCAATTTTTGTAAGAATTTATTCAAAGATTGCTTTTATTATAAAAACTATGCATGTCAGTCTTTAGAGGTTGACTAAAAGTTCATGGAGTTCCTTTCCTGCCGCATTCGTAGCTCCTTCCCGGAACAGGGAGTAACATATCACAATTCTTACACTCTGCAGAGGTGCGTTGCTTTACCCATAAGAGATCAAATCCTTGTTACACAACCGGACGTACTTTCCCGTCCACAATTTCGTGATGTGGGGCCTAGTAGATGATCCAAGCCAATCACTGTTATCCTCCGCAACCCTGCATGCCCACCGTTTTGTACACCCGTGCTCACATATTGAATTATGACCCTAAGTGCACAATTTCAAAATAGATGCCAGAAATACCGTGGGATATTGAGGGATCCCACCAACCTGCTGTATAATTCTCTACGAATTAAACCATGTTACAAGGATTTCGGCCACGGCCTGCACATTCATTGACATGCGAAAGGAATAGGATCTAGCTAACTTCACCGTCCCATTTCAGATCTTACGGTTAAATGATACCTTTGATCTAGATTTACGGATGCAGCTTTTCCCTAGTAGACCTAGGTTTAATCGAACCTTGGGAAACAATTCTACATGGAAATTAAATGAGACACGTCTACAAGACTTGTTTGTTCATTTTACCTTCGTTTACCGGACCTTCCTAGTTTACTTCTAAACGTTGTTTGCTGCAATGGATGGAGATATGCTAGGGTTAAAGATTCACCTGCAGCTACAAATCATATGGGATAAAGATAGTAATACGCATATTCATGTGTAATGATTTAACAAAGATAAAATTTGTGGGAAGCACATTCTGATATACTAGAGCCCCTGCGAGTCACATGCATAGCAATAGTCTTTTGATCCAACTGTTATACCACGAAGCACCGGGCTATAACAATTATTAAGTGAGAACACAGATCAAAGGCTTAAGAAGTTATGTTGTTGTTGCTCCTAAATGGATCACTAAACAAAGACCATACTCCCCTTCCTATCACTTGGTTTCCTACAAGATCTCCGCTCACCATTCATCTCACCTCAAGCCTTATCAATATGTGGGATCTTGGGTACCTGCAAGTCCATAGATCGAGACAATAGACAAAGATACAAAGATACAAATCTTTATTCAATCAATACACAATACTCCCATGAATTAGAATAATTGTTGTGATGTTTTACCCCAACCCATAGCCCGTGAGGACTACTCACTCATAATAATAAGATCAAGGATAGAAAACATTGTATAAAATACTTAGATTGAAATAAAATATTATTACAATGGTCACCAAATCACAAGGAGATCTCAAGTACACGCTAGTTGATATGGCTATGGAGAGGATGGAGGATGAACTATTGTGGTAGATCTCCTTTGGTGATGTTGTGATGCAATGTGAGAATGGCGGCCCCATGCGCGGTGGCTAGGAACTTGAAATATATAGGCACCTTCACAAAAGTTGTAGAGTTTGACTTGACAGCCGCTGCCACTTGGTATGGGCGGGTAGTACGGGCGTACCTTGCCCGTACCGTTGGTCGTTAAGCCTACTGGAGGCTAGTTTTTTACCCTAGTTTTCTTGGCTGTGTAGGCAACCTCATAATCTTCATTAATTGCTCCTGATTTCGTCATAAAAGTGTGATTTCCTGCACAACACAATTTAAAACAAAGGATTGCACATCTTTGCAATAATTAGTCATTAGGAGCAAGGCTAGAGAGATTCTTGGTCATTTGTTTGACTAAAAAGTGATTTAAAAGCGAAGAAAGACGGCTATTTTCACAACCATCATTAACGTGTAATATACGGTGCTAGAATCATTGACGACTTTGGTTGTTAATCCTATATGACCTTCTTTCAAGCATATGGAATCATAATAGATTATCACCACTTAGGTTGATAACCGCTACTTCATTTTATTATGAAAATAGTCTATTCTTACTCCTTTTCGAACATAGGTGATATAATAACAATTTCAAATACTTTGCAAACACATCAAAGGGTATGAGCAAGTGATGAACTTCCCTCGTGACTGCAAAGTAATATAGCCGGATGCTTTGACTTGACCATGCGCTCCTATTTCTACGAAACACCATTATTTCCTGGTAAGGACACTATTTAAAGAAGCAAATAGTGTATTTATGCATGGTAATGTCATGCAATACTTAATTTTTATTTTAATACTTTTCTTTGTATGTTTTACCCTTTTTTATTAAATTTTAAAGAATCCTTTAATAGGTTAACATTATTCATAAGTCCATATGATTATTATTTTTCTTAGAAAATAATCTTGAATAAGTGATATATAACAAAGTAAGGATTTATTTGAATAAAAAAATTACTTTCTTTTTGTTTTGATATTTGATAGGATTTTTAAATGCTTTTAATTATTCATTTCTTTAGAAATCCTAAAATCTTATGGAATAATATAAATAATATTTTTCTAGTGAAATATATTTATTAAGGATTTTAAAAGTGATTTCTATTTATTTTTAAGATTTATCCTCACTTTTATATAATTCCATAAAGGAATTAATGTTTCCAAATACTTTATTTTTTCTTATTTACTAATAAAGAAAAACTTGATATTTTGCTTGGATAGGTTATATTTTGTGAACATTTAGAGATATCATATGTATTTTATGATTTTTCTTTATTTTTTTAGAACCTAAAATGTTCACAGGGTCTTTTTGGTAAATTACATTTTATTTTATTTCTTCTTTTGTTTTATTGTTGGACATGACCTACTGGACCACGCAACCCATTGGGTTGGGCTAGACCCATAGGCCTAGTTCACTGGGTCGGTCACTTTATTCCTCACCCCTCTCACGCATTCAATGTAACTCTTGCGACCGTGTGGTCATCACCGCTGTCGCTGCTTTACCCTGGCTTGTCCTGGCCGCTCCATTAGTGGTCTTCCGTGGATGAAGGACCGACAATCTCTGCTCATTCTTACATTTCTACTCGATTTTAAAACTGAGCCCTCTGTTGCTCGTCCCCTTCTTCTCTATGGCACTAGGGTTTCGACTCCCGTGACTCCGCCGTTCACTGGTGATGTGGTTACCACGGTGAGGCTCGGTGCAGGTTAAGCATTGTGGTGCTCCTCGTATCGCCATGCCGTCGTGCTGACCTCCGCCGCCTCTGTCGACTCTACCTATGCATCCTTTCCGGCGAGTTGTGACTCGCCACTAGGTAGGTGCCTCCTCTTGTTTCGCCCCCTCTCTCTGAGTCTCACCCTCTCTCTGGAATCAACCAAAATTGGGGTTTGTTCACGATCTAGGGTTCCTCGTCTCTCTGGTTACTCTCATACATTACAGTAGCTTGCCTAATATGATTGATAATCATATCATGTCCTGGTGTATTTGGCTTGGGATTACTTAGAAATAATTTCAATTGTTGCCATGTTAGTCTGTATATTGACTATACCTCATTTATACTGATTCATTGGTTGAATCCTAATTGTTCTCTGTTAAATACACTACACTATTGATACTTGTGTGATGCTGGTGATATCTACAATATTCCATTCCTTGTGGAAATCATACTAAGAAGATGTTTCTATTTTCTGCCTTTATCGTGTTCAAGCTTCTGTGGGAAATGTTGATATTATCCCAGTGATAGTAAGTGTATTCTATCTTATACAAGCCCTTTATACTCGTCCTGAGTTTTGGGAATTGTTTTTATGATCTATTGATTAATAGAGAACATGATTTAGGATGTATCCTAAATAGTTCAATAAGGATTTAATCCTTACTTGAGCAGATGGTTTAGCAACATGGTTTGTTGAGATTTCTCTGTATTATTAGTATGGCAGAAACTTGCCTATAGATGATTCCTAGTATTGATTCTAGGAAAGTGATTATTTGTGTTGTGATGGAATAGGAGTGTGGCTATTGTTAGATGCATGCCACTGTGAAGCCTCCAATTGGATTGTACATAGTGGTAACCTCTAGCATGACTTGATGTGCTCAAATATTTGGAATTATGGTATTTGAATCATCAAATGTGGATGATTTATAGGCTAGATTCTAGAAGTAGCCCCTGGCCTAGGATGCAAAAGGCCGAGGCCTTCTCTCTGAGAGAAGAACATATACATGTGTTGCCAAAAGTTAGTTCTAGGATGAACCTGGCATGCCACTTGTATGCAGATCTGAGAACAAACACCCCATCATGCACTTCCTATCAAAAATTTATAAGCACAGAGGATATGCAAGAATTTTGGTTGTCAACTATTGTGCAGAGTAGACAAGCTATTTGCTGATGATGTGGTGGTGGTTTTGGTGTGGATCTTGATATGCTTCTTTTGCTTTTTCCTGAGATATCCTCCTCATGTTGGTTCCTATTACTGGCCTCCTCCTCCTGACTCTAGCTCCTGGCCTACCCTTCTAGCTTCTGGAGCTTGCTCTCCTTAAAGTAACCATTTTGTGGTGGATTGATTGGTTTGATATGTGGATGGATTTGAGAATCTGGTGATGAACTAATGAAACTGTGTGGTGGTGTTCTTAGTGTTCTTGTGAAATGTCCAACAGAGAAAGTCATGTTGCTACGACTGTGCTATCTGTCTACCCATGGTGTCATTCATGTGGTGATAGCATAATCACATACAGTGATTTCTGTGATGTGTGCTTGCTTGTTCTACTAGTGTGGATCAGATCAAGTAACTTTCCTGGTTTCTACTATCTTTTCTTTACCTTCCATGGTGGCCATGTGAAACTTTCCCCTACTTCTAATGCCTATGAGGTTGTACCGAGGCTTAAAATTGTTATTAAGAATAGATGGTAATCTTGGTGAAACTTGCCCCAGTTCATATGCTCAGTGATGAATATAATAGTGCATTACATTGTTTATCTGAGAGCAACTTATCATACTAACCCCTTAGTTTATTTAATTGTTTTCTTAACTAGCCGATACAGAGTAAAAGAAGAAGACTAAAAGATTAGTTTAGAAAAATTAGTTTAGGCTTTTCCTTTATTCTTTTGTAATTTATTCTTATGATTTATTTGTAAAGAACAATGTATTAAGTGTATTCAAAGAATAAAGAATTTCTTTATTTCCTTATTGTAATTCATTGATGTTTAGTTACTTCTTTATTCATAAAAGAAGTTGTATTTCATAATATCTCATATTGGATATTGTAAAGACTTTCCATATTTATGTTTTTGGTAATAAAGTTGTTCCTTTAAATATTTCTCCATTTGTATTTTTTTAGAAACATAGTACAATCGTAGACGCTCAGAACACGTACATGCACCCACCCCTAGAACGCACACACGCACACCCTACCCCTATGAGCACCTCCGAGAAACTGAGCCGGTGGATCAGGTCTTGAGATTGACGAAGTCACCACGGGCGCCTCGCTGTCGACGGGAACGTCGCCTTCCACTGAAAGAATATTCCGCCTTTTATGCAACACATGGTGTCAAACCTGGGGTTTGTACTCTGGTGGACTGGGGGTACAACCATCCTCCTAGCCACCCAACCACAGGTTGGTTTGCTCCATTTGTATTATTTCTATTAGCATTTACCTTATTGTATAATCTTTTTGTTTATTCTTTTTACTAAATATTATTAATTCTAATTGTATTAAATATTCTTAATACCATCCTTTTGTAAAGTTCAAATATTTCAATTTTCAAATTCAAAGTCGAATATCACCTTGAATTTACTTTCCCAAAACAACTAAAATACCTAGAGACCATGTCCAATTTTATAGCACTCTCATGTATGATCTAAATCCTAATTCATCAAAACAAGAGAAACATTGATCCCTCTGGGGTTTTAGTTTGCGAAAAATTTACCCTATTTTTAATGCATGGAAATGCACATAATCCTAAATCTACCCTTGGTTTGGTCCTAAACGCTGGGATGCTACACCGGCAAATCCGCCCGGGCTGCCCGTGAGGGAGGGCGACACATGGGAGGATGTGTTGATACATATGGTAGACATTTATTTTGAATGAAAGGAAAATTGTTTTCTTTAATTCATTGATAAAAATAGGAGAAAACAACATGACAAATAGTTCATATCACGATGGCCACAACAAAAAAACAAAACGACAGCATAGAAACAACAATGCCTAATCTCCCGGAACTAAATGACCCAAGTGCTTTGACCCTGCAAAGATCCAAGCTCTAGCCACCAATTTAATACGTACAAGGCTGTTCGAAGCTATCGTCCTCATGTTCTTCAATATCATAGCATTTCTCTCATTCCAAAGTTTCCAAGAAACTAGCATGGCGAGAGAAGCGATGGCTTTCCTCCTCTGAGATGACTGTGAAAGATGTGTAGCCACCAAGAGTTGATGTCCTCGAAAACCTCCCACTCCAAAGGCTCGAAGGAGTATAGACCAAGAAAAACTTGACCCAACAACCAACCCCTCTTTAGAGCACCTACATTTGGAGAGAAGATGGACTACCATCTCAAGGATATTGAATTGATGTGTAGCCAATTTAACCATCTGTCCAATTTTTTGGAAATGTTTGATGATTATATTTTGGACACTATCCCTCATGTCTAGGCTATTATAGTATGTAGTCTGGGTTCGATGTAGCCTACAAAATCTTTTTTAATACTGTGTGAGCATGGTTTTGAACTTGGGACCTCTTGTCTCTGATACCATATTGAATTGATGCACTGGCCAACCCAACCAGCGGTCCGAACTTTTGGAAAAGCTATATGGATTCATCTATTCTTACATGGTATCAAAACGGTTAGTTTTATCACATCGATCCTAGGTTTTCTACTACTTTCACATCACGTGCCCGCCCCAATAGATAAATCTCTTTTCCTCGGGGTGCAACGTCCGGTCTTGAACAATGATCGGATCGGTTCTTTAGATTAGTTCAATTTTAGAAGTATCAAATTTCTCATAGATTAGACCCAATAAGGCAAAATTAATCGCTAGCCACAAATCCTCCAACATCCAGCGGATACAGTGTAGGAATCGGCTGAAAGCGTTTTCGGAGGCGTCACGTGCAAGCCACCAGATTGCAAGGGTGCCTGTCACCAGCCACAGAGCAGACAAGATGACTGGAAAAGATGATTGAAATGAAAGACGTCAAATCCAGTCACAATCGTCAGTTTCACTCCCTCTATGACGGAAAAGACTATTGAAACGCAAGACGTCAAATCCAGTCACAATTGTCAGTTTCACTCCCCGCTATGACTAGGGAGGAATGTTAGAATACATGTACACGTAGGAGTTATACATAGACTAGGATTGTAGACAACCATCTTGTAATCCAAGTCAATCTCCCTCCCGTGTATCTCTTTGTATACATAATATAAGAGCCATGGCAGTACAACAACAGCTATTAGGGATTCTTCTATTTTTACAAAGGGCACTAATACAAAGAGTGCAATTGCTGCAGTCTTATCGTCCGCGGCATCGGAGGCAATCCGTCGTCTAGACTCGATTTTGGGTAATAAGACACGCGAAGAACTTGTATTTTGTCGGACCCAAACCTTCCAACTGGTGCTATTCATTTGAGTAGCGATGGTCACATATGGTTAGCATGAATTGGTAGAAGTTTGAGATGGCTTACCATGTACTCCTCCGTTGCAAATTATATGATGTTTTAAAATAATATTTTGAAATGGAGGGAGTATATATGATAATCACAAATATGATACATGTCAAACCTACATTACTAAAAAGCATCTAGATACATGTATTTCAAAAAAAGTCTAAAACATCTTATATTATAAAACAGGAGAGTGTATACGATAATCACGACTTAGATTATTGTGACGTCATGAAACTGAGAAGCAGCTCCGACGAAACATACACGGTTTTCTCGGCAAAGTATCTCTGTTGTCAAAACTGATCCTGGACCTGCTGGTGGACATGAATATAAAGAAGCTTCTTGTGTCCCCACTGGAACACTCTTCAATGCAATCTCCCTTTAATTTCTTCTCAGTTCGGGGGAAAAGATAGTTCTCTGCTTTTATTCAAACAAACAAAGAACAGAATCCCCCTGATTTTCTATGACCAAACATAAAGGAAAAGCTGCTGAGGACTGAGGGAGGGAAGGAAAGAAAGATGACAGGAGGTAAAGAAAAGCTATGCGTTGCATGGCATATGCTTTTCTCTCCCGCCTCACTTGAAATCGAATCAACACTAACTAAATGAAGGGTCGAAGCGAGCGAAACAGCCATGAGAAACTCATGCATGAACAGGTAGTTTTAGCACCTGGATGGTATGAAACGGTGAAAACAAAATGCTCAACAAATTTATTCTTCTTGCTCTCTTAGTACCGTAGAGGTTTATTTGGTTATTTTTTTAATGTCAGTGAGAAAATGTTTGATGAAAATTAAGACCAAGACTTTCTCTTAGACCAATTAGCTAGAGGAGAGCTTTTGTGTGGATATGGGCCCCAAAGAGTCATATGGCTAGCACATATATGGCAGGGCAGGCGCAGGCCACCAGCTTGAGAAGCCATGGTAGCTGCACTGCACTGCATCAGCATCAGCTCCATGGATCACCTACTCAAGGTCAAGCCTCCTCTCCCAGCCGCCCCTCCTACCTCCACCGGCAACCTCAAGGTCAGGGCGTCAACGGAGGCCGTCCTCAAGGCCAAGCATCTCCTCCACGCCTACGTCGTCAGGCACGCCGGCCGCCCCGTCGGAGCTCTCGCCGGCGCGAAGTCGGCGCTTCTCGGTTTCCTCGACGCCAAGGCCAGCCTCGTCGCCACCAAGCTGAGGAGGAGAAGGTCGACGACCAAGGTCAGGAAGAAGAGCAAAGAACCGTGCTGCTCCGTGGGCGGTGATGGCAGTGCCACCCCGACGCAATTCCTCAACCTGCTCCCTGACGGCGCCGTGCCTTCGTGGTCTTTAGGGGAGTCGTCACCGACCGAGGCCGGCGGCGGCAGCGTAGCCTACTACTACGACTCCTCGTGGAACTCGGTGATCCCCGCCGAGCAGCTGCCGCCGATGATGACCACCGGCCGGTATCTCGAGTGGCCCGAGGAGGACGGGGTGGAGGAGGAGGCTGCAGGTTGCAATGAGATCGACAGGCTCGCCGAGAGGTTCATTGCCAGGTGCCATGAGAGGTTCGTGCTGGAGAAGCAGGCGTCCTTCAGGAGGTTCCAGGAGATGCTGGCTAGGAGCTTCTAGATTTACATTTTCCTCCATCTTGCATTAATTCATGACTTTGGTCATGATTTTTCCTAGTAGTACAATTTTTTCAAAATCTTCCGTACTGAAAAGATTACTTTATAGCCTTGTAAGAGTTCATTTCTTGATGAACGATGAGTAGCTGGTGGTGGTCATCAGTAAGGTGTTGATTCATGGCATCAAGTCCTTGTTTCTAGTACATTTAACGCACATGTTTAGTTCATACTAGTACTACATGTAACATGGCTATCCCACGAGTCGGAACTCAGCACATTTTGCTATGTGTTTTGTTTTGGTTCATTGCAATATCTACTATACTAGCATTAACAGATTTAGTACTTCTTCTATCAGATTTAGCGGCATTATGGATGCACACGGTTCAGAAAAAAGAAAAAAAAATTATAAAAAAGAAAAGTCCCGCTATAGAGAACTATTCATCAAAGCAACGACCCTGACACAACCAGAACAACACCAGTAGTCCTCCACTCCAATAACAACGCCTTCGAGAAAACAGTACACAAGCACTGTCATTGCACGATCAAAGATCATAGGTTTTCTTCCATAGCCTCAGAGACATTCTGAGGCTTTTGTACCTTTTGAGGCCACCTAGCTTAGAATGAAACTTGAAAGCTCACGAATGGTTAGACTATTATTCCCTGTCAATTTCACAGGAAAGGTACAAAGACACGTATCTAAAACAGCAAAAATCAGTGTGTGAGAAAAAAGGTTGCTCGAGCACTATAGTAAAAGCCACACAAAGTGGACAAGCCGATGATCAATATTTGTTGTTGTTGACGCCCTGTCTTGGTGTCCTTTACACAAGGTGGAGAAGAGCTGACGATTGCATATTACTCCCACTGTTCCATATTATAAGATGTTTTAGTCATTTTTTTTAAACACGTGTATCTAAATGACTTTTAGTGTGTAGGTTTGTGTGTTTTAAAAACAGACTGAAATATCTTATATTTTGGAATGCATGGAGAACTTTGCTGATGTTTAAGAGAATCAAATTTTGTAGCGGGTATTTTTCTAAAAACTGTATGTTGCACATGAGCACCAACACGCACTCTTGTTTTTACTAAAACTGGAAAACATTATTTCTAAATATAAAATATATAGAAAACAAATATACAACTACATATACTTCCTCTATCTGTTAAATAATATCATATATTTGTCTAGATTCGCATATATCTAGACATGTCCTTTTCCGAACGGAGAGAGTACATATATGGTAAGCACGCCACAAGTTCCGTTGAAAGACCCATTGTATTTTGAACTACAAAAAAGGAAAAGTTTGAGGATAAACAAGAGTTTGTTATTCCTTTATACATTCACATTTTCTTTTGCGTCCTAAAGTAGAGCAGTCTTTTTTTAAGAAAACTTTGCACAAGAATACAAAACATGTTATTCCCAGAACCTTTTCATGGATTTTTTTTTAACCTTCATTACCATTTTCAAAATGTTCAAAATGGAAGATCCAGTTATCTCGGGTGCCACAGATTCTCTCTATTTTCCAACCTTTAATTAGTTTGAGGTAGATAACAAGCAATTTTGTCGTCTCTTTTGAGTTGATTTTTTTTAGAATGTCAAGTGTTTTCCCTTCCGAAGAGCACTAGCCGTCGGTTGACCGATCGATCCCATAAAATCAGTTGTTTTCTCTGTCGTCCGATCGGGCGACTAGATGGATGTGATTCATCCTGTGTTTTGCAACAAATCCTCATCTCTCACTAACAAGAAAAATACTTTGACTACAAATCATTGCAATATTTTGTCAGGAGATGTTACACCAAAATGCAAAAAAAGTTCCACAACAATCCGAATAAGAAAGCAACAAATCGATGGTTATACAGCAATTTTTCACAATATTTTTTATGAAGATATTGCAATCGTGCAAAATAATTTGGCAACATTATGAAAAAAGTATGCAAGAAAAAGTGGTTACGCAACAAATCATCTGCTGCAGATTCATTTACAAAAAAAATCACCAATGATTACAACAAAATAAACATGTGTTGCAGTATTTTGAAAAGCACGTAAAGAACATAAAAGATCTGACGAAAACATAAACTTGTTGCAAACGCCTAGAAAACCTTGCTGGCAAGTTCCGTACCAGGATGAACATTAAGCGCCGACAAGTGTTGCTGGGAATCTAGGGTTCCGCGTAGAGTACAAAGGAGTAGAAGTAGAAGAGGGGGAAAGGGTTGTACTTACCTGGGGAGAGTCAAGCTCGCCGGAGAGGAAGCAGATCAGGCCGTCCATGGCGAACATGGCGCGGCGGCACAAGAAGCACCGGTGGCGCAACAACTTGCGCCGAGCCGCACCACGGCAGCCACCACCGTTTCGTCAGCAATAACACAACCCCACCAAAACCACCAGGACACCACCAGAACACCGTCGGTGCATGGTGCGGCTGCGGTGTCCGAAACCCTAGCATTCCAGTGAAGAAGGGGCGGTCGTATAAAGGTTCCATTCCTAGATAGAATTGGATAGAGTGGTGCAGTGAGGGGTAGCGCATCGATTGCTACTAGCGGCAGCGGCCAAAGTGGCCAGGTTTGCTGGAATCTGGTGGAAGCAGCGGTGGCCATGGCATTGCCAATGTGAGGATGAGAGAAGAGAGGAGGAGCTCGGGGTGAGAGAGAAGGGTGCAGGCTGGGTCGGTTTGACCGATCTAGTGCACCAACTAGGTTGGTCTAGCCCAAACCCGGTGAGAACAGAGGGTCGATATGTTGGTTATCTATGCCGAAGTGCACGCCAACCACCCAGGTTCGAGGCATGAGGACTCCTTGGGGCTCACTGAGTTTCTACTATAAAAAAGCCAACGAGCGCTAGTGCTTGGTTTAGTCTCAATTTTTTATCCCAAGCCTAGTGGGTTAGACTGACCAGTGGGCTAGGCCCGGTTAGATAAGAAAAGGTTAAATAAGTAAAAAGGAAAATTACCAAAATACCCTTAAGATACTTTCATCTAGAAAAATATAGAAAAATCCTAAAAAATACATCTAATATATCAAAATGATCAAAAAAATAAATTCCACCTAGGAAAACTATAATATCACTTCTTTGGGTTAAATAAAATTCAACTAAAATTTAAAACCACTAAATCTTCCATGAAAATAAAAAATAATGGAAAATACTAAAAATGAATAAAAATCACTTATGAGGGTGAAAATTCCTTCACGACTATAGAAAATACTAAATATGAAATTCTAAGTAATTTTGGTATTTCTAAAAATAAATAAGATAAAAGAGCACTAAATCCTTTATCTTGGATTCAAGTAAATAAAATATTTTTCTTTTATCATCTATAAATTCAAATGAATTTCTTTTAACCTTACTTTGAGTCTTTTGAAAATTATTGCCATGAAGAGATAATATTATTTCCTTAGTAACTATAAAGAAGATGCTTTTAATGTTTTAAGATTACTTTTACCTTTATAACTTGGGTAAAACATTCAAAGAAGGTTGAGGTATCCATTCTACTATAGATAATGTCATAGTAAGATTTATTATGTTTAAACAAAGTCACTTTTAGATATTTGTTAATAATCTAAGTTAAAATATGTTATTCCAAAGAATCATATTAACTCCTTACCAATAAAAACTCCAACAACACATATTTTAATCCATAGTTATATCAACTTAGTATTAAGATTATTGAACCTACTTATATAATAGTTCCAACACTTACACATAAATGTAAGGTAATCACTTAAAAGTTAAACCATATCAGCCATTATATTAAAGGTGAATGATCTTGTATCCTTAATTATGCTTAGAAAAAACACTAGAACTTGGTAATACCATAAGCCTCATGTATTAAGATTTATTTATATTTTTAAAGTTAACTTTGGTCTAATATACAATAAATTAGAAGTATAACAACTCAAGATCATTTGTACTTTATCAGAAAACCATAATTTTAATCCTAATAACCTTCAAGATTGATTAACTTAATATAAACAATATTGTCTTCAAATGTTATTCTTTTTGCCACTTCAAATAAACACATTATGTTATTTATTTTAATTCTTAGCAACTTAAAACATGTAATTTCATAATAGTTACATGATATTAATTAACCTTAATCTCGTGTTGTTATTGTACTTTACTTTTATATTTTGTATGTTAATCTTAAGCTTCTTGTAAATATATTTATTTGTGAAATAAACTTAAAGATGAATCAAATCTTAAAGAAACCACCTTAATACAACCCACTTATAAAGTTGGGGATTTACTTTGGGATTTTTATAAAATACATAGCATTACTTATACATAATAGCATATTGTTTCTTTAAACATTAGTCCTTACTGGACCAATGGTGGTATTTTCAAAGATTGGAGTTCATATCATATCGGAGACCGTAATTGCTTAATCTTGTAATCACAAAGGCAAGTTCACACTTGCTCATGTCCTTTGGGCTAATTTTCTATCAAATATTTGCAATTTATTATTGTTATCACCTGCATTTTAAAAAGGATGACAGAAAACTCTAATTTCATAATAATATGATTATAGGTTATTTACCAAGTGGTAATGACCTCCTTTGAATGTTCCAGTAGTAAAGGAACATAATATCTAGGATATAAACAACCAATATCACCAGTGGTTCTTGCGTCATATAATACATATTAACTATGGAGTTGGAATAGGACGGAGAAGTCAGCTAGATCTTCTTCCTTTCATATGTCAATGGATGACCATCTCGTGTATTCCTTTCGAGGGCTAGTACGTGAGTGGGACCCCTTAGTTCCCCGCGATCTTGGTATCTAGATCATCTGTGAGAGACTGTCTAGGTAGGTTTACCACTATGTTGGGACTGCCTGAGACATTGCTCTACTCACTAGACTCCTCAAGGAGTCAACCATAGTTATATCTGCTGATATGCGGGTTAAAATAGGTCGTTCTGCTTGCGAGGTCGTGTTGGCATGCGGGGTCGCGAAGAAGGGCAGTGATCTGCTTAGATTCTTATACTGGGACCCACACCAAAGGAAATGTGGGCGAAAAAGATTTTCCCGGTTGTGCAACATGGATAAGGATCTCTCATGGGTAAAGCAACGCACCTTTGTAGAGTGTACAAAAGTGTGACATGTTACTCCCTATTCTAGGAAGGAGCTACGAACGCGGCAGGAAAGGAACTCTACATAGTTCTAGTAAACCTATGAAGGCTGACGGACATAGCTTTTCAGAATAAAAGCAGCATTTGAAGAAATGTTTACGAAAACTTGAATAGCCTATGACCTATGGTCTGTGGTTGTAGATAGTGCATCAAACACTCCTTTTTAGTGAACTTGATGAGTACACTCGTACTCAACCGTATCTTCTTAACCCTTGCTAGATTCTAAATCCTTTAAAAGACGTCGTCAACACCAACTTAAGCTCCAGGAATCGACATCGCAAGCTCAAGTTCTTCAATAAAGCCAATGGAATCAACATATACATCAACTGCAGTGAAAGCGAAGTTCCTGGTTAGATAGGAGTATAATCTCTAGCCATAGAACCTACTTCTATAGAGCATTGCAATAGCATCAATTGCAAGCTAGATAGTTTAGATACTAGTCTTATTAGTATGATAGTTATGATTTATTATTTCAGGTTCTTCTTTGTAAGAAGTTTTTTTCTTCCTCTATAACCTAGAGTGTCCTCTAGATATTTCATAAAGAGTTGTGTTGTAATATATAGACATGTTTTGGACACGCGATGCTTCTGTTGTACCACTCTGAGGGATGTAATACTAGTTAATGATTTTTCATTGGTGTTATATCAATGACTATAGTGTACTACATCATGAAGTGGTATGCTGGGTCACCACGAGGCTGCAAATAAATTGTAATTGAAAAAATAGTGTATGGTTTTGAGTGACGTTGGATGCCACATATTCTCCACATCATTGTCATGTCACCACCACCAACAAACAGATGCCAAAAAATAACAATGAACCTGCTCACTAAAAGTTACTAGAATTGGGAAAAAATTGGTAAAAGAAAATTAATTAATGGGATTGATGGCATGCCAACTACGTGACATTGAGGTTCCACGAGGGTAGCATCCACATTAGTCAAAACCACTTGAGACTGGAAAGTAGTTTGTTTCAATAGTTTATGTTATGGATCTCCTTGTGGATTTACCCTTGAGGTGGCCCGATCTTCACGGATTTGAGGCGGGGAGTGAGGAAACACGCGAGGAACATGATGAACGCAACTCTAATGCAAGGTAAAGATATAAACACACGCCAAATCACACCCTATTCTATTTGCTCACGCTGGTTTGAACAACCAATCCAATAGAATCCTTGGCGAGATACCTTGCGGTAGAGTCACCAAAGGAGAGATCGGAAAGCGGATGATAGAATCCAAATCAAGGAGAGAGTAGAAATTGAGTACAGTCCCAAATGGAAGAGACCAAGCACTACTAGAATCCTCTACAAGGATAGACCAAACACTTGAGGAGGGTCTTGACGACTTGGAGAAGGGAACCGACTCCAAGGCCTTGTACAACTTATAGATTTACTATAGAGAGGAGGTTCCCATCCAGGGTATGGCACATGCCTCAATTCATCATCATCTCTAGGGTTTCAAGGAGTGTCGTGGTGGTGTCACGGCAGATGCCATGGATAGGCTAAAGGTGGGGCCAATATGCACTAGAGGAATCCAGGGAGGGATAGTGTGGTGATTCCACACACTGATGCTTTGTATTTTCAAGGTTCATAAGGTTTACAGATGCTCCTTGAGCTGTATTGGGGAGAGGAGGAAGAAGGAGCTCTCTTACTCTCACCACTAGCAACTGCCCACGCGTAGGACTAAACAACTTGCGATCCCCCTCTACTGAGGTCCTGGTGCTCCTTATAAAGGGGAGGCCAGGCTACTTGCTAGGGCATACGTGGAGGCATATTCCTTCGAATATGCCTCTCCCAAAATATCAAACCGACCGGGTCACCTTTTGCCATCGTAAGCCATGCAGAGGCTACGTAAGCCTCTGCGGCGCCAGCGTCATCCGACATAGGCTACGTCACCCTTGTCGGCCACGCCTCGGTGGTCCTTCCCCCTGTCCGCTTCACTCACGCTCCAGCGTACAGTGACCAGCGAGATACCTTCCTTCTCTTGCAAGCCTGATATAACCCGGATCATGCCTGGTTAATCCGACCTCGTGGGTACCTGCATACTAGTTACAAAAAGCCTGCCGGCATACGACATACGTCGGCCGGGACACAGTCAGGTGGACATCCTCCGGTCCGGGTCATCCCGTAAGTCGGCCTACCTTGAGGTGACTCGGCCAGCATACGCTTTGACCTTGCCGTACCTCGGCTAACTCGGCCTCTATACCCCGGCGTGACCCTACCCGGGGGTATCCCCCCAACATTAGTCCCCGAAGCTGGTGCGGTCTTAGCAACTTCAGTTGCTAAGGCCACGGCAGGTTCAATTTACCGAGCTTTTTTCTCCCCTCTCCGAGTTAATTTGTAGCTCGAATTTCGTGGCTAGCTTTCCCTTGGCACATTCTGAGTTATCACTCGCTGGCCAGGTCACCCTTCTATTTTCCGGGTTATCCTTCCTTCTCTCTTACACTTCCCCACGTCCTACGTAGAGGGTAAGCAGTATCTTGCCTCATTTTAAGGGCCTGCACCAGTTACTGTACTTATTGTCAGTGTTTACTGCAGCGCACATCGCGTCGTGACTACCTCCTGATTAACTGTTTCACCACGTCGCGTCATGGAATCTCCTACGCCCTGTGGCCCTTCTTGTGACTTGCCTCTGATTGGCTGACCCAGCAGATACACCGCCACACCGTGTGGCCTCGATGCATAGTGCGATCCCACTACCCACCGCTAGGGCGTGGTTAAATAGGGGAGGGGGTGCGTCCCTTGGTGGTTTTCCCACTTCGCGCGCCCCTCTGCCCATCTGCCTCTTCTTCTTCCTTGCGACAATGCCGCCGCCGCATCTGCTCTGCAGCACCGCCGTTGCACCGTGTTTTTTCGCACTAGCCTCGCTATCGCTCCCACGCTGCCTCAACATCACGGGTCTGCGCCAATCCAAGCCTCTGCCCCCCACCTCCGATCGGGCCGGTGAGGACAGTGATCTGGAGATGACCGAGGAGGAGCTCGCCGTTGCTGAAGAAGAGATGGAGGAGGTGGTGAAACCATGGAGCGTGGTGCTTGGGCCGGTTCTTGGGTGTGCCAGGATGACCTGGATTGGCTCTACCGCACCCGCCGCATCCCCGAGGGCGTGATTGCTCGCCTTGCCTCCGAGGAGCTCGCTCCCTCACCCAATCCGGGTGAGTTCGTGGTCTTCCTATCCCACTTCCAGCGCGGCTTCGGCCTGCCAGTGAGTGATTTCTTCCATGACTTCATCAACATCTACGAACTCCAACCTCACCATCTTCCGGCGAATGCCATTACGTCCCTTTCTTCATTCGCCTCCACCGTAGAAGGATATGTCGGCATGTGGCCCACCAAAGAGCTCTGGATCCGGTT
Source organism: Avena eriantha (assembly GCA_910589775.1). Lineage (NCBI taxonomy): Eukaryota > Viridiplantae > Streptophyta > Magnoliopsida > Poales > Poaceae > Avena > Avena eriantha. The sequence continues at coordinate 489,736,162 of OU342741.1, read as the reverse complement.
CTTCGGTCTGCGAAGGAACATGATTCCGAATAAGCTGCGTGCCCTGGAGGACAAACATCTGACTCAATTTGGTGCCGCCTCCATCTCTCCCCGAAAACAATTTGTCTTCCCCCGAGTCACGGGGCTTGACTCTTGCAAGGGCTGGGCCCGGACCTTCTTCTATGTGAGGAATGGCATGGATGAGGATCTGATCTGGCTGCGCCCCTTTGCTCTGGGTCCTCCTAATCCAGATTTGTGGGACCGGGTTTCCAAGAAACGAACTGTCTTGGCAAATCAAGTCAATAAGCGGTTCCAGGAGCTGAAGGATCTGGGGCTACACAACGAGTACGCGATGATCACATTCGTCTGCAGCCGGATCTCCCCTCTCCAGAAGCGCACACACAAACTTTGCCACATGAGCTGGCGACTTGACCCCAACCAGACTTCTTCCTTCGAATTGAACAATACCGAGATATTTCGTCGGGTCAAGGCCCTCTTTACGACCGACAAAGACTTCTCCGCTGATTGGGAGTGGGGGTTGGAGCATTACTGCCGGGACAAGCCTCCTCCTATGGTAAATCTCGTGATTCAATCTTTTTCGGAGTTATATCCTATGTCGGAGTATGTTGTTTATTTGATCCCTTTGCGTTTTTCTTCTAGTTGTTTCTTCAGCAGACCCTTGAAGATGGCACCGAGCCTTCCCTCAAATGGGGGAAGGATCGACTTGTCTTAGACGAGGAGGAGCTGGATCAGGAAATGTTCCTGCCATTCCTGGATGCAACCAAGCGACCCTCTGGTAACTTCTCTTCCTTAAGGGATTGGCCTGGCGATGAAGATGATTCTGACATTGAGGTGGTGGAGGTATTTGACGCGGTACCCATTTCTTACGCATTTCCGGCTTCAGCTAACCTGGCTGGGGAGATCCATGAAGATCCTCCTCTCGCTACGGGTGGGCCGGCCCCAGCTTTCTCCAAGAAACAGGCTGCCACTTCCGTTGCTTCCTCCGGACCTCCCAAAATAACCAAGAGGCAAAATAAGTCTGCTGACAAGACCGCCACCAAGCCTCCGACTAAATCAATAGTCCGGAGAGCTCGAAAACCTAGGGAGCCTTTGACTTCTAACGAGTAAGTCACTTTTCTCTTTGTCCAATTCTCTGCTTTATGCTTTTCTATCTATATGCCTTTCTTTTGTTATAACTTGGTATTCGTCGTTTGATTCGGTAGGGCTACGGTGGAGGTTCCCTAGAGCGGCTCCAGCATCTCCTCTTCTTTTCGGCACAGCCCATCTCCTCCTCGTGGTGACGAAACACGCCCGCTGAGCCCAATTCAGGAGGGTTCAGTGGCTGCTCCGGGTTCTAGCCCACCTCGTCCAGAGGAGGGTAACCTTGGAGCAGGGGGAAGTGGCTCTGCCGAGGTAGCGGATGCTCCTAGCTCCTCATCGGCTCAGCCGCAACCTGCCACCTCCGAGGTACCAACAGCAGAAACAACACCATCGCCAAGACCAGCACCAGCACAAGCACCAGCGCCAGCACCAACAGCAGCACTAGCAGCAACACAAGTACCAGCAGCATCACAAGCACCAGCACCAGCACCAGCACCAGCACCAACTCCTTCTGCCTCGTCCGAGTCTTCCAAGACTCGGCGAGAAGACCCAACTAGCACCAAGGCTGCACCCAAATCCAAATCTCTAGCTCAAACTTCAGCCTCCCAACAGCAACCCAAAGCCAAGAAAGGTTCTGGGGCCACCAGGGCCACATCCATCGAAGCTGGACAGCGCACGCTCGCGTGCATGCTTCCGAAGAAAGATGCCCCCTCCGGGTCAGCTAGCCAGCAACTCGCACTGCATACCAGCCCGGCTGCTACCCTAGTTGCGAGGAGGGAGGCCCACGCCAAAGGTTTGGTGGCGCCTCACATCCTTAGTGGAGTGGGCTATCCTCCAGCCTTGATTGAATATGTAAACAATTGGAACACGACGGAGTTCGTCAATCCTGACGACGATCTCCCGGAGAAGTTTGGGCCTGCCGAATTTAGCGCACAAATGAACACAGCAGCCAAGGCAATCAACCTTGCTGGCCGGATGATGGAGGTACGCTACTTTGTATTTTATTTAATACGCACAAGTGCCTGGAGACATATCCATTAGTCCCCGAGCCTCTGGGGGAGTAACTTGTTACTCGACCGGATGCTCCTTAGAGAATTAGTGTAGGTCCTTAGTACACTTCGAATATGCACACACCTAGAGACGTGTTAAGTTCCACTTGGCCCAGATTTTTTTACACTTCGAATATGCACACACCTAGAGCCGGGTTAAGTTCCACTTGGCCCGGATTTTGTACACTTCGAATATGCACACACCTAGAGCCGTGTTAAGTTCCACTTGGCCCGGATTTTGTACACTTCGAATATGCACACACCTAGAGCCGGGTTAAGTTCCTCTTGGCCCGGATTTTGTACACTTCGAATATGCACACACCTAGAGCCGGGTTAAGTTCCACTTGGCCCGGATTTTGTACACTTTGAATATGCCTATAACTGAGCCAACCTTGCTCTTTTCAGATCACTACCAATCGTCGGACCGCCGAGTTTCAGCGCCTCCTGGACTCACACAAGGTGTTGCGCACAAAGCATGCCACACTTCTCGTTGAGTTAGAGAAAAGGGGTAAGTTTTTCTTCGACCTCTTCCTTATCCTTCCTTGTTTTTCCACCAAACTAATCTGTTATTCGGATTGGCAGCCGGAGTGGAGGCCGAGAATACAATTATGGGGAAGAACTTGGCCGAGATAAAAGGTAATTCGCTTTGGCTACTCAATTTCTGTGCTCTCTCTCCTTTTGTCCTTAGCACGACAGATATCCATACCTCGGCTCTACCGAGTCAACAAACTATTTCAGCATCCCTTGAAGATAGTGTGCCCGTACCTGATATGATGCTGCATTTTCTCGAACAAGCAGGGAAACACCAGGCCGAGCTGAAGAAGAAGGATGACGAGCTTGCCAAACTCCGGGCCAAGGATGATGAAATTGCCAAGATCAAGGCTGAGATGAAAAAACTCAAGGAGCTCCACAAGACTGAGATGGAGAAGGCTGGCCAAGACTTCACCAAGGAGCGAGAACGTCTCAACCTTCAACTTGCAAAAGATCAAGAGCTGTTAAAGGACGCCGACGTCAAGCTTGAATCGGCAAATGTTGAACTTGAGAAACTCTGGAAGAGGTGTGCTGATTGCACCACAGAGTTGACCTGGATCCACAGTCATATCTCACGTAAGTTCCTTTCCTTTAGCCGACATGTATTTCTCTGGGTTAAACTCTTTTACTTACTTTACTTGTCTTGTTTCCAGGCAAATTCCCAAAGGGTGATGCCATTGCGGTTGCTGCGGTTACTAAGTTCCACCAGCAGAGGGGTACTCCAACTAGTCCTGGTTTTGAAAACATTCCCTATGACATGGAGGATCTGCTGGTCAGTTTGTCCTCTCGCATTGAAGTTGTGAAGAACTATGGTTTGGGTCTCTTGGATGCAGCCGTCCGGATCTTCCGTGTGCTTTGGCCTGGTGAGGATGCTCCGGAGGGATCCACTGCCCTGATCAACAAATTAATAGATTGCGAGACCCAGCTTGACCTCTGGAGGGAATCCGCCGCATGATACATTGCAAATGTACCTATAATTTTTTTGATGTTCCATGCTCGGTTTTATCTACTTTCTTGTGTTTTGTCCACACTTTGGAGTACTTTTCATATGATTTCTTGGACTAACCTATTAACAAGAGCCACAAGAGCCACAGTGCTAGCTGCCCGTCCATCCATCCCTATGCCTACCACACTCGAATCCTACTATTTACTGCTATTGTTACTACTGTATTTACTTTACTACTGTTGTTACTTCACTACTCCTACTACAAAACTGTTGCTACTGATAAACTATTGTGAGCAAGATTGTTTCCAGGTGCAGCTGAATTGAAAACTCAGTTGTTAAGGCTTATAAATATTCTTTGGCTCCCCTTGTGTCGAATCAATAAATTGGGTTTCACTTCCCTCGAAAATACTACGATACACCCCCTATACTTGTGGGTCATCAAGACTATTTTCTGGCACCGTTGCTGGGGAGCATAGCTTTATTTATCAAGTCCACTTGGAATCACTATTGTTCAAGCTAAGTTTATTTCTGCCTTGTTTGCTTATTTCTTTATCAACAATACAAAAAATTGGTTCCTACTCTAGTTGTTATTTTCGTTGGTCTGTTATTGTCTTGCTTTATCATGCTTGTTGTCGATGGTTGGTTTCTTTGAAACTGAATCTTATTGGCAAGGTGGGTTCACGGAAGATCAAAAATATTATTATTAGGAACACCGCTTGTCACAAAAAGGGAAACACTTATGGGAACAAATTAATAAATTGTATACCATTGGTAGAAACATGTGCTCTACTTATAATGTTACTTATTGCTTTGATAAATCTTGTTGCTGCAGGAGGTACAAACACCTCCCTTTTTAATGTGAGTATAATGATAATGTTACCATATCTTCTTATGTTAAGGGAAATTATGACTTTTATGATGTGGAACAAATTGAGGAATTTATTGCTTGGAAGGGTGCTTTTGAACTTGCTAGTTTGCTTGAATATATTGATGATTCACCTTACAAATATGAGGTTTATGGTATACTTAAATTTTGCTTTGATAATTACAAGGATGAAAATGGCTATATTCTTGAATATATTAATAGATGCTTTCCACAAATGGAAGAGACTAATGCCTTGCAGGATCCTATGGAAGAAGAAATTGATGAACCTGAAATCTCATTAGATGAAAAAGAGGAGAGTGATGAACAAAAGGAGGAAGAATGGATTAGCTACCCATGCCTACCTTGTAATGAGAGTAACTCTTTATCCCTTACATTATTTGATTGTCACCCATGCTTACTAAGGAGGATGAATGTTATGTTCCTGAGGATTCTTTTGAAGATGTTTATAATAAAGCTCTAGTGCTTGTAGATCATGAAAAGCATGCTTTATGTGATAGTTATATTGTTTAGTTTATTCATGAGGCTACTGAAAATTATTATGAGAGAGGAAAATATGGTTGTAGAAGTTTTCCTGACATTGAAGAACTTCTCTATGTGTTGAAAGTTTTTAAGTTACCCCTGTTTTATCTTCCTATGCATGTCACTTTGTTATTTGCTTACACGATTCCTATGCATAGGAAGTGGGTTAGACTTAAATGTGTTTTGAATTTGCTTTGTTGATGCTCTCTTTTACTTCAATTCATATTTCTTTTGTGAGCATCCTCTCAAACTATTATGCCTGAAGATGATATTATGTCTATTATTCTTGGGAGACCTTTTCTTAAATACTGCAGGAGCTGTTATTAATTGTAATCAAGGGAAGGTGACTTTCAGTGTGAATGACAAGGAACATACTGTCTATTTCCCCAAGAAGATTGAAAGGACTTATGGTTTAAATTCAATTGAACATGTTGAGGGCATTCAAGTTGGAGAAATATATTGTCCCATACCAAGAGAAAAATTCAAAACTATGATTGGGACCATTGCTATCAAGGTTGAGGTAACATAATCATTAGTGGAATACAAAGTTTTGTCTCATATGAAATTGTTTTGATAGCAAGACCTGATCAACCTTGTTAACAAAAGGATTTCATTGAACAAAACAATGTTTTCACCATAATTATCTCCGCTTACTTCTATTCTATCCATTTTAGTTTTTGCTTCTGCCTAACTTAAAGGCGTTAAAGAAAAGTACTTATTGGGAGATAACCCAAAAGTTTTAGATGAGTCTTGGAAGTTATTACTTTGGTAATAACCGCTCCTTATCCTTTTTATTTGCTTTTTGTGCCAAGAGTAACCTCTAATGAGAGAGAAGTAATGATTGGGAACGTTGCTGGCCCAAAACAGATTTCTATGCTTCACCGTAAACATTCGTGTAAAATCTCTGTACGTCCTTTTAAGGCGTGAATTTTTGCGATTCTGCCCCAGGTTGTTATCTAACTTTCGTTAGTTCAACACTTTTTGATTTGAGCAACAGAAGGTCTTCGAAAAAATTCGTCTTTACCTGCTGGTCTGTTTAGACAGATTTCTGCCGTTTTCTGCATTTGCTTCTTGTTGGTTCCTTTTTTAGTTCTTTTGGGGAATTGAGCTTTTTGAGGGAAGTGCTACAGTAGATAGTGTTTTAATGGAAGTTTATTTGGTGTTAAAACTGAACCTTAAGACTTATTATCTTGAGTGCACTAATGTTGCTAATAAAGATTGTGTGAAGTTTTGTATGAAGGAAAAATTTCAGGTGTATGGAAGGAATGAGTAATGAGATGAAGGATGGACTAAAGCTCAAGCTTGGGGATGCCATGCGTGTCACCCCAAGAAATAACCAAGAAGTACAAGCGTCAAAGCTTGGGGATGCCCAAGGCATCCCCTTCTTCATCTATAAAAATCCCAGGTTTCTTCCAAACACTTCATTTTTATAGTTTCATGCACCGTTGTGTTGTTCTTGGAGCGTCTTCTTTTTTGTTTTCGTTTTGGTGTTTTCTTAGTTTTCAGAATAAATTGGTTGGACACCCTCTTTCACACATTGGTTTTCAAATAGTTTGGTTTGGATTGGAAAAGAGTAGGAAAGTTCATGCTTAAGTGTTAAAGAGAGCTTGTTTTTGTGCCTATGCTTTGTAATGCCATGCTTGATATTGTTTTGGATTTATGCTTAGTATTCTTTGCTGTAGCATGACTTGTTATAAAAAATTGAGATTGCTTAATGTGCCTTGGAAGAATCATGCGTTGTTTTAGCATATTAAAGCATAGTATTGTGGTATTCTCCTTTGATGCTTTATTTGGGTTAACTTGGCACATGCTCACACCATGTTATGACTATCCCAAGTCACCATAAGCCTTTATGATCCTTTAGTTTTCAACTTTTAGTATCTCTTTATGCTTTGATCAATGATGTTTTGTCGCTCTTGATGATTATGGCCATTATTGCTCTCTCGTTTGTCGCTCCCTCACTATTGCTAGCATTCACTTACACTGAGTATGTTTTACTCAAGTTTCCAACTCCCTAAACCAAATATTTCCAAAGTGTCCACCATACCTACCTATTAGCATCATTTGCTACTTCCGTGCATATTCAATATGTCTTGTTTTCTTCCGAATAAAATGTTTGCTTGTTATGAGAAAGTTAGTTAGTAAAGCTCTCCCGAACTTGATGGCACACTTTATTTTCTTGCACTTAATAAACCTGAACCATTGCATCCTTCTTTGTTGTGTATATGCCTGCGCTTTATAAGTTGAAGTTAGTAGAACCATGTATCATGGGGAACGCTTTCAACATTACATTGGTACTTAGTACCTCGTTGATATCATGTTCTTTTGCTTATGGATCCCGGCGGTGTGAAATAAAAGTCGAACTTGTAAGATCATGGAGTTTGTATGTATGTTAGAGAAACGCCTGGGCCGCTAGCCTAAGCCATGCCTAATCATGGTGGAAACTTGCAGCAAACCATAATGAGCATTATATGAAGCATCCTCAATAAAAATCTATGCACATAGTAAATAAAAAGATCGCTGAGATGCTCATTGTCTACTTGCCTTGTCATTTTGATTATGGGATAGCTCCTGTATCATGAGCAAGGGGTACCCCATTGGTGTTTCTCTATGATACGTATATACTTACAATCACAAGAGCTTACTCGTGACTGAAGTTGAGTAGCATGAGGATCGGTCTTCATAAGTAAGGGGCATGAGACTTCGATTTATAACTTGTCAAGCATATCCTCTTAGTTGTGTCACTTTAACCTCAACCATTTAAAGATGCTTATGATAGGGGCAATGAGAGCTCAAAGCTAATGAGTACCATACTTTCAGCATTTGGAAGCCTTTCAAACTTTTCAAAACCTGTTCATTTCCTTGTTGAGTCTCCACACATTCTATGAGCACTTTATTGAGAGCATAGTGGCCATTCTTAGTTCTATGTGCATTGTCCCAAGACTTGTTGATTGATGCATACCTTGATATTGCTTGTTTTAAACTATTTGTATCTAGTCACTCTTGTAAACTTTGAAGGTGTCATATGCATTTATGTTTGCTACTCTATGAGGGACAAGCTAAATGCCACTATGCTATGTTTTCTTTATGTGAAACAAACAAACGTCTTGCAAAAGCATTGTTATTCATGAATCTATAGTTTGTGCATTTTCATGTTGCATCATAGTTTCTTTGTCTTATTGCTAGAACTTTGTCTTTCATGTTATGATTGAAGTACTATGATCCCAGCTTTGTATGTTTTACAAATACTTTGATCAAGTCTTTGATGGTGCATGTCACCTCAAAAATTATTCTTTCTTTTTATCACTTACCTACTCGAGGACGAGCAGGAGTTAAGCTTGGGGATGTTGATACATTGCAAATGTATCTATAATTTTTTTGATGTTCCATGCTCGGTTTTATCTAATTTCTTGTGTTTTGTCCACACTTTGGAGTACTTTTCATATAATTTCTTGGACTAACATATTAACAAGAGCCATAGTGCCAGCTGCGTGTTTTCTGCTGTTTTTGGTTCCAGGAAAGTCAGAAAATGAATATTCTCGGAATTCGACGGCACAAAAGCCAAAGTGCCTATTTTTTCGGAAGACTCATGGAGCCAGAATACGAGACGGAGGAGGGCCAGGGGCTGGCCACCCCCCTAGGCGCGGGTCCCCCCAAGCCGCGCCAAGGCATGGTGTGGGCCCCCCAGGCACCCCCTCGGTCTCCCTCTTCGCCTATAAGAAGCCTTATGACCTAAAAACTCTGGGGGTTCGACGTTTTTCTAGAAGGAGTTCTGCTCCGCCGCTACCACCATATTGCACGAAACAGCACCAGAAACTCCGTTCTGGCACCCTGTCGGACAGGGAATTGGAGGAGATCATCGCCATCATCATCATCATCGCTTCTCCATCAACCATCCATGTTTCCCCCATCTATGAGTGAGTAATCCCCCGTTGTAGGCTATGGGGATGGTAGGGATTGGATGAGATCCTTCATGTAATGGCATCAGATTGTTAGGGCATGGCGCCTAGTATCTTTTATTAGTGCTTTATGACTTTGTTACGACTTGTTGTGCTTAATGCTTGTTACTAGGGCCCGAGTGCCATGATTTCAGATCTGAACATGTTATTGATTCATTATGATAGTATTGTTTTTGGTCTTATCTGCAAGTTGTATACACACGTTGTTCTTCGGAACCAATGGCCCCGAAGTGATAGAAATCAGGATAACCGGAGGGAATGGGTTTGATGTGAGGATCACATGTGTTCACAGAGTGTTAATGCTTTGCTCCGGTGCTCTATTAAAAGGATCACCTTAATTGCCAGTAGTTCCCTTGAGGCCCCACTGCAAATAGGCTGGCAGGACAAAAGATGTTGTGCAAGTTCTCATTGCGAGCACTGATGGCTCAATGCACGGCGCCCAGAAAAGTGCTGCTGCGTGGTTGATGTAGAGCTCGTTGGGAACCCCAAGAGGAAGGTATGATGAGCACAGCAGCAAGTTTCCCTCAGTATGAAACCAAGGTTTAATCGAACCAGTAGGAGCAAGGAAACGCCCCAAAGGTGTTTCTAGCTGAGCTTTGGCAGGGCGCACTACCGGTGCTAGTAGCAACGTGGAGACCTGCACAACACAACCATAGAACTTTGTCCCCAACTTGCGATGAGGTTGTCAATTTCACCGTGTTTTGCAAAAAACAAAGGATTAAACGTATCGAATGGAAAGAAGTAAAAGTTTGCATAAAGTAAACACAAAGAAGTAAAAGATTGTAGATTGACTGTAAAAGACAAGGACCGGGATCCATAGTTCACTAGAGGTGGCTCTCCTTAGATAGATAACATGCTAGGTGAACAAATTACAGCGGGGCAAATTGACAAACATCGAGAAAGCAATACATGCATATACTAATCATCTTGACTCCTTTGAGACTTGATTGGGAATTACAACATTATACATAGAACGCCATCCAACTGCATCTATGACTAATAATCCACCTTCAGGTTATCATCTGAACCCCCTCCAGTATTAAGTTGCAAGCAACAGATTATTGCTTTACGAACTGCGTGTAAAGTAAACAATACGATTGTTCTATGAACAAAGGATTGTTGTTTTCTCCCTAGTAGCAATAGCACATCTAGTACCTTAGAGATTTCTGTCACTTCCCCAGATTACCAGAGGCATGAACCCACTATCGAGCATAAATACTAACTATTGGAGTTGCTAGCATCTACTTGGCCAAGATAGCTACTAACAACGGAAAGCATGCAAGATCACAAATAACAAAGACATGATAGAATCAATAATCAATCTGAAATAGCATCTCAATATCCATCGGAAACACAACATGCAGAATTACAAATAGATGATCTTGATCATGAACGGAGCTCACAAGATCTAGACATGAAAGCACAAAGGAGGAGAACCAGCCATCTAACTACTACATGGATCCATAGTCCAAGGATGAACTACTCACACATCACACCGAAGGCTTGAATGGTGATGAAGAAGGCCTCCAGGGTGAATTCCCCTCTCTGGCAGGGTGTCGGGAAGAGCTTCAGATCCCTCCCGATCTAGGGATGGAGATGACGGCGGCTACAAACTCTTTCGTGGATTTTTGATCAGGCACTTAAGGTTTTCGTCCCGAGGGCAATATATAGGCGGAAGGGTAGACCGAGGGGGTGCCAGGGCTGGCCTCACCACCCCCTGGCGCGGGCCAGGCTATGTCGCGCGGCCAGGTGGTGTGGTGGCCCCCTGGCCCCTCTTTGTCTCGTATTTTGGCATATGATGACTTCCGGCAAAAATAGGCACTTTGGCTTTTGTCCAGTCCAATTCCGAGAATATTTATTTTCTGACTTTCCTGGAACCAAAAACAGCAGAAAACAGGCAGCTGGCACTGTGGCTCTTGTTAATAGGTTAGTCCAAGAAATCATATGAAAAGTAATCCAAAGTTGGAACAAAACACAAGAAAGTGGATAAAACCAAGCATGGAACATCAAAAATTATAGATACATTTGCAATGTATCAACATCCCCAAGCTTAACTCCTGCTCGTCCTCAAGTAGGTAAGTGATAAAAAGAAAGAATAATTTTTTAGGTAACATGCACCATCAAAGACTTGATCAAAGTATTTGTAAAACATTCAAAGCTGGGATCATAGTACTTCAATCATAGCATGAAAGACAAAGTTCTAGCAATAAGCAAAGAAACTATGATGCAACATGAAAAGGCACAAACAAAAGATTCATGAATAACAATGCTTTGCAAGACGTTTGTTTGTTTCACATAAGGAAAACATAGCATAAAAGTATTCAGCTTGTCCCTCAATAGAGTAGCAAATATAAATGCATAGGACACCTTCAAAGTTCATAAGAGTGACTACATACAATAGTTTAAAATAAGCAATATCAAAGTATGCATCAATCAACTAGTCTTGGGACAATGCACATAGAACTAAGAATGGCCACTATGCTCTCAAAGTAAGTGCATAAAGATAGAAGGTGGAGACTCAATATAATGGTGGAAGAAAGGCCTTTGTAAAAGGAAGTAGGGATTCAAGTCTCATAAAGAGCTTCCAAAAATTATGGTACTTATAGCTTTCAGCTCTCATTGCCCCTATCATAAGCATCTTGAAGGTGATTAAGGTTAAAGTGAACAAACTATGGTGTACATGCTTGACGAAGTATAAGTCAGAAATCTCATGTCCCTTGTATACGAGGAACGCTCCTCATGCTACTCAAGTTTAGTTACCGGTAAGTTCTTGTCATTGTAAGTACACGTGTACATAGAGAACCGCCAACAGGGTACCCCTTGCCCGATGATACGGAAGAATCCCCATATCAAAATGACAAGGCAAGCAGACAACGAGCATCTCAGCATTCTTCTTATTTACCATGGGAATATGGTGCTTTTTTCTCTCTTTCCTCTTTTCATAGTATCTCTTTTTTTTCTCTTTTCTATTTTTTCTCAATATAGGACTCTTTTTTTATAAAAATAATGCTTCATAGAAAGCTCATTATGGTTACGCTGCACGTTTCCACCATGTCAGCATGGATTAGACCAGCGACCCAGGCGTTTCTCTAACACATATACATAACTCCATGGACTTACAAGCTCCCCTTTCATTTCACACCGACGACATCCATATACAAAAGAGCATGATATCAACCAGGTACAAGTACCAAGTGCAATGTTGAAAGCGTTCCCCATGAAAGCATGGTTCTGCTAATTCCCAACAAATAAGTGCAAGCATATACAACATAGACGACACAATGGTTCAAGTTTATTAAGGGCAATAAAAATAAAGTGTGCCATCAAGTTCGTGAGAGCTTTAATCACTAGTTTTCTCATACAAGTTTAATTTGGAAGGTAAAAAAAGCATGAATATACTTGGAATAGCATAAGCTAGTAGGTAGGTATGGTGGACTCTTTGGAATAACTTGGTTTAGGGAGTTGGATGCATGAGTGGAACTTATACTTTGTTGTGGAGGCTAGCAAAAGACTGGGAGCGACAAACTAAGAGAGAAATAATGGTCATAATCATGCAGAGCGACAAAACACCATTGATCAAAGCATAAAGTGATACTACAAGTCGAAAACTAAAGGATCATAAAGGCTATGGTGACTTGAGATAGTCATAACATGGTGTGAGCATGCGCCAAGTCAACCCAAATAAAGCATCAAAGGAGAATACCACTATACTATGCTTTAATATGCTAAAACAACGCATGATTCATCCAAGGCACATTAAGCAATCTCAATTGTTTATAACAAGTCATGCTACAGCAATGAATACTAAGCATAAAGCCAAAACAATATCAAGCATGGCATGCCAGACCATAGGCCACAGTCAAAAACGAGCTCTTTTTAGCACATAAGCATGAACTTTCCTACTCTTTTCCAAACCAAACCAAACTATTTGCAAACCAATGTATGAAAGAGGGGGTCCAACCAATTTATTCAGAAAACTAAGCAAACCAAAGAAGACGAAAAACCAAAACAAAAACGAAAAATAAGATGCACCAAGAACAACACAACTGTGCATGAAACAATAAAAATGAAGCGTTTGGAAGAAACCTGGGATTTTTATTGATGAAGAAGGGGATGCCTTGGGCATCCCCAAGCTTTGACGCTTGTACTTCTTGGATATTTCTTGGGGTGACACACGCGGCATCCCCAATATTGAGCTTTAGTCCATCCTTCATCTCATTACTCATTCCTTCCATACACCTGAAAATTTTCCTTCATACAAAACTTCACACAATATTTATTAGCAACATTAGTGCACTCAAGATAAATAAGTCTTAAGGTTCAGTTATAACACCAAATAAACTTCCATTAGAACACTAGCTACTGTAGCACTTCCCGCAAAAATCTCAATTCCCTAAAAGAACTCAAGAAGGAACCAACAAGAAGCAAATGCAGAAAATGGCAGAAATCTGTCAAAACAGACCAGCAGGTAAAGACGAATTTTTCGAAGACCTTCTGTTGCTCAAATCAAAAAGTGTTGAACTAACGAAAGTCAGATAACAACCTGAGTCAGAAGCACAAAAATTCACGCCTCAAAAAGACGTTCAGAGATTTTACACGAATTTGTACGGTGAAGCACAGAAATCTGTTTCGGGACAACAACTTTCCAATCATTACTTCTCTCCCATTAGAGGTTACTCTTGGCACAAAAAGCAAATAAAAAGGTTAAGGAGCGGTTATTACAGTGGTAATAACTTTCAAGGCTCATCTAAAACTTTTGAGTTATCTCTCAATAAGTACTTTTTTTAACGCCTTTAAGTTAGGCATAAGAAGCAAGAAAGAATCAAATGTTCTCAAATGAAGAAGCATTAAGATTAATACAAGAAATATTTTCAACAAGGCAAGGTATATCATCCAAATAAGTTCTAGAGGATCCTCTCTCAATGCTCTTAGGTTCACTATTCTCATCAAAAGGGTTTGCAGGAACAATCCAATCAAGATTCTTTTCTATGGCATCATGTATTGCCACTAGTTTAAAGGGTTCTGGTATCTTAGGTTCCTCCCCATTAGGTTCGGTTTTGTTCATATTTTCTCGTGTACCAACAACATCTACACATGAGCCTAGCATATTGAAACATTCAAAGACTTTCCTAGCTTCCTTGGCAACATCATAGAACTCCTTAAACAAAGTTTCTAGAATAAAATCCCTCTTTTCAGGGTCTTTAATTTCTTTAAGCTTAAGAAACATTACTTGCATTAAGGGGTTGAGGTTAACAAACCTAACTTCTAACATGTGAATTAAAGAAGCTGCAGCAATCTCATAGTTTGGAGCAAGTTCTGCAAGGGATCTATCTTCAGTATCTTCATGTTTACTAACATGATTAAAGAACTCTTCAATATTATCTTTCCCAATTAGAGAACCACTACCAATTGAAAGGTCTTTCAGGGTGAATTTAGGGATCAACATGGTGAACTAAGGAAGAGGTGACAACTAAACGAGACTTAATTTTTTTATGTTTTCGATAAAGAAAGCAAACTAGTAAAACTAATTTTTTTGTGTTTTTGATAACAAAACAAGCAAACAAAACAAAAAGAAACTAAGCAAAACAAAAAAACAAATTAAAGAGATTGGTTATGAGGGACTCCCCTTGTGAAGATGTCATTGACTCCCCGGCAACAGCGCCAGAAAAATGCTTGATGGCTCAATGCACGGCGCCCAGAAAAGTGCTGGTGCGTGGTTGATGTAGAGCTCGTTGGGAACCCCAAGAGGAAGGTATGATGAGCACAGCAGCAAGTTTCCCTCAGTATGAAACCAAGGTTTAATCGAACCAATAGGAGCAAGGAAACACCCCAAAGGTGTTACTAGCTGAGCTTTGGCAGGGCGCACTACCGGTGCTAGTAGCAACGTGGAGACCTGCACAACACAACCACAAAACTTTGTCCCCAACTTGCGATGAGGTTGTCAATCTCACCGTGTTTTGCGGAAAACAAAGGATTAAACGTATCGAATAGAAAGAAGTAAAAGTTTGCAGAAAGTAAACACAAAGCAGTAAAAGATTGTAGATTGAATGTAAAAGACAAGGACTCGGATCCATAGTTCACTAGAGGTGGCTCTCCTTAGATAGATAACATGCTGGGTGAACAAATTACAGCGGGGCAAATTGACAAACATCGAGAAAGCAATACATGCATATACTAATCATCTTGACTCCTTTGAGACTTGATTGGGAATTACAACATTATACATAGAACGCCATCCAACTGCATCTATGACTAATAATCCACCTTCAGGTTATCATCTGAACCCCCTCCAGTATTAAGTTGCAAGCAACAGATTATTGCTTTACGAACTGCGTGTAAAGTAAACAATACGATTGTTCTATGAACAAAGGATTGTTGTTTTCTCCCTAGTAGCAATAGCACATCTAGTACCTTAGAGATTTCTGTCACTTCCCCAGATTACCAGAGGCATGAACCCACTATCGAGCATAAATACTAACTATTGGAGTTGCTAGCATCTACTTGGCCAAGATAGCTACTAACAACGGAAAGCATGCAAGATCACAAATAACAAAGACATGATAGAATCAATAATCAATCTGAAATAGCATCTCAATATCCATCGGAAACACAACATGCAGAATTACAAATAGATGATCTTGATCATGAACGGAGCTCACAAGATCTAGACATGAAAGCACAAAGGAGGAGAACCAGCCATCTAACTACTACATGGATCCGTAGTCCAAGGATGAACTACTCACACATCACACCGAAGGCTTGAATGGTGATGAAGAAGGCCTCCAGGGTGAATTCCCCTCTCTGGCAGGGTGTCGGGAAGAGCTTCAGATCCCTCCCGATCTAGGGATGGAGATGACGGCGGCTACAAACTCTTTCGTGGATTTTTGATCAGGCACTTAAGGTTTTCGTCCCGAGGGCAATATATAGGCGGAAGGGTAGACCGAGGGGGTGCCAGGGCTGGCCTCACCACCCCCTGGCGCGGGCCAGGCTGTGTCGCGCGGCCAGGTGGTGTGGTGGCCCCCTGGCCCCTCTTTGTCTCGTATTTTGGCATATGATGACTTCCGGCAAAAATAGGCACTTTGGCTTTTGTCCAGTCCAATTCCGAGAATATTTATTTTCTGACTTTCCTGGAACCAAAAACAGCAGAAAACAGGCAGCTGGCACTGTGGCTCTTGTTAATAGGTTAGTCCAAGAAATCATATGAAAAGTAATCCAAAGTTGGAACAAAACACAAGAAAGTGGATAAAACCAAGCATGGAACATCAAAAATTATAGATACATTTGCAATGTATCAACATCCCCAAGCTTAACTCCTGCTCGTCCTCAAGTAGGTAAGTGATAAAAAGAAAGAATAATTTTTTAGGTAACATGCACCATCAAAGACTTGATCAAAGTATTTGTAAAACATTCAAAGCTGGGATCATAGTACTTCAATCATAGCATGAAAGACAAAGTTCTAGCAATAAGCAAAGAAACTATGATGCAACATGAAAAGGCACAAACAAAAGATTCATGAATAACAATGCTTTGCAAGACGTTTGTTTGTTTCACATAAGGAAAACATAGCATAAAAGTATTCAGCTTGTCCCTCAATAGAGTAGCAAATATAAATGCATAGGACACCTTCAAAGTTCATAAGAGTGACTAAATACAATAGTTTAAAACAAGCAATATCAAAGTATGCATCAATCAACTAGTCTTGGGACAATGCACATAGAACTAAGAATGGCCACTATGCTCTCAAAGTAAGTGCATAAAGATAGAAGGTGGAGACTCAATATAATGGTGGAAGAAAGGCCTTTGTAAAAGGAAGTAGGGATTCAAGTCTCATAAAGAGCTTCCAAAAATTATGGTACTTATAGCTTTCAGCTCTCATTGCCCCTATCATAAGCATCTTGAAGGTGATTAAGGTTAAAGTGAACAAACTATGGTGTACATGCTTGACGAAGTATAAGTCAGAAATCTCATAGTCGGAAGGGGAGGCCGAGGGGGTGCCTGGGCTGGCCACACCACCCCCTGGCGCGGGCCAAGCCTGGCCATGTGGCCAGGTGGTGTGGCCGCCCTCTGGCCCCTCTCCGTCTCGTATTCTGGCATATGATGACTTCCGGAAAAATAGGCACTTTGGCTTTTGTCCCATCCAATTCCGAGAATATTCATTTTATGACTTTCCTGGAACCAAAAACGGCAGAAAGTAGCCAGCTGGGACTGTGGCTCTTGTCAATAGGTTAGTCCAAGAAATCATATGAAAAGTACTCCAAAGTTGGAACAAAATACAAGAAAGTGGATAAAACCAAGCATGGAACATTAAAAAATATAGATACATTTGCAATGTATCAAGCACGTATAACTATATATGGAACACATGCCTAGGATTATCTAGTACTTGGACGCTTTATCTTATTTATCTGCAATTTCCCTATGTTCTGATTGCTATGTGAATTGTATTGTCCATGCAACGCCCGTCCATCCATCCCTATGCCTACCGCACTCGAATCCCATTGTTTACTGCTATTGTCACTTCTGTCTTTACTTTACTACTGCTGTTACTTTGCTATTCCTACTACAAAACTGTTGCTACTGATAAACTGCTGTGAGCAAGATTGTTTCCAGGTGCAGCTGAATTGACAACTCAGTTGTTAAGGCTTATAAATATTCTTTGGCTACCCTTGTGTCGAATCAATAAATTGGGTTTCACTTCCCTCGAAAATACTGTGATACACCCCCTATACTTGTGGGTCATCACCGCACGCGCCGGAGCTGAAACTGTCCTCCACTTCATGCTCACATGGTATGAAAAGCTAGATCTGAAGCTTCTCGAGCGTTTGTGCACCGGATCAAGGTGGTCGAATGACCCGGATTGGGTAGCGCAGCGTAAGGCTTATGCCCACAACCTCACCCAGTTTGCCCCTATCCATCAATGGAATGAAGGACCAAGTTTCCTTGGCGCTATTGATGACGAATACGTCGAAGATGGTTCGGATGATGAGGAAGAGGACGAATCTTCAGATATCGAAGAGAATGAAGATGACGACGGGGCTGAAGCTAACCCAGACAATGAGGCTGAAGCTGTTGCTACACCTGCTGGCGCCAAGTTACCCCCTCCTGCTGCTGCTCCTTGAGCACCAAAAAACACTTTGAAATTTATCAGATCCCCGGTATGCCGGGTGCAGATGTATTAAGCATACTGATTATGTTTTTCTACTAAATTGTTCACCCCGGATTAACTTGGGCGTAGTCCCTGAGTTTCATTTTCTTGTTTCTCCAATTTCATGGCTCGACTCGTGTCTACCTTGATTCGGTTTTGTGACTTACGAGATCGAGTTTCAAAAATTGACTTAACAATACTTGGAAACTTTAGGACTAGCTCAAAATAATCCAGCATAGTAAAAACAAGGTAAACATAAAGTTAGTCCGAATAACAAACGTCGGCTCGATTACGTTCGTTTCCTTAGTCGTTTTTCTTGTGCTACGCAATTCCAAACTTGTTCTCTTGCTTTCCATGAAGCTAAATCATGTTGGACAGCAGCAAGTCGAAGAGTTGAGTTTTTAGTGCTCACACACTACTAATCCGGCTTAGGCAGGAGCAACTTAAGCCAGCTGACATAAAAATAAATAACAAGCACAGAAGACAACAAATATTATTAAGGTAGTCCCCGAGTTACTGCTCGAGGTGCCAAGATTTCATTGATAAACTCATTGTCGGCATACATACCGACGTATGAGAGACTCGGATACACACACTTCTTTGTTAAGTGTAGAACGGACGAAGTAGAGCTACATTCCATGGACGCTTTGATTCCTCGCCGGACGTGTCCGCCTTGTTCTTCTCCTGTGGTTTTGCATCGATGAGATAATAAGAGTCATTGTGCAATGCTTTGCTAATAATGAATGGCCCTTCCCATGGGGGGGATAACTTATGCATGCCAGCAGTACGTTGTACCAGCCGGAGTACCATATCACCTTCCCGGAAGACTCGGGGATTTACTTTCCGGCTATGATAGTGTCGGAGATTTTGCTGATATATGGTGGATCTGGACAATGCCAATTCTCTCGCTTCTTCTAGCAGATCAACGTCATTTTGCCGGGCTTCTCGCACTTCGGCTTCTGTGTATTGGGTGACCCTAGGAGAATCATGCTCTATGTTGGCTGGTAATACAGCTTCTGCCCCATATACCAGAAAAAATGGCGTATAGCCTGTTGATCAATTCGTAGTTGTTCTTAAACTCCACAGTACCGCTGGTAGTTCTTCTATCTAGCACCCCGCTGATCTTTGCAGCGGCTCAATGAGCCGGGGTTTTAGCCCGGATAAAACTAATCCGTTGGATCTTTCCACTTGTCCGTTCGATGCGGGGTGGGCTACTGAAGCAACATCCAGCCGGATTTTCTTATCCCGGCAGAATCGCGCAAATGCTCGTTCAGCAAAATTGGTGTCGTTATCTGTTATGATACTGTGAGGATAGCCATATCTCAGAATGATATCTTTGAGGAATGTCACGGTTGTAGCTCCATCACATTTTCTTATTGGTTTTACTTCAATCCATTTTGTAAACTTGTCAACCATAACCAAGATATGGGTCATATTTCCTCTCGCCGGCTTAAATGGGCCAACCATATCCAAACACCATACGGAAAATGGCCGGGTAATTGGTATGGTCTTGAGCTCCGACATTGGCATGTGTGTCTTGGTAGCATACCTCTAAGAACCATTGCATTTTCTTACTAGATCTTCTGCTTGTTCCAAGGCACTTGGCCAGTAGAATCCAAGCCGGAAAGCTTTTGCTACTAAAGCTCTGGATGAGGCGTGATGCTCACATTCCCCTTGATGTATATCTCGGAGGATGTCAAGCCCTTCTTCCGGGTCAACACACCGTTGCAAGACATTTGTGACACTTCTCTTGTATAGCTCGGCATTGATACTTGTGTATGCCTTTGCGCGCCTCTGAATTTGCCTGGAAAGCACTTCTTCATTGGGCAAAGTTCCATCCTTCAGGAATTGGAATATGGGTTGTGCCCAAGCTGGTATAGCTCACACCGGAAACATCTCCTTGTCAATTTCCATTTGATCCACCGACATAACCTTAGCCGGATCACGCCACGCAGTCCTCGGGTTCTACGAAGCAGTCCCCGGGTTTCCTGAGACACTTCCCACATCAATGTCCATGGGTACAGCTCCGGACTCCGGATCGGCCTGGATATAGATTGACTCGGATTCTGGGGACGGCCTGATAGATGGCTTTCTGAGGTGCTCTAGTGCTACACCCGGTGGAATCGCTTGTCGAGTTGATCCGAGCTTCGACAGTATGTCGGCAGCCTCATTTTCCAACCGAGGTACATGGTGGAACTCGCATCCCTCGAAGTATCCCGATATCTTCTGCACATGAAATATGTACAATGCCATGTTTGCATCCAAAGCATCCCATTGCCCTGAGACTTGCTGAACTACCAAATTCGAGTCACCAAAGCACTGGATTCGACGTATTCCAATTTCTTTTGCCACTTTGAGCCCATGCACAAGTGCTTCATATTCTGCAACATTGTTTGATGCTGCGAAGTGGATCTGCAGCACATACTTCAGCTGGTCCTTCTTGGGTGAGGTAAGCACAACTCTGGCGCCTAACCCGGTCTTCATTTTTGATCCGTCAAAATGCATTCTCCAGTAGTTCGGATCTGGCAACAGTGGCTCATATTGCATCTCAGCCCAATCTACGAAAAAGTCGGCCACAGCCTGAGACTTGATCGCATCTCTTATGTCGTATTGTGGAGCATAAGGGGCTAACTCGATAGCCCATTTTGCGATCCGGCCGCTCGCATCCTTGTTGCTCATTATCTCAGATATAGGGGCTTCACATATCACTTTGATGGGGTGTTCTTCAAAATAGTGTTTTAGCTTCTTTGCTGCCATATAGACACCATATGCCATTTTCTGATAGTGAGGATAATTTTGCTTTGATGACGATAATACCTCGCTCAGGTAATAGACTAGCCTTTGCGCTGACTTACCCTCTTCGTCGCGCTCTACCACTACTACTGCACTTACAACTCGGTTGGTTGCGGCTATATAGAGCAACATTGGCTCTTTTGATAGTGGAGAGTCTAACACTGGTGCAGTGGCTAACATTTTCTTTAACTGGATGAAGGCTTCATTGGCCTGCGGCGTCCATATGAACTTGTCCGCCTTTTTCATTAGTTGATAGAGAGGCAATGCCTTTTCTCCCATCCGACATACAAACTGTCTTAAGGATGCCAGACAACCAGTGAACTTTTGGACATCTTTAAGACACTTCGGCAATTCCATTCACTCTATGGCTCGGATTTTAGTTGGGTTAGCTTCGATACCTCGGCTGGAGACAAGAAATCCGAGTAATTTTCTAGCCGGGACACCGAAGGTACACTTCTTCGGGTTAAGCTTCATTCGGAACCTCCTTAGGTTCGCGAACGTTTGTCTGATATCATCAAGGAGCGTTTTGCTTTCCTTAGTTTTTATAACCACATCATCCACATATACTTGCACATTTCGGCCGATTTGGTCGTGTAAACATTTTTTCATACATCTTTGGTACGTTGCCCCTGCATTACGTAAACCAAAAGGCATGGTGCGATAGCAATAAGCCCCATACGGGGTGATAAACGCAGTCTTTATTTGATCATTCGGGTTCAAAGGTATCTGGTGGAAACCAGAATATGCGTCTATGAATGACAACAATTCACACCCAGCAGTAGAATCTATGACCTGATATATCCTTGGCAGTGGGAATGGGTCTTTTGGGCACGCCTTATTCAGGTTCGTGTAATCGATGCACATACGCCAAACCACAACCACATTCAGATCATCTTTCTTCTTTTCCACCAGCACCGGATTAGATATCCAATCCGGGTAAAGCACTTCCATGATGAACCCGGCTGTGAGGAGCCGAGCTATCTCATCCCCAGTGACTTTTCTCCTATCTTCGGCGAAGCGGCGGAGAGGTTGCTTCACCGGCTTTGCTCCAGGTCTCACATTCAAAGAGTGCTCGGCCAACTCCCTCGGAACACCTTGCAAGTCCTATGTGGACCAAGCAAAGATATCCCGATTCTCACGGAGGAAGTTGACGAGCTCGCTTTCCTATTTTTCATTTAACCCAGACCAATCGTTACGGTGCGCTCTGGGAACAGATCATCAACAGGCACTTTCTTTGTATCTTTCGTTGCTTGAAATGAGACACTTCCGTGCGGGTTACTCAGTGCCAGCATATATTGCTGTGCGGACTGAGCCAATGCCGCCACTTCCTGGATCTTTCTCTTTTCTTGTGCGATCACGAGTGACTCGGCCAGGTTAGACCCGGCTGATGCACACTCAATGGAACGTTGGAAATCTCCTGCTATGGTAATTACTCCATTTGGCCAGGGCAACTTCATCTTCAGGTAACTGATGTGACTACTTGCCATGAATTTGTTCAGGGCTGGCCTACCGAGTAATGTGTGATATGCGCTTTCTAGGTTCACCACCTCAAACTCCAAATTTTCAGTTCGGCAGTTATCTCTTGTGCCGAATAACACGTCAACCCGGACCTTGCCAATGGGTTCACAGGAGATACCAGGCACAATGCCATGGAAAGTTGTCCTTGTAGCTTGGAGCATGTTCTCCGAGATACCCAACTTGCGCATTGTATCCACGTACATGATATTGATGCTGATGCCATTGTCGATCAGCACCTTGGAGAATCTCACATTGATATTCGGCCCGATGAACGTTGGGTCCAGCACTAATGCATATGAACCGGGACTCGGCATGAGCTTGGGATGGTCCTTGATACTCCATGTAATTTCCTGATCCGACCAAGGCATATACCTCATCACTGCCGGCATAACCGCATTCACTTCCATATGCCGGTGTTGCAAGCTCTTTCTATTTGTTTTCTCTGTGGTAAACACACAGTAACTCTAGTGATGCTCTCTGTATTCATTTCTCCCCTCAATTTCGGGGTACCTTTGATCTGGCTGATGTTGGTTCTCCACCTGATGCACTGCATCCCTTCTCTCCTGATTCTCATACCTCGGTGGAGGTGGTGGTAACATCAATTGTTGCGTGTTTGCTCCGGAGAGCAACTGTTGCCAAGGTTGATCGTTCCGAGGTGCCTGAGCATTGCCAGAACCACTTTGCTCTATCTTCCTCATCCACTCACATTGCCAGGTTGTATGACCCGCCGGGTTACTCGGATTTGGCGTGTGAAATTTGCACGGCTGATCCAGCATTGCCTCATATGTATACCTCGGCCGGTCTTTCTTTTCTTGCCACTGTCTCTTTTGCTCGGGCGTCCAAGTTTTCTTCCCATCATTTCTTGGAGTCCATTATTGCCCTCTAGTTTTCTGACGCTGATTACTCCCTGCTCCGGGTTGATCTTGATTTACAGCAGCAACTTGCTGCGAACTGTACCTGTAATCCGGTCTATCATCTCTTCTCTTACCCCGGTAATCATTTCGCCGGGACGATCCGCCTCCATCTCGCTAGTAGTACTCCTCATTTGACTCGTTTGACACGAGCCGGGGTTGAGTCGGATCACCTAAGGCATACGAATCAGCAATCTGGATTGTCTCTGCCAGCGTAGTTGGCATATACCTTTGTAACCTTTGCCACAGCATGCTTGCATATCTACACCCTTGTGCAAACCAAGCTATGGCCTATGACTCAATCACGCCCTCGCATGAGTTTCGCACATTGCACTAGCGAGTTAGGAACTCACGGTCTATCTCATTTGGTCTCTGCTTGCACATTGCTAGGGTCTATGGCCTATTCGGCCTCTGATACGTGCTTGAGAAGTTACTGACGAACATTTCCTCAAAATCGATCCAGCAGTTGATACTACCGGGTGGTAAATTGTTTAGCCATACCCTCGCTGGCCCTTCCAGCATCTGAGGTACATATCTCAAAGCCCATCTCAAGTTGCCTGTTGCAATTTTCACTGCCGTCGCGTAGTTGATTAACCAATCCTCCAGCTTGGTGCTACCGTCATATGTTTTCGTGCCTCTGGGTAACTAGAAGTTAGGTACTGGAGGCTCTTTCATGATCCGGGGCCCAAAGCACGCCGGACCCGAAGGACCTTTCCCCTCAATTAGCTCCGACCTATAGAGCCGATCCAGCTTTAATCTGGTGTCATTAGGCATCAAGTTCCTGCTTCCCAACCTTGATCCTATCACATGATGATCCGGCCTATGGTATCCTGCATTCACCATTTCCGAATCACCATCATTGTATCTGTCTTGCTCTTGTGGAGCGCATCTCTATTGCATACCTTGGCCGGCACTTCGCTCTTGCCGTGGTATATTCTGCTGCTGCGGTTGCCCTGCACCCGCCGAGTTACGCTGTCCGGCATTGCCGTTTACAGCGTTTCCCTGACCGGCATTGCCTTGGTCGCGGTTACCTTGGCCAGCTTCACCTCGGCTGACACTCCGTCGATCCTCATTTCCCTGCACTGCTTTTCCTTTCCCTGCCCTTGCCGGGTCGTATGGGACTATTTGTTTGTTTCCTCGCCGAGGTTACCACTTCCTCTCTTCTTGGGCCGTCATGAGGGGACGATGCAGCTCCAGCAGATTTCAACGGGTTACCCACCGCTGAATAAACGACTTTGGAAGCCCTAGCTCTTACCAGGTTAGCCCTGAGCAACTCTTCATTTTGTATGTTAGCGATCCGAACTAACTCATTGACCCTCTCCTGCTGTCTTTCCCGAGCTTCACCCGCCAAACCCTCTAACTCGGATGCAGCTGCATCTGCTGCTCTGAGGTTCTTTGTCGGGGTGTTGTACTTCGGCAGCCCCATGTACAAAATGTTCTCTGATTCCTCAACTCTAGTATCACCCTCTTTGTTCATTTCACTGATGAGGTTTCTCCCTTTTACTTTTACAGCATCTACCTTATTCGCTCTTGCGTACTCGCGTAGCGTCATGTTCAACGACTGCTAAGCCGCGGCTATCTTTTTCGCACCCTCTAGTATTTTCTGCCTAGTTTCCTCTAACTCGGCTTGTGCCTGAGCCAGATCTACCATAGGTGATTTGGGGCTTGCCAAGCTATCTATCGCCTGCTGCAGCACGTTTTCTGGCCTCTCTAGCGGAGGACCTCTACTTTTCCTGGGTGCCTTGGGTGTTACCTCCGGATCTGGTGCCGGGTCCTTGCTCATGCCAGCGTCAGGCACCGTCATCATCACCTCAGCACGGTCAGCAGAGCGAGTGATACGCGCACCGTGAGCCGCGCTAAGGGGTGGTTCGCCTCCTTCGACGACGTGCCGCGGGTGAACACAAGACACATCGACGCCGATGTATATCCTATGGGCGCCAAGCTTGACGAAGACGCCATTGCGCGGTGGAGGTCGCTTGCCGAAGCAGCCAGCATTGTCGCTGATGTAGTCCAGCGCTCCAAAGCGCTGAACGAGCCTGGAGACGATGTGTTCGCCGTTGCCGATGATGCTTCCCGTCTGGATCTTCACTCCTGCTAGCGCCGCTAGACCCACGGTGGGCGCCAACTGTCGTGGTGGTGTCACGGCATATGCCATGGATAGGCTAAAGGTGGGGCCAATATGCACTAGAGGAATCCAGGGAGGGATAGTATGGTGATTCCACACAATGATGCTTTGTATTCTCAAGGTTCACAAGGTTTACAGATGCTCCTTGAGCTATATTGGGGAGAGGAGGAAGAAGGAGCTCTCTTACTCTCACCACTACCAACTGCCCACGCGTAGGACTAAACAACTTGTGATCCCCCTCTACTGAGGTCCTAGTGCTCCTTATAAAGGGGAGGACAAGCTACTTGCTAGGGCATATGTGGAGGCATATTCCTCGGAATATGCCTCTCCCAAAATAGCAAACCGACCGGGTCACCTTTTGCCATCGTAAGCCATGTAGAGGCTACGTAAGCCTCTGCGGCGCCAGCGTCATCCGACACAGGCTGTGTCACCCTTGTCGGCCACGCCTCGGTGGTCCTTCCCTCTGTCCGCTTCGCTCACGCTCCAGCGTACAGTGACCACCTTTTGACCAGCGAGATACCTTCCTTCTCTTGCAAGCCTGATATAACCTGGATCATGCCTGGTTAATCTGGCCTCGTGGGTACCTGCATACTAGTTACAAAAAGCCTGCCGGCATATGACATACGTCGGCCGGGACATAGTCAGGTGGACATCCTCTGGTCCGGGTCATCCCGTAAGTCGGCCTGCCTTGAGGTGACTCGGCCAGCATACGCTTTGACCTTGCCGTACCTCGGCTAACTCGGCCTCTATACCCCGGCGTGACCCTACCCGGGGGTATCCCCCCAACAAGTAGGGAGTGGGGGCATATATATATATAGGTCTGCCACGATCTAGGGGTAAAATAGGCATAAAGGGGAGTTTGGGGCGCATTACATGGGCCAGGCCTAACTGAAGGCGTACGGGCCCGTTTCACTTACATCGGAGACTCTAGGGTCTGGGGGTCGGAGACTCCGGGGTGGCTAGAGACTCTGGGGTCAGCTGCGGTCTCCGGGACAGTCTCCGAGGTGGTGTACTGAATGCTCCTGGCACGTGTTCGGAGTCTTTCCCGGAGCGTGGGCTGGAGACTCTAGGGTCCAGGGGTGGAGACTCCTGGCTAGGGTGGCTGGAGACTCTGGGCTGCTTCAGCTTCTTCTTGCGTCTTCTCTTCCAGGCCTCCTGCTTGGGGGGTCTTGGCTCCAGGTTCATCCTTGTCTCCTCTTCTCGGCATCATGGTCATGGACCTAGTCATGCAATGGACATTTGTCTCAAGTAGGATTCCATTCACATGATAGCCATCAAAAGGTAAGAGATGGAAGGAATTCACCTTTGTGGGAATGGTTGGTGTAGCATGAGGTGGACCAATGGTGGTTCCTATATGTTGGGCTACATCATCTCCCCCCCCCCCCCCCCCCGCTTGAAAACGAGTCGACCTCGATGATATCCCATCATCAACTTGTAAGGAAGGATATATGCCCATGATGGCTTGTGGGGTGCTCGCCTGAGCTTGTTTTGCCAAGTCGTGTTCAATCAATGGTGACATTGTAATGCATGTACCTACACAGACCATAGATAAACGAAACAACGCATGTACGTCGTAGATGAACACATCATCAATCATGTTGCATCATCTCTTGTGCACATCACCATTAGCATCAAGTAATATATCATAGAAAAGTATGGTGATTATGTGAACCAAGGGTGGGAACATGCTTATCATGGCAAGTATCAAAGTCTCCAAAAATTGAGAAAGCTATGGGGTGATCTCAATATGAACCATGTGATCATTATTGCAAGCAACAATGGGAGAAAATTAAGAACATGCATGATCAAGCATTTCCGAAGTATGAGTATGGTTGCCGACAAACATAGGGAAAGAGAAATTGTTTATCAAGTTTGTCGCAACAATTGTAGGGTAAAATAAGGATTTGTAGCATGGAATGTCTATGGAGATATCATCACAATCAAGTAATTCCACATGATCAACATTATGCAAAGGAAAAGCATCACATGGGAACAGGAATGAAGCATAACAAATGTCATAAGTAGTGTCCATAGCATGCATATCCTCACAATTCATCATGACCACTAGTGGGAGCATGGCATCATCAACACCTATATCATTACCTTTGTAGTTCCACTCATGTGTAGTAGGTGTTGTGGAAGTTGTGTCCTTCATAGGTTCCTCCTCTTCATCCATGGGGATGGTCAAGTCCATGCTTATTTTAGCATCGTCATCCGTGCAATCTAGCAAATAGGAAGACAACAGAAGAGGAGTAGAGGTGAAATTGTTAGAAATCAAAATGTCCTCACTCAACTCATGTGGTGTATCACTCATGCTCTCAAGGTGGATGCACTCATCCTCATGTATGGTGAACGCACACAACTCACTCTCATTTTCACTCAAGTGGTGTATGTGGTTATCTACCTCACATGGGATAGGTGGATCTCTCAACTCGATGTGGTGGTGCTAGTGTTTTGGTTGAGTCAAGTGTATGCACTCATCCTCACGCATGGTGAATGCACACAACTCACTCTCATTATCACTCAAGAGGTGTATGTCGCTCTCTACCTCACATGGGAAAGGTGGATCTCTCAACTCAATATGTTGGTGTCGGTGTTGTGGCTGAGCCAAATGGGTGTGTCTCCTGTCCCGAGGCTCTTCTTCTTTGTCGCTTGGATCCCAAACCGATGCACCTTTGAAGTCTTGTCTTGCATTTAGGATGTCGATATCTTGATTTGTAGGCGGCTCATGCTCATGACAAGGGTTATGAAGGTCTTTGGTTTGTTGTTGGAGTCAATCATGAGAAGCATGGAACCAATGATGTTGTGCTCATTGTGGTTGGCGTGCTTGTGTGGTGTCCACTTGTTAATGGTGGTGCCACGCTTTGATTTCCTAATTATTGTGATGGGGTTCTCAATTCTCTTGTTGATGTTGTGGTTGAGGACCATGTGGGTCACCCGCTTATGTATATTGATGACGAGTTTGTCCTTCACCATTAGGGTGGAGGTGTTCTCCATGATGGGAGTATGAGCGCGAAGACTTGCCATGACGACTCGAGAGATGCATGCGTGACGAGCTTGAGTGACGTCCATGACATTTGTCGATGTTGGCAATAGCTTGGTGGAGAGCTTGGAAGTTAGCGTGGCGCTCCGCTTGATGTTGCTTGTCACGGTCCTCGAACTCTTGAATTTTGTCATCGAGGTGGTTCTCAAAACGATCCAATTGGTTAATGATTGCTTGATGGTACCTCCATAAGTTTAGGCATGTGGCAAAGGCTTCTTGGTTGTGGAGGTTGTGGAGGTCCGCTCTATGATGTTCGGTTGCCCTATACATGGTACTCACAAGTCCAAGGGTATCATGGTGGAATGGTATTTTCTACCTTGCCTCACCGAGTAAAAAAATGGAAAGGGTGTTCTTGCCGAGAGCAAAGCAAATACACAAGACACACACACAAATGCCTATGGTGGAAGGTTAGGAAGGTGGATAGGAAATGGAACAACCAAATGAAAAGGTTATTGTCAAAAGTGGGTAAGATCCAACAAAAACGAAGTCAAAGGAAAAGGTCAAAAAGGGTGACTAGAATCTATGACTATACACACACGATGGAGATTAATGTGGCTAACATGACTATGAAAATAAGCAACGAACAAAATTGGTCCTAACAAAGACTAATGCTCGGTGTCATGCCAATGCTAGGAGAGACCATAGCCCATTTGCCAAAAGATTGAGAAGCAGCGGATTTGCACGCTTGCCTTGCTCTTGCTCACACTCTTGCTTATAAGCTTTGGACTCTCTTTTGCTATTTGTATATTTCTCTTTTTCTTTTGCTTATAAGCTTTTCTTTCTTTTCACTTTTTTTTGATGTACCTCTTTCTTTCTATGCTATGGAGTCAAGTTTTGTTATTGCCTCTACACTATGACTATGCAAGAGCAAGTGCACAATTCTTCGACTATGCAAGAGCAAGTGCACAATGCTTCGGCAAACACAAGATGAGCAACAATCGATAGGTTAGGTAACACACAAAGGAAGAAAGGGGATTAACAAGGGTGATGCAAGTTATACCTTGTGGTGATGTCGTACTGTCAACCATTGGTGGAGGGATGGTTCGAGTTCTATGGTGTCGATGTCGAGCGCAGGATGTTTTTGTTGCAGAAGGTTTGTTAGTTGACAGACACGCACATGAAACAAAAACATCAAAAGGAAATCAGTCGAAAAGGAAAAGAGGAGAAAATTGTTGTCAGGGCCGTAGACTTCGGGGTCTAGTGGTCGGAGACTCCGGGGTGCTAGAGACTCCGGTGCTGGCGGCCAAAGACTCTAGTGTCGGGGCTAGCACCACGAACAACTCGTGTTCTTGAGCGGAAATCCAGGCCTTCGATCCTCAAATCCAGGAAATTTCGATCAATTGGACTGGGAAATGCACATAAATGGTAGACCAACTCCAAGGAAAAGTTTCTAATGGACCAAAATCACAATTAACTCACAAAAACAAGAGATTGATCCAAAAGCAATTTCGGGCTATATTTTTTATATTTTTTAATTTAAGGTGGAAATCGAAGGGCAAAGTAAAATCCGTGGCAACCAAAAGCTGTTGATACTAGTTGATATGGGTCTCCTTGCGGATTTAACCTTGAGGTGGCCTGATCTTCACGGATTTGAGGTGGAGAGTGAGGGAACACGCGAGGAACACGATGAATGTAACTCTAATGCAAGGTAAAGATACAAACACACGCCAAATCACACCTGATTCGATTTGCTCCCGTTGGTTGGAACAACCAATCCAATAGAATCCTCGGTGAGAGACCTTGTGGTAGAATCACCAAAGGAGAGATCGGCAAGCGGATGATAGAATCCAAATCAAGGAGAGAGTAGCAACCGAGTAGAATCCCAAAGGGGAGAGACCAAGCACTAATAGAATCCTCGATAAGGAGAGACCAAACACTTGAGGAGGGTCTTGACGACTTGGAGAAGGACACCGACTCCAAGGCCTTGTACAACTCATAGATTTACTATAGAGAGGGGGTTCCCATCCAGGGTTTGGCATATGTCTCAATTCATCATCATCTCTAGGGTTTCAAGGAGGGAGTGGGGGCATATATATAGGCTAGCCATGACCTAGGGATAAAATAGGCATAAATGGGAGTTTGGGGGTGTTACATGGGCCAGGCCCAACTCAAGGCGCACGGGCCCGTTTCACTTACACTGGAGACTCCTGGGTGGCTGGGGACTCCGGGGTCAGCTGCGGTCTCCGGGCCAGTCTCCGAGGTGGTGTATTGAATGCTCTTGGTGCGTGTCCGGGGTCTTTCCCGGAGTCTGGGCTAGAGACTCCGTGGCAAATGCCGGAGAGTCCGGGATCCAGGGGCGGAGACTCCGGTCTTGGCGGATACTCCGGGCTACTTCAACTTCTTTTTGCGTCTTCTTTTCCAGGCCTCCTGCTTGGGGGTCTTGGCTCTAGGTTCATCCTTGTCTCCTCTTCTCGGCATCATGGTCATGGACTTAGTCATGCAATGGGAATTTGTCTCAAGTAGGATTCCATTCACATGATAACCATCAAAAGGTAAGAGATGGAAGGAATTCACCTTTGTGGGAACAGTTGGTGTAGCATGATGTGGACCAATGGTGGTTCCTGTATGTTGGGCTACATCATTTTAAGGTTGTAATTAATATATTTCTCGAGTACAGGGTTGAGGTTAAACTTTGACCATAGTTCGTGATTTTTTTGCGAATCAAGAGCTTCATTGATTAAAGAACAGGGTTACAATCCTTTGCAAGGATACTAGCTAGGAATGGTGGGTTATAATTGACCTAGACACATCTCCTTCTCTCTTCACTAGCTCTATGAGCACATGCATGGGCTACCATGTTGGCAGATCTCCTCACATGACTAATAACAAAACCATTGAAAAAACCCACTAAGCTCTTTTAACTCACCACAAATACTAGCTATGAACGATCTTTTAGTACCAAAGTTCTTCCATAGATTAAATATTTCTAACGAATCCAGTCCTGGCACAAGAGGTCGTGTTAGTATAAAAGCAAACATAACAGGCAATCGAGAAACATGAAGAGCTAACAAGAAAGTCACCTCAGGCGGAGGGTGCCTCACGCAGAATGGAGGCACAACTGAGTCACCAAGGAGTTTCTCCTTGGCTATGTACTTGGTTAGTAGCCGAAACCTTTTGTCCATCTCACCCGAAGAAATATTCTCTCGAGAGATGCGAGTGACGTCGTCAACACCAATCTAGCAGCACATCGGATGCGCCCTAGCCTACAACGGCTGCACTCGACGACGCATCTAGGTGCAGATGAGGTCTGCGCTGCCCACTTCCTTCCCCATGCGGAGTTCAAGGTAGTAGACACGCTGGTACAGAACCTCAGTTTCTTCGGCTTCGCCGGGCATCACTATGTTCTTCCACGACCTCCTCCTCTTGCATTCTGCCTTTGAGTCAAAAGTCGCGAGTCTGAAGTGTTCCTCATCAACCTTTTGGTTGCGAATATAGAACCACTTCTCCATCCACCCTTGGACATATGCATTGAAGTTGATGGAGAAATAGTTGACATTGGAGTCTACATAGATCCCACAGCCTCCTATATCATAGACTACCGACCCAGAGCCCGACTGGTGCTTCAGTTTGAAGAGTTTTTTGAAAAGGCCAAAGTGTGGCTCGATTCCGAGCCAGCACTCGCAAAGGGTGATGTAGCAAGCAATGTGGGGAATGGAGTTGGGGGTCAACTGATGAAGCTAGAGCCTGTAAAAGCAAAGTAACCCTCGCACAAACTTGTGGAGGGGGAGAGAAAAGCCATGAATGACGAAAGCGAGGAACATCACCCGAAATCCAGCAGGGGATTGGGGATTACCTCGTCGCCAGGCATCTGGCAGTCAGCTTCATTAGCTGGGAGAGCGCCATCTTGGCGCCAGTTGAAGAGCTCTGTCTCCTTGATAGTGGTATGTCGCCACAATCCATTCATGACGCACATGGACACGCCTTTCTTCTTGGCAGCTGCAGCAGCAGTATCGGCACCCTTCTTCTTGGTCGCAACAATGGCGGCCGCAGATCCAGTGGCGGAGGTTCCCTTCTTATTTCCCATCTTGCGAATGCGGTGTGAGCGTAGAAAGCAGCTGGGAAAGGTTCTGAGGCCGTCCGGCGCAGCAAAGGTGGTGTAAGCAATGGAGCAGCAGAGAGCAGCAATGGAGGTAGAGCGCAAGGAAGAAGATGAGTTTTGGGGAAAAATTACTGAACGGCAATCCCTACTTAACCTCACCACAGATGCAATCTAACAGGAAAAAGTGCACCAGCCACACGCGTGGCATAAATCAATATAGACGCGTGGCAATGCAAATAGCGAACCGTCCCTCCACTCCTCCCATTACCTGCGAGAATCAAGGAGACGCGGTTAAAATCGAAGATTACGCACGCCTAGTCAAATCCAAGTCAGAAATGGGGCCCCACTTTCGTCACGCTAAAAAACGCTCACGCGGGCAAGCGAGGTCATCTCATTGTCAGCACTGACGTCATCCAATCCAGCAGGAGCATCTTCCGACTAATCTAGTACTCGCTCGAGTCTGTGACTCCACTAAGTACTCGGGGGATACTCCTAATAGGAGCGCTAGCCGCACACCCGAGTGACTTTATGAAGTAATCTCAACAACATAATTGCACTTAAACCCCCTACTCGAATCAATGATTCGATTATGGACTCGAGGGCTACTCCCATAGGGAGCGCTGAAAGCACACTCGACTGAAACAAGCACAAAGACGACAACAGTCATAAACATTCATAAGTTCCCACTCGAGTCTGCGACTCGAATAGGCACTTGGGGGATACTCCCATAGGGAGCGCTGGTCGCGCACCCTATGATTCTCTTTTCTTAAATATGTGTTGACTACGTCCACACTCGAAAGCATTGGCCACTCCGCCTCATATTTACCCCGCAAGGAGACTGTGTCTACCGGGCCACCCGAATCATCTCCGTGATGACAACTGATGTCTATGCACTTCTATTCTTGTAGACAGTTCTTGGGCCTCCAAGTGTAGAGGTTTGTAGAACAGCAGCAAGTTTTCCCTTAAGTGGATTACCCAAGGTTTATCGAACTCAGGGAGGAAGTGGTCAAAGTTATCCCCTCTCAAGCAACCCTGCAATCAAGATACAAGAAGTCTCTCGTGTCCCCAACACACCGAATAAACTTGTCAGGTGTATAGGTGCACTAGTTCGGGGAAGAGATAGTGAAATACAAGTGGTATGGATAATTATAAGTGGTAACGATGCTAGAAAATAGCTTGATGGCGTGGAAGAGACTAAAGGCAAACTGAAATAAAGATAGCAGCAAGCAAACATGTAACAAATCTAATTGCAAACGGAGGCCTAGGGATCATACTTTCACCAGTGAACACTCTCATATAAATATCTTCTCTTTATGATACTACTCTGAACTACTCTCCGGTTGGAGACTCTAATCCATGGTAGGGCTATAACAGCACACCTCAAAGTAAGCATTTCGCATCTAGGTAACCCCACACTATCACCTTGAGCGCTAGATGGTTCCAATAAACACCACAATTTCATAGAGACATCCAACTCCAAATATAACTCATAACAAGTATTTGTAATCTCTAGCCTAAGTGCCACCATGGTGTGCATGTTGTCACTTTCACACACATGGGGAGAGTAGAGATCTATTAAAGCACTTGAGTAGCAAGGTAGATCTACTTGATTACAAAGCTCATCATCTCAAAAAAGATCACGCATAGAGAGAGATGAACAAATAGCTACCCGTAGAACCCTTAGCCTCGAGAGAGAACTACTCCCTCATCATCATGGGAATCAGCAACGGCGATGGAGATGGTGGTGGAGATCGATGGAGATGGCTCTAGGGGCACTTCCCCATCCCGGCAGGGTGCCGGACCAGAGACTTTCTGTCCCCCGAATCTCCCCTTCGGTGGCGGCAGCGTTGCGGAACTTTTCATGGCTGGAGGCTTGACGATTTAGGGTTTTCTCATCGGGGGCTTCTTATAGGCGAGAGGGGAGACTGAGGGGGTGCCGGAGGGGCCCACACCACCCCTTGGTGCGGCTTGGCATGGCCCGCACCACCAGGTGGTGTGGCCAACCCCTGGCCCCTCTCCGTCTCGTCTTTTGGCTCCGTGAGTCTTCCGGTAAAATATCGACTTTGGCTTTTGTCCCGTCCAATTCCGAGAATATTCATTTTCTGACTTTCCTGGAACCAAAAACAGCAGAAAACTGGCAGCTGGCACTGTGGCATCTTGTTAATAGGTTAGTCCAAGAAAGTGTATAAAAATACCTCAAAGTGTTGACAAAGCAAAGCAAAGTAGATACTAAACAAGCATGGAACGTCAAAAGTTATAGATAGGTTTGCAACGTATCAACATCCCCAAGCTTAACTCCTACTCGTCCTCGAGTAGGTAAGTGATAAAAAGAAAGAATAATTTTTGAGGTGACATGCACCATTATAAACTTGATCAAAGTATTTGTAAAACACTGATAGCTGGGATCATGGTACTTCAACATAGCATGAAAGACAAAGTTCTAACAATAAGACATAGTAACTATGTTGCAACATGAAAAGGCACAAACAAAAGATTCATGAATAACAATGCTTTGCAAGCCGTTTTTTTGTTTCACGTCAAGAAAACATAACATAGTGGCATTCAGCTTGTCCCTCATAGAGTAGCAAACATAAATGCATAGGACACCTTCAAAGTTTATAAAGGTGACTAGATATAAATAGTTTAAGAACAAGCAATATCAAAGTTATGCATCAATCAATAAGTTTTGGGACAATGCACATAGAACTAAGAATGGCCACTATGCTCTCTAAATAGGTGCATAAAGATAAAAGGTGGAGACCCAACATAAAAGTAAAAGAAAGGCCTTCATAGAAGGAAGCAGGGATTCAAGTTTCATAAAGAGCTTCCAAAAATTATGGTACTTATTAGCTTTCAGCTCTCATTGCCCCTATCATAAGCATCTTGAAGTGATTAAGGTTAAAGTGAACAAACTATGGAGTATATGCTTGACAAAGTATAAGTTGGAAATCTCATGTCCCTTGAATACGAGGGCCGCTCCTCATGCTACTCAAGTTTAGTT
Source organism: Avena eriantha (assembly GCA_910589775.1). Classification (NCBI taxonomy): domain Eukaryota; kingdom Viridiplantae; phylum Streptophyta; class Magnoliopsida; order Poales; family Poaceae; genus Avena; species Avena eriantha. Next base: position 489,700,617 of record OU342741.1, on the reverse strand, counting down.
ACCGGTAAGTTCTTGTCATAATAAGTACATGTGTATCATAGAGAACCGCCAACGGGGTACCCCTTGCCCGATAATATGGAATAATCCCCATATCAAAATGACAAGGCAAGCAGACAACGAGCATCTCAGCAATCTTCTTATTTACCATGGGGAAATGGTGCTTTTTTCTCTCTTTCCTCTTTTCTCATATCTCTTTTTTTCTTTTTCTCTTTTTCTCAATATGTGACTCTTTTCTATATAAGAAGAATGCTTCATAGACAGCTCATTATGGTTACGCTGCAGGTTTCCACCATGATTAGGCATGGATTAGACCGGTGGCCCAGGCGTTTCTCTAACACACATACATAACTCCATGGACTTACAAGCTCCTCTTTCATTTCACACGGATGACATCCATAGACAAAAGAGCATGATATCAACTAGGTACAAAGTACAAGTGCAATGTTGAAAGCGTTCCCCATGACAGCATGGTTCTGCTAATCCCCAACATATAAGTGCAAGCATATAAAACATAGATGACACAATGGTTCAAGTTTATTAGGGGCAAAAATAGTAAAGTGTGCCATCAAGTTCGTGAGAGCTTTAATCACTAGTTTTCTCATAACAAGTTTAATTCAGAAGGTAGATAAAAACATGAATATAGTTGGAATAGCGAATGCTAATAGGTAGGTATGGTGGACTCTTTGGAATAACTTGGTTTTATTTGGAGTTGGATGCATGAGTGGAACTCATACTTGGTTATGGAGGCTAGCAAAAGACTGAGAGCGACCAACTAAGAGAGCAATAATGGCCATAGTCATGCAAAGCGACAAAACATCATTAATTAAAGCATAAAGTGATATTACAAGTCAAAAACTAAACGATCTAAAGGCTATGGTGACTTAAGATAGTCATAACATGGTGTGAGCATGTGCCAAGTCAACCCAAATAAAGCATCAAAGGAGAATACCACAATACTATGCTTTAATATGCTAAAACAACGCATGATTCTTTCAAGGCACATTAAGCAATATCAATTGTTTATAACATGTCATGCTACAGCAAAAATCACTAAGCATAAATCCAAAACAATATCAAGCATGACATGATAAAGTCTAGGCCATAGTCAAAACACGCTCCTTTTATACCACTATAAGCATGAAACTTCCTACTCTTTTCCAACACCAATCGACTTACTTGAAACAACTCACAAATATAATAATAAATAAATATCAGTGAGCTTGTCTCACAAATCCACAAAGAAGAACTAAAAAGTTCTAAGCTGAAAGCACAAGAAAACTAAGGCTAAACACAGTGCTAGCAAAAGAGAACACTCACAAAACAATAAAAATGAAAACTAGAGTGTTCTAGGCAATGAATAATGGTGTGTGTCTCTCTCCAAAAGAAGTGTGTTGGGATCCAACCAACTTATTCAAGCAAACTAAGCAAACCAAGCAAACGAAGACTAAGAACAAAAACGAAGACGCTCCAAGAACAACACAACTATGCATGAAACAATAAAAATGAAGTGTTTGGAAGAAACCTGAGATTTTTATTGATGAAGAAGGGGATGCCTTGGGCATCCCCAAGCTTTGACGCTTGTACTTCTTGGATATTTCTTGGGGTGACACGTGTGGCATCCCCAATCTTGAGCTTTAGTCCATTCTTCATCTCATTACATTATTCTCTCCATACACCTGAAATTTTTCCTTCATACAAAACTTCACACAATCTTTATTAGCAACATTAGTGCACTCAAGATAATAAGTCTTTGTGTTCAGTTTCAACACCAATAAAACTTCCATTAAAATACAAGTTACTGTAGCACTTCCCTCAAAAATCTCAATTCCTCAAAAGAGAACCCAAAAAGAATCAACAAGAAGCAAATGCAAATAATGGCAGAAATCTGTCAAAACAGACCAGCAGGTAAAAACTAATTTTTTCGAAGATCTTCTGTTGCTAAAATCAAAAAGTGTTGAACTAACGAAAGTTAGATAACAACCTGGGGCAGAAGCACAAAAATTCACGCCTCAAAACAACGTATAGAGATTTTACACGAATTTTTACAGTGAAGTACAAAAATATGTTTCGGAACAGCAACTTTGTCAAGCATTACTTCTCTCTCATTAGAGGTTACTCTTGGCACAATAAGCAAATAAAAAGGAAAAGGAGCGGTTATTACAGAGGTAATAACTTCCAAGACTCATCTAAAATTTTTGGGTTATCTCCCAATAAGTACTTTTCTTTAACGCCTTTAAGTTAGGCATGATAGTTTGAAAAGATGCTCACATAAGAAATATGAATTGAAGTAAAAGAGAGCATCAAGAAGCAAATTCAAAACACATTTAAGTCTAACCCACATCCTATGAAAAATAATCTTGTAAAGAAACAAGTCATGAAAGCACAATGCAACAAGCATAGGAAAGCAAAACAAGTGCAACTTCAAGACTTTCAACATAAAGAAGGGAAACTTAATAATGTTGATGTACATAAAACCATGTTTCCCTCTCTCATAATAAATTTCAGTAGCATCATGAATAAATTTAACAATATAACTATCACATAAAACATTCTTATCATGAGCCACATGCATAAAAGAATTAATACTCCCCACATAAACATAGTCATTCTTATTAACTGTAGTGGGAGCAAATTCAACAAAATAGTTATCATTATTATTCTCATCACCATAATCATCAAATATAGGAGGGATATTGTAATCATTAATTTTATCCTCAATAGTAGGTGGACTGAAAATATAATATTCATCATTATAATCATCATATATTGGAGGTTTGGTATCATCATAAGCAATAGAATAGCTATCTTCCAAAGCTGGGGAACTAAAAAGATCATTTTCAAAAAAACTAGCTTCCCCAAGTTTAGACTTTTCCATAGCATTAGCAATAATGGTGTCCAAAGAATTCATACAAACAACATTGCTATTAGCATGCAAATAAAGTTCCACAGGTTTTTAAATTTTCTCTTCAAACACTTCATGTCCTAACTCAAGATAAATACTATAAAGCTCTCTATTTTTTTTGTTATTTTCCATTAAGCCTAACTAGTGAAAATAAAAACAAGAAACAAAAAGATATAATTGCAGAATCTAAAGGAAATAACTTCGAGCACTCACACCGGAGGATGTGAGTACCTTTTACCTTACCTCCCCGGCAACAGCGTCAGAAAATAGCTTGATGTCTACGCACTTCTATTCTTGTAGACAGTTGTTGGGCCTCCAAGTGCAGAGGTTTGTAGAACAGCAGCAAGTTTTCCCTTAAGTGGATTACCCAAGGTTTATCGAACTCAGGGAGGAAGTGGTCAAAGGTATCCCCTCTCAAGCAACCCTACAATCAAGATACAAGAAGTCTCTTGTGTCCCCAACACACCCAATACACTTGTCAGGTGTATAGGTGCACTAGTTCAGCGAAGAGATAGTGAAATACAAGTGCTATGGATAATTATAAGTGGTAACGGTGCTAGAAAATAGCTTGATGGCATGGAAGAGACTAAAGGCAAACTGAAATAAAGATAGCAGCAAGCAAACATGTAACATATCTAATTGCAAACAGTGTTTCAATGCTAAGAACAAGGCCTAGGGATCATACTTTCACTAGTGAACACTCTCATATAAATATCTTCTCTTTATGATACTACTCTGAACTACTCTCCGGTTGGAGACTCTAATCCATGGTAGGGCTATAACAGCACACCTCAAAGTAAGCCTTTCCCATCTAGGTAACCCCACACTATCACCTTGAGCGCTAGATGGTTCTAACAAACACCACAATTTCATAGAGACATCCAACTCCAAATATAACTCATAACAAGTATTTGTAATATCTAGCCTAACTGCCACCATGGTGTGCACGCTGTCACTTTCACACACATGGGGAGAGCAGAGATCTATTAAAGCACTTGAGTAGCAAGGTAGATCTACTTGATTACAAAGCTCATGATCTCACTAAGATCACGCATAGAGAGAGAGATGAACACATAGCTACTGGTAGAACCCTTAGCCTCGAGAGAGAACTACTCCCTCATCATCATGGGAATCGGCAATGGCGATGGAGTTGGTGGTGGAGATCGATGGAGATGGCTCTGGGGGCACTTCCCCATCCTGGCAGGGTGCCGAAACAGAGAATTTCTGTCCCCCGAATCTCCCCTTCAATGGCGGCGGCGTTGCGGAACTTTTCGTGGCTGGAGGCTTGACGATTTAGGGTTTTCTCATCGGGGCTTCTTATAGGCGAGAGGCGAGACCGAGGGGGTGCCGGAGGGGCCCACACCACCCCCTATCACGACCTGGCATGGCCCGTGCCACCAGGTGGTGTGGCTAGCCCCTGGCCCCTCTCTGTCTCGTCTTCTGGCTCCGAGAGTCTTCCGATAAAATATCGACTTTGGCTTTTGTCCCGTCCAATTCCGAGAATATTCATTTTCTGACTTTCCTGGAACCAAAAACAGCAGAAAACAGGTAGCTGGCACTATGGAATCTTGTTAATAGGTTAGTCCAAGAAAGTGTATAAAAATACCTCAAAGTGTTGACAAAGAAAAGCAAAGTAGATACTAAACAAGCATGGAACATCACAAAATATAGATACGTTTGCAACGTATCAACAACATTCAGATGTCGCGCTCATAGCATGAAGATAAGACCTGAAAAAGGCTTGGCAATGCATCTGCTGCGCTCTGCCAGAGATAATCCGTGCCTGCAGCCATGATGAAATATGCCTTGACGGACGCGTCAAGTGCTCACACTTATATACTGGAATTCGATTTCTGTAAGACCTCTGCGGCATGAGTCGAATTATGCCAGCACTTTTCCGAATTCGAGTCCGGGGACTCGAGTTTGAGTAGATTGCGTTGTTTTGCCCTAAGGCAGTTAACTGGTCCCAATACATCGGATGAATTAGGCACATATATCAGCAATCCCTATGACATAAGCTAAAGCACCCAAAAATATATCTAGCTATGCACTCGAAGTTTTCATAGTCTCCACTCGAATCTGCGATTTGATTGGACACTCGGGGGCTACTGACATGGGCATACCCTAGAGGTACTCGTGATCAGTATATATGGTCCAGCCCAGAAGAAGCCCACAACGTCGTTAAGGCCCAGTCGAACTTCGGATGGCCTAGGAGGCTTCGACTCCTTCCAGCACATGGCAAACTCAAGATAGAAGTTTAAGGGGAAAACCCTAATATGTAACTAACTCGGCTTGCTATCCTGAGACCTAGCCTATCTATATAAAGGCTAGGAGGGGGCAGCAAGGAGGAGATTCGTAACCCTAGTTTCCACACCATCGCTAGATTGCATTCTCGCACCCCTATAACTTTTAACTCCTCGATAATTCCAAGATCAGACAAGCAGGAGTAGGGTCCTCTACGAGGCCTGAACCTGGTGCTTGTTTACTAGCCGATCAATGCCTCTAGTGCTCCCCACTTCCTCGAACCTAAGTCCATTTGCGATGGGCATTGATGAGTTAACCCCTCGTCAGTATATTTCTCTTTTTCTTTTGCTTAGAAGCTTTTCTTTCTTTTCACTTTTTTTGATGTACCTCTTTCTTTCTATGCTATGGAGTCAAGTTTTGTTATTGCCTCTACTCTATGACTATGCAAGAGCAAACGTACAATGCTTGATATGTCCAAAACGTATCTACTTTCCCGAACACTTTTGCTATTGTTTCTCCTCTAAACTTGTGTGATTTGGATGCAACTAACGCGGACTGACGTTGTTTTCAGCAGAATTGCCTTGGTGTCTACTTTTTGTGCAGAAAATCAACTATCAGGAAAAATCCCGGAAAATATGCCAAAAATCCTATTTCACTAGAAGACTCCCGGAGCCAGAATACGAGATGGAGGGGGGCTGGGCCCAGGCCACACCACCTGGTTGCGCGGGCAAGCCCAGGTCACGCCAGGGGGTGGTCTGGCCGCCCTAGACACCCCCTCGGTCTCCCTCTTCGCCTATAAGTTGCCTTCTGAACTAAAAACTCAAGGGGGGGTCGACGTTTTTCCAGAAGGACTTCCGCTCCACCGCCACCACCAGATTCCACGTAATAGCACTAGAAACTCCGTTCTGGCACCCTGTCGGGACAAGGAATTGGAGGAGATCATCGCCATCATCATCACCATTGCTTCTCCATCCACCATCCATGTTTCCCCCATCTATGAGTGAGTAATCCCCCGCTGTAGGCTATGGGGATGGTAGGGATTGGATGAGATCGTTCATGTAATGGCATCTGATTGTTAGGGCATGGTGCCTAGTATCTTTTATTAGTGCTTTATGACTTTGTTGTGACTTGTTGTGCTTAATGCTTGTCAATAGGGCCCGAGTGCCATGATTTTAGATCTGAACATGTTATTGATTCATTATGATAGTATTGTTTATGGTCTTACCTACAAGTTGTATACACACACTATTGTCTAGAACCAATGGCCCCGAAGTGACAGAAATCGGGATAACCGGAGGGAATGGCTTTGATGTGAGGATCACATGTGTTCACGGAGTGTTAATGCTTTGCTCCGATGCTCCATTAAAAGGAGCACCTTAATTGCCAGTAGTTCCCTTGAGGCCTCGCTGCAAACGGGCTGGCAGGACAAAATATGTTGTGCAAGTTCTCATTGCGAGCACGTATGACTATATATGGAACACATGCCTAGGATTATCTACTACTTGGATGATTTATCTTATTTATGTGCAATTGCCCTATGTTCTGATTGCTATGTGAATTGTCTTGTCCATGCAACGCCCGTCCATCCATCCCTGTGCCTACCGCACTCGAATCCTACTGTTTACTGCTATTGTTACTACTGTATTTACTTTACTACTGATGTTACTTCACTACTCCTACTACAAAACTGTTGCTACTGATAAACTGTTGTGAGCAAGATTGTTTCCAGGTGCAGCTGAATTGACAACTCAGTTGTTAAGGCTTATAAATATTCTTTGGCTCCCCTTGTCTCGAATCAATAAATTGGGTTTCACTTCCCTCGAAAATACTGCGATACACCTCCTATACTTGTGGGTCATCAAGACTATTTTCTGGCGCCGTTGCCGAGGAGCATAGCTTCATTTATTAAGTTCACTTGGACTCTTTATTGTTCGCTACTACACATCCATCATGGGTAAGTCTCGTGATGGCAAGGTTCCTATTTTACCATCCACTACAAGAAGAGGTACGGTTCTAAACACCTCTGTTGCTCTTGATTCACCATCTATTATGAGTAAGCTCGTTACACCACCACATACACATGCTACACACACTGCTACTACTGCTGAATCTGAAACTTCTGATGCTTATGATGCTGCTTCTACTGTGCTTGATAAGAGTGGTTCATTAGGTCCTTTCCTAGATGCTACGATTGCTAGAACTATAGTTGGAAATACTGAAACTCCTAATGAAGACACTACTACACATGTTAGTTCACCTGAGTCTAGTGA